>LS943922.1:273428-308472 GCA_900490955.1 Micoletzkya japonica | reverse complement strand
CTCGGGAGAAAGTCGGGAGACAATCCCCGACTCTCTCCCGACTTCATTCCCATTCATTCCTCGGGAGAGTTGGGTCTCCCGATTCTGCCAACCTCATTATCCCGACTATCTCCTATTTCCCTGACCCGACTTCATCCATACGCTAGCTCTCATCCCTCGGGCGAAACGCGCAAAAATTGCATAACTGCTCAACCTCTTTGCACCTAATTTTTGCCTACCGAACAACTTCGGAAAAATTTTTTTTGAGAAAGTTGAAAATCACAAGTCCTGGAGACTTGCAAAAAGTTTGCCTCCGAAGAGGTCCGAACCAATAAGTTTCGGAGCAGCAGTCCGCCCTCTTCCCTACTGCGCCACCGACCAGCTGACCGAAGGTCGCCGGCTGGGGTAAAGGAAACGGTGGCTGGGGTAATGCAGAATCCTCCAGAATCTTTGACGTCGGATTCCTCGAAGATGTGTGGACGTCGGCAAAATCTTTTCGGCCTACTAGCACAACTTTTCGCGCTCTATCGAATGGTGGTGGTCTCATATCTGGATCCGATATTAAGTATTTGCCCTTCCCTTGTCAGTTTGGGCGTCATCGCGCTGCGACAGCCTCTTGAGGTAGGGGACATATTGATTCGTCACCCGTCCGCTCTGCATTCTCTAAATCAGAAGATCTATTCTTATCGTTCTTTCATATCTTTTCGTATGTGCCATTCTTCACTTGCTGATACACACTTTGTGGTGATAAATTGTTATAGATCATCGTTCCGGCCTCGTGCTACATGTTTCCCCTGTGCCTTGCCATCGGGATCGCGGCCTTCGAGACGCGGCCGCTGGCGAGTATGCCATTTTAAAGGAGCCGGACCACGAGTTTCTGACCATGTTGACTCTTTACGACGTTCAGTAGATCTAATCATCCTGATCGGGTATTCCGAGTTTTATGCGATTTCATTCACTCTTCGCGGAGTAGTGAAGGTGCACGGCAAAACGCTAAGACGGGTCTAAGACGGCACGCGGCGAACTTACCGTAGTTAAAGAATGCGTCAGGGTTTTCAGGTATTTTCGTGGTAGTCAGCTTTCTACAGTATATATAGCTATCAGTCCAACTGTGTCAAATTAATTATTGCTTAGTATTTTCATCATAATCAGCTAATTTTTTCCCTGTTTTAGCTGCCTTTCGCTTTTATATCGAAAGAGTAGACGATATTGTATGTCCTTAACGTGATTTCAGTCCACTGTTTTTCCAAAATTTTAGGTATGGAGTCCATAACCTGTCCAGTGCACTAAGTACGATAATACATATCTGGAAAAGTACATGTGAAACGAAAAAAAGTATGAAAAGGTACGGAAAACATAATAGGAAAATTGGGCTTGCATCGATTAAATGTATTTTGTTCCGAGCGTCGCCCTAGAATTTGCTACCTCCCGTGCTGTCTCTAAGCCAAATGAACCCGTCAATAATGGCTTGTTCGACTTGCCGTGAGGTGCAAAGAGCAACGCGCTTTTCACAAAATCGGAAATATTAGCCGACTGGGAAGAGATATAGCTGATTTATTTACAAAATGATTTTTTACATTGTTCTGATCATCTTAGTAAAAAGAACGATCGGTAAAGATGGGCGGAAAGGCGTAAATTGATATATCAGGGTAGCGCGCGAATTCAAATGCTACCGTATTCGTGGATCGGCTCCTTTAAAGAAGCTCCATTCGGAACCGTAACCTCTGACGGCATCCTGACGGATTCAACTAGTTTCTCTTCTATGTCCTTCGCTCTCATCAGGCAAATTAGTCTCCATTAACATGACTACGTTACCGAATGGTCCTCCTTTAATACTTTCTTTACTCTCCATATTATATATATTTTAACACTGTGTGTTACCCTCCTTAAATGCAGAGGTTCAACTGGTTCAGATTCGTGGCCAATCAACGCCTGCCTCATTAACTTCCACGCGGTCTTAAACTCGATGACCATCGTCGCCTTCAGCAAGCGGTGTGCCCGTGCTTCGACAATTTTTTTGCGCACTTCCCAGTTCTCTTGAACCCACTCCGGCGCACGGAACAATAGGGACCCTTTTGTCAGGCTGGCTACCTGTTTTTAAGAGACACTCTTTGAAAGAATGGTAAGGGTACGCAGAAGAGGGGAAAAGGCTATCGATAGCTCTAGGCGAGTAGGGCTCAGCAATCGGGCGAGTTCGTAAATAAAAGAACTGGCCTGCCTTCACAGGACTAGCCGCAACCTGTGGCTGAGCTCTCGAAAGTGCCAGCCAACGAGCGCCCCTGTTCTTCAGGTATCGCGATTCGCTTTGCCGCTTTCCCCGCAATTCTCTTGTGTAGAGAAAGTCAGGTGGGCTGCTGCATGTTAACAATAACTTATCATACCATCGAGATAAGGAGCGAGTACAGAAAGCGAAAATAGCAAAATAAAGAAGAATGGAAATATTTTATAGGAAAATGTGGTTTTGCATAACGCATACGCATTTGACGGCGACCGATTAGCTATATAGAATTACATCAGGTGGACGTGGTTCACGTGCCTTCCTTCAATTCGTCTCAAAACCAGCCTGGAGGAAGTCTTCCTACGTGACCACGCATTCAGTCTGTCATTGTTATAAAACGGTCGACTGCAAATTTTCCTAGAAGATCGCTATTATATGAAAAGTACTAAAAGAATTTTTCCTTACATTGCTGAAGAAGCAGCACTTTCGTTCAGTTTATCTGCTCATCCCACGCAGTAAAGAGCGTTTGATATAAAGTGAAGTAGGTTTATAGTACAAGAACAACGCTGACCAGAACACTAAACAAAATCAGTGAAACATCCACACTGAGCTTACGTAAGCCAAGCATAAATCATAAAGGGATACAATTAATTCGCGGACCGGGAAATCACGAAAATCACTTACAACTGCCAAAATTTCAGGATTGGAAACCCGGTTCATTAGCCCTTTTTATAGGGTTGTCTCACGCAAAAGTGTAATCATATCTCTGATCTATGGTGAAACCTAACCCAGTAAAATGATCCGGTTCGCCAGCCCTAATACATATCGTAGATCGTATATCAAAATTCACCCGATAGGGGCACCCGAACACTGCTTACTGCATATCATCCTCCTGGTTAGCAGCTTGCCTCTCAACTCCTTCCCTCCACTTCAGCCACAAACTCGGGGTGTGCGGCTTGAATCTCCTCGTAGATCTATAAGCCAGAAATGATAGCTTTCATTCAGATCTTTCTCGAGTTAAGCATAGGTTTTACCGGTGTCCTGGGTCATAGCAGCATTGGTATGATAAGGTCATGACCCCGCATGCTGATCAAGACAAGTGATCCATTCTTCGTTCGATAAACTGTGAGAAAGGATACCTTTGTGAGCTGTTCGCAGAAGTTGGCAATGTGCTTGTCCCAGCGCGAGATCGCACTCGTTCCTGCACAAGTAACGATTCGCTTTCGTTCGTTCAACTTGCACACTCGCATACAGTACCGCCAGACGGTATAGGCACCTCTATTTCTGAGCATAACTTCCATCAAACTCAGCTAATATAGCTCTGCTTGAAGCTACATCTACTGAAGTAGCTTCAAGCAGACGAGTAGGAGAAATCGAAAAAAAAACTTCTGTGGAGTTCGCTTACCAGCGAAGATAACGACCCGCTCGATCTGGTCAATCGTCGCAGACAACCTTCCCGAGGAGATCATCGTCGACGCCACCTGCAAAGCCCGTGATACATACACGGGCGTGATTGTCCGATCGGACGATAGGAGGGGCGCCTGCACTAGAGAATCACAGTGCAGCACACTTGATAGGATGGCTGCTTTTGATTTTTCCTAGTTATGTAAGGCAGACTGCAAAAGTGTTCGAACAACAATGGTCCATGTATGCCGTGATAGATAGTCTAACTAACCCTCGATTAGCAGGCGTTACACGCAGAACCATACCCTAGTGTGCACGTTGCGACGTGCACACTGGACGGCTAGGCAATCTGCCGCATAGCACATTGCTCTCCAAGTGAGCACATCTCTTCCCTTTTCTCATTTCATTCCATAGCGCAGAGTTTAGCCAGACGCTTCAAGACTAATGGGAATAAGGGAGCGGATGGGAAACAAACTAATAAGCTTATCCCATACTTAGTCTCAAAAGCAAAACCGAAGCGAGCGCATCAAAAGCGAAAACGAGTATAAAAAATTGCGAATGCGTACGTCCTCCGCCTGGTCCTCGGTCACTCCCAGCAGCGTACTCAGCAGCGCCATCGAGATGTTCGTGTAGACACGCGACGCGGCCAGCAAGTTGTGCTCGATCAGCACCTGCGCATCACAACATTTGAATTTACAGGAGCTCGCATTCGGAACAGTAATCTATTCACGTTCCTGACGGTGTGACTACTGTACCGCATGGTCCTCCTTTAAAAAAAAAGCTCCCACATTCCTTTCGTTTCAATCTCGTAATAAAGGTCAAAGAACGAGGAAAGGGGGAAATTCGTGGAAATGAATGAACAAACTTAAAAAAATAATCTAAAAAAAAATAAAAAAAACCTGTCTCAGGATGTTGTCGCCCTTCTCGCTCGTTCGCTGGTGTTCTTCTAGGCCGGAGATGAACTCGGCCACCTCAAATACAGAATATTATTGAAGGAAACCGAACGTTGGGAAATCTTTGAAGCGCACTTCGCTAAATACAGTGAAAGTCTCTTGGCAAAATGCCAGCTTAGGCAAATCTCCGGCACCGGCTCAAGTTTTACGGTGGTTGGGGGAAAGAACTGTGCAGCTCTCTCAACGCTCATTTTCCTTTAATAAAAAAACGCTAAATTACACCAAATATAGCTAGTATAGTTGAGCTATATTTGATGTAATTTAGTTAGTGTAGTTAGTTAGTTAGTTAGTAGCATCCTTTAGTTATTAGTCACCTCTAAAGCATACTATTCGCGTTGTGGAGGCAGTTATGCTTCAAGCTGCTTATAAATTGGTGTAAACCTCATCTATGCAGGAATGCCCGTGGAAAGATACTAGAGCTCGCGAATCGATACCGCTTAATCCAATTAGTCACTTTTTCCAGGGTTATGTTTCACTCCATACGTATTAGGAGATGTAATTTTCTGACAATGTTGGTGGTGAAACGTAACCGTTAAAAATCGGCTATCGGTATCGACTCGCGGGCTCTAAAAGATACCCATGGAAAGGACGCGAAACATAAGCCCTGCTCACCTCGTTATCCTTGATGATCCTGCACAGGTAGGTCTTCTCCAACAACTGCCAGCTCTTCACTTCCCTGAAACGCAATACTTTTCTTTCTTTCTGCGCACTTCCCAATCCGATACGCTTTTCGGAGAATAACGCAATTCGCACATCTCGCGCCTAACCTATTTGGCCGGGTGGTATCGTATCAGAACGCTAACCTGTTCGACTGTACAATACCCCCCAAATTGGTAGGCTACAAAGTAACAGTAATCATGCGCCGGTAGGCCTTATTTTTAAATAATGCACGGTATCCATATCTAGTCGAGTCTGATACTTGGCTCCCCGATTTGGAATGTCCTAGAACGTACCTCGTCCGCTCGTCCTTGTACAAACTGGTCAGAAGACGCGTCCGCGAATGGCCTGCAATACTTCTCTTTTTTTTAAATTAAGTTATTCTGCTATTATAGCTCCCGCATCCATATAACACAGTGATGCGGAAACTATCTTCACTACTATTCCGTTTTCCACAATTACAGTAAGCTGCCTCTTGGACATCGTCGTACCCGGTTGTGCGAGTAGAGTGCAGGTGAGCGCCTTGGCCAGGGCCTCCAGCTGGTCGGGCCCGCTCAGCTGCCCCCCGCACGCCAGTTCGTGGTAGCGCCCCGCCGCCTCGATGAAGCGACGCCGTGCGTCGAGCACGCGTGCGGACAGCGCCTGTGCAGAGACAACGTATTTTAATATATTGAAAAGTTAAAATTACCAAAAGAAAACTCTTTCCTTGCTAAGGAACTAAGGTCGCCTAACTAGGGAGCGACGCAGATGGCACAACTCGGAGCACGAAAGTAAAAATAAATAATAAAAAGAATAAAAAGCTCAATACAAGCCAAACCTTGTACTGGAGCGTGTTATCGTCGTTCGTTCGTCCCGCCCCGTCCGTCTGCATGATCATCGACACCCTGAATTACGACTTTTGTGTCGAGGTAAAAAAAATTCCGTCAAAAACTAGTGCGCGATTCCCCATACAAGCATGCCCACACAGCTGTCGTAAGAATAACTTTTCCATTCAAACGGCTATTCCAAACTTTTTCATTTAAGTGGCTACTACTCTTTTCGAAAAAGCGATTCAAATAAACAGTAGCCACCCCCCCCCCCCCTTGTCCCACCTATTGAGCGCGCCCTCCGCCTTCTCCGCATCTCCCGATTCGAGTCGCAGCCTCGCTATGCGCAGGTACAGCTCCGTCTTGTAGGCGGGTGAGAGTTGCCTGAGCCGAGTTTCAAAGTATTTGTTCATTTTCGGGCCATTATTTACGCAAATCATGGCGCCACAGTAAAACTGAAGTTCAGAAGACTGCACACAAAACAAACAGATCACAATCGACTTCTCCTTTACATTGTTAGCTACCGTAACCCAGGTCTTTCAGCGTGATTATCATACGTGGGCAACGTTCCCAATCATATTTTGAAAAAGACAAGCCTACCATTGTACCCGATCATGAATTAGCAATAAAACAAAACGGATTTTAAGCCATAAGCGATTTCTCCTGCAATTACCGTAGTCTTCCAGTGTACTTATTCTGATGCTCATCTGCAGTAGCCTCCCCTCCCCTCTTGTCTCCCTGGAATACCTCTGCCCGCTCTCGAGGGGAATATTGGACAGGCAGTTGGCCGCCTCGATCAGCTTGCCCTCGTGTTCGAAGATGTTGGCCAGCTTCAGGTTGAGCGTCGACATCTGCAGCGACGAATAATTGTGTGACAGGTATACCAGCTACATGAGCTCCCTAAGAACCCTCGGATTACAAAAATTGTACAGTACACCCGTCCAGGACATGCCTTACATAATTAGAGGTAATACGATCATGAGACCCTCCCATAGAAGGTCATAGATGTGTCAACTAGAGGCTCACCTGTTCCTCGTAGGATATGGCCCTCGACTGGAGGATGGTGACCAGTCGCGTGTACGCAGTCTTGGCTACGTTGGTGGGCGCAGGCGTGGTGGGCGCCCCGAGGGCAGACTGGAATATGCTACCATAGCATATGTGGGCAGGGTCTGCCGGTAGCTTACTGCAGTGATTCACCCATACATAGAGATATCGCACAATTTCGCTAAGATATTATTTTGCAGTGTGCTACCCAATACATCAAAAAGTTTTGCAGTAAGTCACCCAACCACGGTACCTGCAACCGTGCCCCCCCTATTTACCATAGGATGATACCTCCCCGTTTTGTACGAAGCTCTTAAGCTTTTAATTAAAATTTTGCTATGCATTATGCGAGAAAGTGCTTATTCATATGCTGAAGCACCCCGCGTACCGGTTGCGAATGTGAGGTAGCGACTTTTGCAGACCAAAAGCCAAATGGATGCCTACCGCCACGCCCTCCAGCGGGTCTCCGTCGAGGCGCGCGATGACCGCATTGACCAACTGCCGCGACACGACCATGCTACCCGTCTCGAGATTCACCACTTCAAAATCAACTTTAATATCTTGGATTTTACAAAATAATTATGTTTACCCGTTTCTGTAGTTTACTAATGAACCGTAGTGCGCGACTGTACCCGTCAATTCAGGGAACAATTGAGCTTATATTTTAGCAGTCAATTCTCCAAGCCAAAGTAAACCTGTTTCGAGAAAGGCCAGAAGCGGGCTGACGTCGAAGGAATCGGACATGGTCGAGGGGTCGGGCAGCACTAACGGGAGCATCTGCATCAACCTGTAATCGCAAATCTATTTCTCGCAAAAACGCTGTGAAAGTCGTCAGATGATTTAAGTTGTGAAAAAAACACCGGCAATAATACTCACTCCTCCATCTGGAGCCGATGTTCCGAGTGTCGATTGAAGACAGCGGATATAGCCTCGGAAGACGCCATCTGAACCAGCGCTTGAAAACAATTGGAAAAGCAAACCTAGAAAGAAAAGAAAAGAAAATATTTTGAAAAAATTCCGGAATCGCGTCCGGCGATTGGCCTATGCCCCAAATTGCAGAAATCTGAAAAGTCGCCGTGTGTACGCACTCGAGGCACCGCGCCTCTATGGGAAAGTAGTTTTCTTTGTTGTTTCTGTCGCCGAGTTGTTGTGTAATTTTCGCTTGTTGAGCGGTCGGGTCGATCGGTTGAGTGAGGAAGGAAAGAGGATGGCTACCGACACCGTGCCTGCGGATACGTTAACCGAGCCGGAGCAGCCGAAGAAGAACCGACCGAAGAGTTAGTTTAGCCAACTGCTTCCGTTGATATAGCTGCGCTTGATCTGCGAAATAGTGAAGCGCATCGCCGTATAGAGTATTGAACGGGATGCCTCCACAGAACGCGCCGAAAAGTATGACACATTTGCTTTTGTTTGTTTTTTTATTCATCACAAAGTATTGGAATCGCACTTTAGAATTTTAGAATGCTTTCTGCTTGTTATCTGCCTGTGCCTAGTCACGGCTCCTGGCAGTATTTTGGAAATCGATTTTCAAGCGTAAAATGACGCATCGCTCCGGTATCATAATCCCAGAATGACTCATAAGTGCGGTTTTGTTTGCGCGCAAACCTCATTCAGGTAGAGTTGTAAAAAATTTTTGGTAACTTTGTGAATGAAGCTCTAAATGCATAATAAAACATTATAATAAGTAAAATTAATAATAATGATAAAATTTGCAGACACTAAATTGCGGCAACAGAAGCTGCCCGCGTGGCAACCCATCCTAACCGCCACTACCGTAATCCCTACCGTATTCTTCGTGGGCGTCATCTTCATTCCTATAGGCATCGCGTTGTTCCTCGCGAGTCAGGGAGGTCAGTTGCGCTTTTCACTATGATTTTTTTATTTTTTCAACCCAAACTATGGGTGATAGGCAATATTTTTTTATATCTAACTTTAGCAGGCTTATATTTTCTACAAAGAAGTCAATTGTTAATAATTTAGAAAACAAATTACACACTGGTAGGCCTCCTTCTCAAAATATTATAAGAAAGATTGTTCACTTATGCACTCATGGCTAGTTCGTCAACAATACCACGCATTTTCAGTGCAGGAAACGTTCATCAAGTATGGAGCTCAGTGTGACGGCAATCCCACATGCTCCATTACTATTAAGTTGGAAAAAGCTTATGAGGTAAACTGGCTTTCACTTGGCTTATATAATAGTCCATCACCAAAGAGCAATGTGGCTCAATTTCAAAGTGAGCCACATTACTGTTGATTGTTTTATGGAGAACGGGATAACGGTGCGTTGATCCCCACTAAAAAGCTCAGACACACAGGCGGTCTGGCATAGAACGATAAATTTGTCGGCCAAAGCGTCTTGATTCTACGACTAACTCACATTTTCTTCGCATTTGCACAATGAATCGGAGACTATTGCTCAATAATTAACCATGAGGCAACTGCAACTTTAAAACTGAAATGTCTATGCAACGGTCAGGGAGACGTGTTCTTCTACTACTATCTGGAGAACTTCTTCCAAAATCACCGAAGGTTTGTCGCGATTTTTGTTTTCTTTGCGAACTTGTTTGTTTATTTGTTGAATTCCCCACGAGCTTGACTTAGGCAAACACATGTGAAGTTTAAGGATAGTTATACCTTTTTAATTGTTTTATTAGGTTAATTGATTTACCTTTGTCAGATACGTCAAGAGTCGAAACGACAACCAGTACCTGGGCAATCTCAACACTACCGATGACTGCGAACCCTTCACGGTATTTACGAATATATCTCTTTCTCTGTTTAAGAAAAAAGGTTTTAAGTTTGACTAGAGCATGTTGAAATAATAGTTTTGATTTTCTCGAGCATGATTGGGAAATGGCGAAAATTACTTTATACGTATTTTGAGCCAGAGACAAGGGGTAGATCGGTTTATTCTACCGCACTAGCTTTCCTTCTTTCAGCGCATTAACAACGTGCCGATCGTCCCCTGCGGCGCTGTGGCTAACTCTATGTTCTCCGGTATGCTCGATTTCGGAAAGTAAAGAATTTACATTTAAAGTTGTCTAGCTTACTCTAAGGCTAATTACCCCGTAATGCTTTATGGAGGAAGAAATTGCAACAACCAAAATGTGCGGTCTAGGTAGCGGTTGTCACCTGTTCTGTGAGACCGTCGACGTTCTTTTTCTTTTTTCACGGGATTTTTTTCAAATATGAAGAGGACGGGCATGAGTCCTAGCTCAAATTTATCGTCATTTTTCGCTTTCCTCTCTCCATAATATACGACGTGATTCAGACAACTTCACGCTCACCTCAGCCAAGTACGGACCCGTGCCCATGACGAGTGAGGGAATCGTGTGGGACGTCGACAGGTGGGCATTGTTCAGGGGGAAAGTACTGTATTTGATTATATTTTCCGCATGAGACCCCTACCGCACCGCAAAAAACCTCCCCCCCCCACCGCTGTTCTAAATTCTCGATTTACATGCCCACCAATTTTCTACCGCCGCTAGAAAATTACCCCTGCCGCAAAATTAATTTTAAATACGAGTATTTACCCCTTGGTATTATTGATGCGCAAAATGCGCGTAGCGTAGTAGAGTATACCGGACGAGGAGGGGGGGGGGGGTGTCAGAGGTTAAGATGGATGTCTGCATCAGGGCACACGTTGTTCTTGCAAATATGATTTCTTAGCATTAAAAATCATATATCTTTTCGTTAGTGGCTCGTGAATTGCTAGTGAACTGATGAATTGCAGGGACCGCAAGTTCAAAAACCCGCCAGGAGATGGAGACTTGTGCTCGCGATTTGCCGTAAGTGCCGTATCACTTTATCCGATGACCATTAACTAATAGAAGGTGTCAACGATGTTGAGGAGGGACGGGCTTGTTCTAGCCCCTATAATTGCAGCAAATTTACTTCTTTCATTTATTTGATGATTTCAGGGGAAAAAAACGCAATTAGTAGGCTTAGTAATTGATGATTTCGGGCATCGATAGTTGCAATTTCAAAATATTGCGAGGAAAGTGTGAAGCCGTATAATTACAGGGTACGGTCAAGCCGCCCAACTGGACCGTCCCCATCTGCGAGTTGCCGGGCGGTCTGGAGAACGTCGATTTCATCATCTGGATGCGGACCGCCGCTCTGCCCAACTTTAGAAAACTGTGGAGGAAGCTGGACAGGTAGAATTCGCTAATCATGTACAGGACAATATAATAACATGGGGGGAGTTGTGTTGAGGGCTACTTTTGTTTTTTCTCCAAATATTAAAGTGTTTGCTGTGGTAGCGCCTCAATCCGGGAGGAAATAGACCTCATTTGCAGGACGCAGCCGAACTTCGAAAACGGTCTACCCGAAGATGATTACACGTTAACGATCGCCAATCGTACGTCCATTTTTCCTATTCTTTTCCTCTCTTAACTATAATGTATTGCAAAAAATAGCAGAAGATTTGTGAGGAAAAGTATGCAATGCGAACGTAATATCTGGTAAATAGGATCGCTTTTTCAGGTTTTGAGGTGCTCACCTTCAACGGCGAAAAGGGCTTCGTGATGTCGACGACCAGCTGGGCCGGCGGTGAGATATTTGCCTTTTCGCGAAACGATCGGTATATGAGTATTACAATGTTTCTCGAAATATAGCAGACTTGTTTTTTTTTCTGAAACTTCGCTAAAAAAAACTCGGTACGGTACTCGTCCCCTTATCAGAAAGAGAACCTGTATAGTTGAAAACTGGAACCTGCCATTATAGTGTGTAGTCTATGTGTTTTCCCTCATACCTCCATATCTAATTGACACCACGCCCTTCTGAAATGGGCGGACGTGGTGTCACTTGTGTATGCTTTGTGTATGCTTTTCGGCTACCCAAGACAATGCTCGGTATTCGACAGAGAAGAGGGATGAGTGTGTATGTGTCAGGCAAGAACAACTTCCTGGGCATTGCCTACTTGGTCGTGGGCGGAATCGCAGTCCTGCTGGGCGTCATCTTCGTCGCCATTCACATACGATTCGGCCACTCGTAAGTCGCTAAATAATAATATTAATTTTAGTAATCATTATTGTTATGGTATTTAAACGAAGAAAAGAGAAGAGGAGTGAAAAAGAAATAGATAAGCGCGGACCAAGACAATGCTGTGGTGTGGAGGCTTCGGAAAGGCGGTCGAAAGTTCTTTAGAATGAAATTTATTGACAGCTGTGAGTTGATAGCGTTTAGACGAAGAGATTTTTTTTGCTGCATTCCTGAAATGGTCTTTTAGCTTTTCCTTGGGCTGAGATCCTCCAAGGTTCACTTTCTTTCAGGATGACCGAGCTGAGCAACATCCAGGGCGCCGAGTGATGCTCGATTTTGGGTGATCTTTGGTCTTTGATCTTTGATTTTTGCCAATTGTATGTATCATTCATTTCGCTCATTCCCTGCACTAATCCGCGTACCTTCCCAGCCTAAAAACTAAACCAATGCCTGTACATGCATTCCATGTCTCTTTTGTCGCACTTTTCCTTCTCTTTCTCCGTTCCCTGATGTCGAAGGGATTCCTCTCAAATACATACTCTAGTAATGCAGCGCTATTATTATCTTAGCCACTAACTAACTGTATGAAGTAATGTTATTCTGTGATACGATAGCTTCATGTGCTCGTAAAAAAGCGAACGATTATGCTTTCCCACCTCTGAAGGATTGGTAGATATTTGATATTTGTCGGCCGCTCAAACGTACCGTAATCTAGTAGTGAATGCCTCGATACGCTTGGATTGTAGACCCGACCCTTTTGCTTCTGAACGACATACGGTTGTGATCCTTTCTTTTGTTCCAGACAATGACAAAATTATTTAGCCTCTTTGTCGTCTGAATTCGGCTTTGCATAGGTTCATACTGGATTTGCGTTATTTGTATTCCGAATTTTGCGTATGGTGTAGCTCATCATTGTGATACTGTAGCCTGAGCATGATGCATTCACGGATACTGTACCCAAGTATACTGTATAGGCGTGAAGCCGGTGGTTTAGCTTTTTTCTACTTGATTTAGCAGTCTCCCGCTGTTTTGGATTTAATTGTACAGATGATATATGCACAGAGATAAAGATTGCTTTATTGCCCGGTCAATTTGTATACCTTGTTTAGTGGCTCCGTTAGTTCGGACGTGAGTACTGTACGACTAAATGTGCGGAAGTGTGAGAGTGGAAGGCCAGAGAGGGTCAGAGTTTATCACGTTTTGAAAGACGGAACGATTGAATACGGCTGATTGAAATCGTTGTGTTGTAAGAATCCCTCCAATTTCGCCCGCGTCTTTTAAATTTGCCTGCGCTTCCACTTCCTCTCACTGTTACTTTCCTGTTTTCGATCTGTCTATGGAGATTGGTCCGTGATGGGTTGAGCCATATCTTCGAGGGTAAGGTTCCCTTTGCAGCAAAATGCTTCCGATGAGGGAGGCGCGTCTCCGACGCGAATTCGTCTACCGCAAGAGCCTCGAGGAGAAGCAGCGGGCCCTCGAAGAGCAGAGGAAGAAGGTCGTCGAGGCTGTGGACAAGAACAAGTAAGGATTTACGAGCTTTGGGATACGGTAGTTTTGGGCGGTAGCGAACTATCGATTTCCAAAGCACCGTCATCCTTTCTATCCGCATCTAATGACGATCCCAATAGAGGCGGAAACGTGTAAGCTGCTCTGATGATGAAATGAATAATGCTGGTGGTTTAGTAGTTATTCCCTTATTTAGGCGCATTCCCAACGAGCTCAAGAAAGACGCTCTGGGTCTGCAAAAGGGCGCGGAGTGGGGAGGACAGGTCAGAGCACTTTTCCGTTGTCTGCTAATTTTTTTTCCTTTTTGCCTTTGAAGAGACCTCTAAGCCTGTTTGTTTTGATTGGCAAGAAAAGTTAAAAGAAAGTTTTTCAATAGCATGTGGAAGTTTCGAGACTTTTAATAGATCTCGCATGGGTCATATTACAAGTTCCACGGGAGTTGTCCTCAAAAACGGAACGATTTAATGCTCTTGGTTGAAATAACAAACTATTCCCGCTAATTACGCTGTCAAATTGACTCCTTACGTGTTACCATGGCAGAAATTAATAGAATCGCAAGAGAAATTGGAGCCGGAGAGGTAGATCAGGGCGCGTATTTGCATAAACAGTTCGCAATCGTTTGCGTACTTTTTGTCAACTTTCGTGGAACTTGTAATATTCAGGTAAACGAGGTGGATGACGAGTACCGGTGGGCGGGTTCGAGGGATCCCAAGGTGGTCATCACGACCTCGCGAGATCCCTCGGCTAAGCTCAAGGTCTTCGCCAAGGTAAGGAGGGGGAGGGGGGGAGATTCCATTGGAGGGCAAGGTTCGAGGCAGTGCAGAGGCTTGCCGGGTTTTTGGGCACTGTCTCATGTTCTCTTTCTTGAAAATGTTGAATAAAGCGCAACAGACAAAGAGTACGCTGAAAAAAAAAGAAAATGTGTACGATGCATCAGAGAGGAGGCTAGCGTTGGCGTCGCGCCTGGAGCACTTCTATTATGATGGAAGCGCTTTGCAGGAGATGAAGCTGGTGTTTCCGGGGTCGCAGCGCATCAACAGGGGTCACTACGACATGCGGCACCTGGTCCAAGCCTGTCGTGCGAACGACGTGCGTTCCCGTTCCCTCTTTTTTTCGTGAGCGTAATGAATTCAATAGTCGCATGTCGCACAATTGGTCTACAATAATCGATATTGATGTTCTTATTACAATTAATGATCCGCACAAAAAGGGTTCTGCACGCTTTACGCGCGACTGTTGCTCGCGTATTCTGGAGTAGTAGTGCAGCACAGGAGCCATGTTTCCTTACGCATTCGATTACGTTCGTAATAAGCTGAGCATTCGTTGTTTTGCCCCCAGGTGACGGATATGGTCATCCTGACGGAGACGCGCGGCAAGCCGGACGGGCTCGTCGTGTGCCATCTGCCCTTCGGTCCGACCGCCTACTTTACGCTGTCGTCGGTCGTGATGCGACACGACGTGCCCGATAGGTCAGTAGTAAGTGGAAAGAGGGGAAGAGCGGTGGGCTAATACGACTGGGAGCAATACTATTTTGACATGACAAAAAAAACGCTTCGGCAGTAAACTCGTTCTTACGTCGTCTTCAGTCACCATCGTCACTCCGACTTTCTTTTTTTGTGCCTGAATTAGCCGCTTTGTTCTCCAGGGAGACGGTCTCGGAGCAGTTTCCGCACCTCGTCTTCCACAATATGAAGAGCAAGCTCGGCATTCGGGTGCGTGTATATTGCTGTGCTGGCTTATTTGCGACCAAGTTCAAAACTCACCCCACTTCTGGCCTAAATTGAGTTCAACTGGACGCAGAAAGTGGTGGCCTTTCATCTTTGCTTTTTGCAGTTCACCACGATCCTCAAGCACCTCTTCCCCGTTCCGAAGACCTCGTCCAAGCGAATCATCACCTTTGCGAATACGAACGACTTTCTGTCGTTCAGGCACCACATGGTCAGTCCATGACTCTGCTTTCCTTTCATAAAGTAACTTATAAGAAACTACGCATGGTTTTGTTAGGAATGTTGCGGATGAGAAAATAGTGTTTTTACGAATGATTAAAATACTTTTTTCAGATCGTCGTCGATGGCCCGGAAACTTCGCTCAAAGAGGTCGGACCGCGGTTCGAGATGCGGCGTACGTTCGCTCAATTTATGTGCCACTTATGAATAGCAACGGGTTTCATGCATACGTGGGCAGCCTTTCGGATCAAATTTTGACAAAGATTATTGGGAAGATTCTACTAGGAGATAAGTTACTAGAGGTCTCTAATGTTTTGGTTTTTGATCTCTTGCTCTCTAATCGTTGATCCGTATTGATATATTCCTGACCTGTGCAGCGTACGCGATCAAGCTCGGTACGCTAGAGGCTCTGGAGGCGGCGGATACGGAGTGGCAGCTGCGGGCCTACATGAACACGAGTGCGAAGCGGCAGTTCCTGGCCGCCCCCGAGGACATTGAGAGTGACGACGGCGAGGAGATGGAGGAGTAGGGAGGGAGTGGTTGACGAGGGGTACTTGAGAATCGGCTATAAAACGCTCCGTGTTTGGCTCGTTTTTTGATGGTTATTATAATTTTTGATGGCTTCACCTACCACAGGAAAACGAGAAATACGTTCATTAGCAATTAAAGTTTATGCATAACCGTCAAAAAGACGCGAATGGGAGGCGGCGCTATTCAGCTAGCACCGTTCATCCTGTTTCATTTACGTAGGGACGTATTCGTTCGCTTGATAATAATTGTTCACGTTGTTCACCTCATTTGTTGTGTTGTTGGTGTTATTGTTGAGAGTTGTGCGTGCGACTTCTTGCTATGGCTGATTGTAGACGGATTGCCTACTATATCCACTTCAGCTGAACAAATTGCACGCATAATTCGCTTATTGTTGTTTACAAAAATTGTTGAATTGTTGAAGTGGTGGTCCTGTAAAGTTTGAAGGCGGAGAGCGGAAGAGACGAAAATAGCGCACGAGTCGCGTGGTACTCAAACATGTTTACCTCCTGAACCAGATGAGTAAGGGACAAGGGCTTTCGCAACGCTTGTTCTCTGCATTTCTAGAAGATGGAGCGAAGAGGGAAAAAGGTGACGGTGGTTATTATTTTCGCCGAGTGTAGTTTCAACTTTCAGATGCATGCGCTCTTCTACTGCGGATGCTACTCTCCTGGCCTACGGATGACAATCAGATTTACGTATCAACCAAGTGTCTTTCCACGTAATGTCAATCAAGGATGAGAAAGCAGGATCCACTCGCTGAAGATCTGGTGTGGGGGAGTCAATCGTCAAACGTGAATCGAGAAATTGCACAAGAATCATGACCACCTCGGATGGAGCGTACCTTTGAAGAAGACTTGAGCTCCTGATTGCTCCTATCTATTTCAAAACCCCCTTCATTGGACCCTCATCAACTGATAGTTCTGATAAATGTGTAAAACTGTATCACACACATCACGAAACGTTGGAGTGTTCTTCGTTTCCTCTTCAATGATTGTCATAAAGGCCAGCGGTCACTTCAACTATGCTCTTGTCTCCGTTCACTCTCTATCTCACTTCTCTTCTTCTCTCTCTTCTCTCCTCCCCTCTTCTCCCTCTCGCCTATCCGCAGGCTCTGAGAGCTTTACACTTGGAGGGATCTCTCCCCCCTGTCTCCCTCTTTACCTCCCTCTCTTCCTCTTCTCCCGATTCCACTCTGTTGTGCTTGACCGATCGATTGCCTTGAGACCTCTTCCGAGGGCTCGAGTACTTTTTCAGCAGCTTCGCTCCGTTCTGGAATCATCCATTATGACTCATCTGTGTAGCTAGGGTCCAGTAAGCCAGTTCTTGTAGCAGCTCACAGCATTCCGACAGAAAGGGGAAGTGTCTAATAGCGAGTTGGCAATAAATTTTGAATTTACTCCGCTACGGATGAATGAATCTTCGTCAAATTTTGGCAGCTCTCTGGACTACTGGGGAGGAACTTAAGTTTTTAAATTGGTGAATTTTGGCTCATTTTTGCGGCCGCGGTGACGATAGATCACAGCGGGCACCGCCATTCGCTAATCGAACGCTAGGAATGTTGTGAGCTAGTAGTCAAGCATACCCAGGATGAAGACGCGTATGGTATGCTCTAGGTGTTGCTTGGTGAATCTACATCTCTTCCTTTGAGCTATTTTGTATCTATATTTCACCCGCTGTAGATATGATGGAGGAATGCATGCTACAAGTCTGAATGTTTCGTCGGCTTCCTCATTGCCAAAGATTATATCAATACTGGGAAAACAGGAATGGGGTTAGCCTCCAAAATTTCAAAAAATCTAAAATGAGAGCCTGGAACGTTTCACATTCATTGATCCACGCTCACTTGTATCTTACTTAATGAGGGCTCGTCTTGCAAATGACCCTGACTTCAGCATCGAAAAAAGGGTTTGTTTGTCGGATGGAAGAAGCGCCACCGGCAGAGCGAACGCGTGTGCAGCGATCGCTGTCCGATTCCGAGGTTCGATCTTTGATCCTTGATCTTTAGCCTTTTCGCTGACAATAGTCTCGTGAATGACCTAGACCTCGTGAATGCAGTGCGAAAACATTTTCTTTCGGATAGCAGAATCTGTTCATATTGCCCAGGCCAAATACCGACTTTAATTCATCCTTCGCTCCCTCCAGATGATAGAACTCTCCAAGGAATGCCAAAAATGACATAGAATCCACCAGATGCTAAGAACCATCTAAGAAATGACACAATAGCAAATGATCCCTGCAGATGGACCCGCACCTCCCGCACTCGTCTCCCTCGTCCCGTTCCCTCGTCGTCCAGTCGTCGTCCCTCTCCGAGGGCGGGCCCTCCTCTCGTCTCTGGCTCCTCCTCTCCCAGCCCGTCCCGGACGACGTCGCCGTTGTGGTCCGATATGAAGGAGGAGAGGCCAAGGCCGAGGAGGTCGAGAGACACGAAACGGTGGGTGTGGACTGAGAAGGGCCTTGGGAAGAGATCTGTAATGTATTTGGGGAAAATAGGACCGTTAGGAAATACTCATCTGCGAGAGTTTTTGTAAACATTTGCTGCGTATCGCTGTTGAGTTGTGCCTACTCACTAGGCACTCTATGATACAAATTTTCTTTTTATTGAAAGTTTGTCATTGATTTCGTTTTCGCAAGGCCCAGCTTGAATCAGCTGATCGTACGGAGGAATCAGATGGGCGGCTAGAGTAGTGAGAGACAAGCGAGAGTGCACGGGGAGGGAAGAGACGCAGAGGGATGAGATATATTACATACAAACACTTCACGGGTCCGCCTTGTTGCTTGACCCGAAACCCGGCCGGAATGAGTTTCACAATCTGGAAGGTGGCAGAAAACCACTTTTGACTGGTCTATTTGAAAAAGAGAACAATAATAAGATACCGTCATCTATATCGATGACCGAATTTTTAAGCTCTGAAAAAATTGCTTCTCATCTCTAAGCTATTTCGCGAGAATCCGTTGATTTAGTTTCGGTTCAGCTGCTCATATGTACAATACCTGCTCTCGCTCTCGACGCCGACACTCCGGTGACCCTTCAATTGTCCTCGGGAACCTCCTCGACTACCGTACCCTTCCTGTACAAACCCCTGAGGTACGGTAGATCGGATCACTGGAGGCCTTTCATTCATTTCTGCTGCAAGCATATTGCTTCTTACCTGTTCTAAACGTTCGATTACCTATCTTCTGGATATTCTTCACTGTTAGACCGGAACAGGGCCTGTTCAACAGGCGGATAGCTATAAACCAGCTGTACAGCCATTTATCTGGCAGACCCTCCCGTCCCTCGTCGTCAGCCTGCACCCCTCACACAGCCCTCTTCGAGTTCGCAACCTCCTCCGACCCCCTCGTCCTGATTCAGCCCCTGGCCGCCCACATCCCGACCAAGGACGACGACGGGAACAAGTAAATCTTTACGCCTCTGATCCGCTATAAATTGAGAAATGCATGTATACTGACAGTAATGTTCGGCTCCCAAGCGGAGATAAAGTTTTTACTGTCTGATCTCCTCTTGAGAGCTGCGTGATCATCTCCTTCAGTTGTCTCCATGTGGCGGCGCGAAACGCACAGAACTACGCCCTGAAACTGCTCCTGTCCGCGCTGCAGAAGAACGACAGGGACATCGCGAGAGGTAGGCGCATTTACGTTTACATTGGACATTGACGAGAAGGTTCCGTCAGCAAACGTCATTCCTACTTCGCGTTTAGCTGAATGAGCATGCAAGGTCCCGTAGATGGAAGGCTACTGCGACCCCGTTGAGATACCGTAAACGCGCGCAACGTTCGCGGCGAGACCCCGCTTCATCTGGCGGTGCGGTCGAACGATGCTGATGCAGTGCACTACCTGCTGAGTGCCCAGGCACAGATAACCCTCGCGGACCGATTCGACAACTCGGTACGAAATCATATTGTAGTGGAATAACGGTCTAAGTCAAGAATCCATTCCGACTATCAGAGAGGCAGCCGAAGCAATTGATGAATCTCGCTACACGGAATGGCCTGGAAATGCGTTTCTTGAATCTGCCGTTCTCTTGCATTCATGCATAAACTAGCCGCTCTTACGCGGCACCACTTAGGTAGATACTGCCTAATTCCCCCACCCTCATCACCTTGTTTGGCGGTGACAGGTGCTGCACGACCTGGCCGAGTCTCACAATGACGCCATCTACAAGGAGGTACTGGAGCGGCCGCTCGACCGGAGTCACTTTGAGGCCAAGAACAAGGAAGGCCTGGCTCCGCTTCACTTGGCTGTTCGACGGTTGGTTCTCAACATTACGCGTTTCACTGGTTCAGATATAACGTTAGCGTGGGAATTTATCTTCAACTTTGCGATTTGCTAATGGTAGCGCAAAGCATAGCAGTAGGTTGCAGTAAGAGTGATATGAGAATAAGGCCGGCTGTTGGAATGTTCTAGAGTTAATTCTAAGCTATTTCAGGCTGAAGCTGGCTCTGATCGAGTCGCTCGTGGACGTGTGTCCGGAGACTGTCGATCTTCGGGATGAGCGGGGACGGACGGCCCTCCTGCACGCGATAGACATGAACGACCACGAGATCGTCGCCTTCCTGCTGGCGGTGCGCCCTTATCCAGTTCCCCGTTTATCACAACAACTGTCTCGGGATTAGCCCCCTTTGGACTCCACAAGCAGATAAAGGGAAACCTCGACAAGAATAAAGAACCTTCACGCGGTAGATCACTCAACGTGATACATAGTCACGTTGTAGCTTGAAGGAAACGAACGCACAAATACTTTCAGAAAGGAGCCGATGCCAATGCGGAGGACGAGTCGGGCATGAACGCACTGTTGCTGTCGCATAAGGTACGTATTTATGTTTGTGGCGGCTACAATCATGTTTGCTTAATAATAATAATAATATATATATATATATATATATATATATATATATATATATATATATATATATATATATATATATATATATATATATATATATATATATATATATATATATATATATATATATATATAATATCTAGCTGGCAATACGGGGTAATGATGTGACAGGTCTTGAACAAAGTATCTTGAACCTCGGTTACGTCCTCGTCACGTCAGTCACTTTGGTTGATGATGTTGCCTAATTCTCCCGCCGTCGCGCCACCTTCTTAGTCCGCTGTGCATATTTGCAGACGGCGAATATGGTGATCATGGGCCAGTTGCTGGATGCGGGTGCGGAGGCGGGGAGGGAGACGAAGAGCGGCGCGAGTCTGGCCGCCATCGAGGACGACCAAGTACAGAGGACCATTCTGGGCGAACGGTACGGATGCTCAGCAATCCGCCATTCCTGAACCATTTAAGGGATTTTACGCACATTTGGCGGAGCTTTCCAGACATACTTAAGTATGCGGCGTCCCGTAGAACACACAGAAAAATATGTGCTCTGTTTGGCACCTTGATGAGCTCGTTTTCGCCCCTGGACATATATGTGCCCCATGGAGCACGTAATGTGCTCGATTGGGCACATTGGGTGCTCCGTGGGGCACATTATATGTCCAGGGGCGAAAAAGAGCACATATTTTTCTCTGTGAATAGTTGTTCATGCGGAACTCTAGATTGTCTTTACTATTTATTTGTTATTTTATTTATTTATTTATTTATTACTATTTATTTGACCCGATGTAGTCACCCTGAATGTTCCTTGCAGCGTTCCACAAGTGTTCAAGGGCGAGGACAGCGAGGGCATTGAACGGCGGCGACCACAGCTGTTTGGCCAGCCGGAGAACGGTGCGAGAGCTGGTCTATTTTTATTTATATATTCATTTATTGAATACGCCTCTACGTGCGGTCAAGCATACAGGTAATATACGGTTTATCGTTTACGGAGTCGCCGTGCGTTTGAGCGAGATTGTCCATAGGCTGTAGCTTACGACTAATGGGATAGTTGATCGATCGTTCATCTCTGCTGCAGATGGCCTCGACGACGAAAGCGGCGAGGACGACGTGGCGGGACCGTCGTCATCGTCGACTTCTGGACGGCCCCCCAGGAGGAGTCGGGGAACCCTGAGCTATGGCAAGGGTCAGTAATCTCGACTTCGGCAAGTTGAGATACAGCCTAGACTGTATATCTTTTATATACTTTGAAAAATCTTGTAGCTTAGAATCATTCTTGCAGACGACGTCTCTGCTCTCGACTACCTCACTCGGCTGCGTCTTTCGAAGGTTTTGGATCCGAACGAGAAGTGAGCTCGTTTGCACTGTACAAATTACAACAGACTATTTTTTTTGGGAAAAATGCAGTTGTTCTCTCCGACGAAAGAGCGACACAATGCAAAATTAGTGAAGCAAAATGTGGAGCATTACTTTTTCTTCATTATTGGTAATCCGTCAAATGCCGACTTAATCTTTTCCTATTATTTCGTCATCATCCATTCCTCGCAGATGGGTGACGCTGGCAAGGGAGTTGGACTGCGAGCACATGGTCGAGCTCATCTCAATTTGTGCTGTCGACTCATCGCCCACGATGATACTGCTGGACCAGTTTGAGGTACGGACGGGACTTTGAGGAATAGCATCTAGTTAGCGCTATCACACGCCTATTCATTTTGGCGCTGTTAAATCGGAAAAGGTATTTTTCTCTGCAACGGCCGTGGAGTAAATGCGAGGAAACGAGTGGGTTGCGTGCATAGACTATCACCAATGATTGCTTGAATTATATGAGTGTGGGTGCGTAATCAGTGTACTCGATAGGCCGCAACTTATTCCTGTTTCGAGCAAGTTTGCGACGCGCGCGTTCAATTACAAACAGTTTGATGCTGCTCTCAGCTCGAAATGCTGCCCAGATTCGGTGCTGCATTAGGGCGCATGGTTAGCTAGATCTACCACTTTTGTTAGATGTTATGCGCTCCTCCTTATAATAAAGAGAAGAAATATATAACAGCAATATGGACAGCTTTGCAGTATTTGTGGACCCATTTTTTGTTCTTGCGAAAATTCTGTACTAATTCTAAGAACAGCATTGTAGCAGGAAGTAGCGAGGCAGATCGCATGCTCTTTTGACCACCCGAAAACGAGAAGAACAACTGGAACCGTTCACTTGTGCATTCCGTCTCGGCAATGATACCTGTTCGCTCGTATTCAGCAATAAACCCAAACATCAACAAATGAGTTATACAGCTGCGTACGATCTAAGATCACAGATAAGAAGATAACAAGTTCATTACTTTATTCTAGATAAAAATATGAAAAATTGGTTCATGATTAGAGATTATGGGTTCACCGTAGTTTACGTTGATTTTTTTTTACTTTGAAATTTACTAATATAGGGAAAATATAAAAACTAATATAAAAAGGGAAAAGAAGTCTTTTCAGCAACTGCCCAACGCGAGTATCACCCGGGTGCGAGAGGCCCTTGTTCGTTTGGGAGACGAGGAATCGGTCAAGTTGATGGACGATCGGATGGTGTATTGAGAACTAACAACCCGGAAATATCTAAGCGAAGCATGATCTAATGTGTAACTGCTATTTATGCCTTGGTATATCCTTCTACAAAGATTAATTCCCTGGCATAACTGAGGCATTTTTTTGACCTTGCACCCCTATGTCGTTTACACATTGCTTCATCTTGACAACAATTATTTATTTAACTAAGCTGCGCCATAAATTAAAACTCTTTCACCCGAACTCCGCCATACCATAATCTAACCGTGCATGATCATTTTAGAGCCCCGCTAATTATTCCCCCCCCTATATCCTTGCTATTTTCGTCCTCCACATATCGAGTTTTCCGTCTTGTTTGCTATTTCGGCAGAGCGCTGCATGCGAGTTCTTTCCGAAAGCGCTGAGATATGCATCTATCAGTGCATGCACTGAACTCGCATGCTCGCCTCTACTATTTATCTGATGTAAGGTCCTTCAATGATGGATCGCAAACTGAACTGTCGTCTTGTTCGCTCTATTTCCCGTGCATAAACCATCCCCTTCTGCTCCTTCCTCGCTCCTCCCACACCCCGTACATACTCTTATACACTTCCACGAGAGTTACTCAGTTCTCGGCTCATCACCGCTATGACCAAGTTGGCTCTCTTCCTCGTCCTCCTCCTCCCTACCTCCCTAGCCTTCCTCTTCTCCACTCCCTGCGATCCGTGTGCCGCAGCCGCAGCCGGAGTTCCGCAGCCGGCTTATAGCGCCCCTGTCGCCTACAGTAACCCCGTGGCCTACAGTAATCCTGGGTACGCGTCGGCGCCCGCCAGCTACTTCAATCGCGTCGGGACCGCGACGCTGAGGTCGGGTCCGGAGGGCGTCCAGGCAAGGATGATCTTCAACGACGACGGAACAGCGTACATCGTGCCGAACGGAGGACAGGTAAATAACATGGATAGTATCACCAATTAGATACCTTAAACCATACGATTGAAAAGCTCTCCAGTTCTTTTCTGGGTAGCCGCAAAATCGGCAATATTGTAAATAATTACATATTTTTTTACATTCATTTCCGATCAATATCAGAATCAAACTGTTCCAAGTAATGGTGCGCTTTGCGCTTCTTTCGCATCCGGCTCTGCGCTGAGATAAAACTGCGAACTGCGAGCGCGTATCGAATGCCGCTGTAGAACATACTAGAGAGTGCGAGAAAAGAGCACGCAGAGACCACACATCAACACCTATGAGACTGCGGAAATTGACTCGAACGGAGAAAGTAATAATAATAATACTTTATCATGCAATATACAAAGAAAAATTTGTGAGGAGAATATGGAAAGGGAGATAAGGATTGCACAATGTAATACAACATCGCTACAAGGGAGAAGCAAAATAAATGGAGAAATAAATGCATGCAAGCTTATACAAGGGCTATGAGAGGAAATAATAAGGATATTCGAATAGATTATCTACGGTAACGAGGAGTCTTTTAAGGCATACGGTGGCCCGGCTGCGTACGGGAATACGGTAGTGTCCGGCGGGTCGTACGTTACAGCAGGTTTGAAGAGCAAGCAACGATCGTAAGCTAACCCCACTACCTGTCATAATAGCTTTATCTTGGAATGACTCAGTCAAACTAACAGGAATTTGTTCTCTAGTTATTCCTTTGTCGAAACGTGAAGTCGTTCGTTAAAAAAAACATCTGTGGTACGTGAGATGTATGGCCGTCATTAGATATATGTTCTGCGATAACCGATATAACTTCATTGCTCAAGAATAGTATGTTCATTTGTGTTTGTGCCCCCTGCTATTGAGAGTGAACTAAGACTAAAACCGCGTTGTGGTTTCAATAATATTACGTCAACTTGTTGTTTGCGATTGAAGTTTACTGCAATGTGGTCCGATCGTGTGCTATGTTCTCGTGCAACGAATAAATAATACGATTAATATTACAAGTTAACTTGTTTGCAAGTTTGCAAGTCTACAAGTTTGAAGTGGACTCACATATGAAATTTGCTTGCTAGAGACGTAACTAATCAAACCTCGCTCCTGTATACAATACCTATGTTCTCAATAATAATTGATGTATCTCATAAAAAGGTAAAACAGGTTAGGGAAAATCTCAGTTGTGCAAAAAATTGCTTCCCTAAATGTGAAAAATGTTTTACCAATGTAAGTTTGATTAGTCCAATTGTAAGATCTATTCCTCACTTTCATGAAAGTCATCTTCGTCTCCTGCATACCCCTATACAAAATATTTAATGGGGATCTTCTTGAACGGTGCAAACGTTGAAGCGCTCTTATATAAAGTATGTAAATACCGAAATGGCTAACTTTGAGTGTTTTTAATTCAGCGTTTGGTTTTAGTTTGACCTCACAAGAGCATGCTAGATTTGCTGATTTGCCCAGTACGGAGTCAGCATGCTGGGGTGATCTCGTTAAATGACGAAAGAGGGAATCGGTTCCACTCTACCGGATTAGCAGGGAAGCGGATTGATAGATAGATAACTTGCACACAAAGTTCAAGAGGTCGGTGGTCACCATGGTACATCTCGTGGCAGTTAGCATATGTAGTATCCTTTGGATTCTTACGTAGGTATGTTGCTAAAAAAATTGGTCTTTTAAGGCTTTAGAGATAGGGGCTTCAGATATTTTCCCTAAAATAGTAGAAAAAATTATTTCCAATGCAGAGCTGTAAGAAAGGAGAATGCTTAGTATTTATCTTTTCAGGAAAGCGCAGAGCTCGTCGTGGCATGCACTACGCGGAACCGCCGATGCTGCCCTGTAAGATAAACATTCTAGAGATGGACAAACTGTTCAGTACAATGATTATGTTTCATACATCATTCTTAACGCGTCTCGCCGAAAGTAATGAAAGATATTGGCCAAAATGACCACTGTGCACAACTCAAAATATTCATCAAAAATTCATTCCTATTTACGACGACAGAACGAAGCGGCATGAATAATTCGCACACAAATCAGTGCTTGCTGAGGGTATTGCTCGTTAGGAATAGTTCAGATCCGGCTCTTGTCGTGAACTCCTATCCTCCGGCTCTGGACGCCCTCTCGCCCCCTCCGGCCTTGGATATCTCGCCTCTTCCTCCTCGACCCGTCTTCTATCGACCCCCTCCTGACAAGATTCCGACGGGCGGAAGGTACATCGCACTGCATTGTAAATCAATCCATAAAATATACTATCTACATTCTTTCTAGTTCCACGAGGTGTAAAACCCAATCTGAAGCACAGTTTCAGATGGTACCAACCGATGGAATACAAGCCCCATCAAATTGTGGAGCCGGAACCGGAGATTATACTACCGGATGTGTATGTAGCTCCGCCCAAGGACATGAGCATGTACAGGCAAGTCCATGATTAGGGATGATAGCAAGATCCACTAAAGCAACTCGGTCCGACCCCGTCTAACACCAATATTATAGGAAGATAGCGCCTAACCAGACGCGAGAATCAACTATTATATATTTCAGGTACATGGGTGTGCTACTGCCGAAGAGGAAGATGTACGAGACAGCACCGCCTGCTTACGTTGATCACTACGAACAGAAGCCCATGTAAATAGCTATCTATAAATTGTAGAGTTCAATATGCCTTAAAATTCGTTCCAAATGGTCACGGGTACCGAATGATTTACCGTTTTACGTTTATAGCCATGAAACGTGATCTCATAAATAGCTCGCATTATTCACTGCTGAATATATTATTACACCAGGTACGACTGAATGAGGTGCAATAAAGCGTTTTTTATCTGTGATATCTCGTAGTTCGGAAGAGCGAAAATGGCTGACCCCTTCACCTGACCCCCCTGTCGCAATTGAGCGAACAGACCAAAGTAAAACTTTACGCTTCACACCCACACAGCTTTGCGCGCTGTGTATACCGATAATGCAGTTCAGGAAAATGTTCCGGGCGCCTCAATCCCGTTCATTGCTCCTACCACTAATTAACGATGAAATAGTGAAGCGGCAATGACGATGGGTAGGATGAATTCTCTTTCTATTTAATTATCCTTCCGAACAGTCGCGCCTAACTCGGTGCCTCGTAACAATGGTGGTAAAGGTTGAGCCCCCAAGCGCATATAAATAAATATTTAACTGTGCCCGTTTTCGCAACCGCGAGACAATGAGTAATGCTTCGCCTGAGCACTCGCTAAGGCGCCTAGGTGACCCCTTAGGACAAAGCACACACATACACAATCATACACAACCACCCCTGTGTGCCGTCGTCGTCACTCTCTAGCGCGTACCTTTTTCCCGTCGCAGCACAGTGTAAATGAGCCTGCGCGTACTCGCTAAGCTTCACTCTACTGTTGCTACGGTCGCATGCTTGCACTTGTCGTGCTTCTCCCTCTGACTGCCTTAGGGCTGCCCTACCGAGATGTGCCGGATGCATGGAGCACGCGCTCGGACGACCCGCTAAGCCTGGATGAGAATCCGTTCGCGATGCTGCATGAAGGTAAACATCTAGACCTTCATGATGATCATTGCCTTCTCTGCTGCTCTCGAACTGCTATAGTATAGTGGAATAAACCGATCCATCCGTTGCTCCGATTCCAAAATACGTCCAATTCTCTCACTTCTGCACATTCTCTCGCTTGATATTCGGAATGGCTTACTGACGTATCTTTTTTAATCCAATATAGTTATTGATGAATTGAGGCGGCCTTGAGGGACCGTCAATGGGCACGGACGGAATGGATGCGTCGAAACGGCCGGGTATGAATGCCAATGCTCTTGGACTACCTAGAGTACTTTTTTTTCGTTTGTCTGGTCTGCGTAGCGTCGATTTTACATTTGTCTATAAAGTACCGAGATATCGCAGAGCAGTCTCTTGATTCACCCTACAACCACTATAGCTGACGAAAACGTTCTGTCAGTAAACTCATTCCTACTTTGTCTGCACTCTCTTCACACCGCTTCGCTATCTCGTCGGAAGTAGGAATGAGGCGGCTGACGGAACATTTTCCTCAACCATAGCTATGTACATACCTTCCTTCATTGCCAGATGGACTGGGCGCGCGGCCACTCGCGGAATTCGACGCGAAGCCTGTGGAGCAGCCGATGCGATGGGGTAAGCGAATTTCAGAAAGCAATTATACATCGACCAAATCAGTTTGTAAGTGTAATCTTATTGCGGAATGAATCGTAAGCTACAGTTTGTAATCGGATGTCAGCAGTACCTCAACCA
Source organism: Micoletzkya japonica (assembly GCA_900490955.1). NCBI lineage: Eukaryota > Metazoa > Nematoda > Chromadorea > Rhabditida > Diplogasteridae > Micoletzkya > Micoletzkya japonica. The sequence goes on along the minus strand of LS943922.1, from coordinate 279,870 downwards.
CCTTTTAACGGTCGTACTTGACGAGGCCTCCTAATCACAACTCACAGTGTTCTAAATGTTAAGCGAACGAGCCAAAATACTTAGGATACGGTGTTTTCCGTGCGAGAGTTCCTACCGAAATCAGGGTTATTTTTCGGCATCTCGTTCGCTTAACATTTTGACTGTTGTCAGAACACTGTGAACTAGGTAATTATATTCGCGTAGGGTAGCTAACAATAATACGATTTATGTACCACGCTGTTCCTCTTGCAGTCGGCGTTCTAGCCAGGCCCTTGGCCGCCAGTATAGATGAGGAGAAGGACGAGACGATTGACAAAGTCGAGAAGGTGCAGGAGGAGACGAAGCGGGAGATCGCCGGTGGGGCATTCTATGCACAGGCTGGCCCTGTTGATGGAGGACTGGAGGAGGGCGGACAGATTGGAGGTATTGGTTTTGAGAGTTCATGGCTTTTTCAATATATGGTTGGATGAAACTCGCCTTTGCGAGCAAAGATACGATGATAGTGCTACACAAAAGTTTAGAAAAGTCTCTAGAAAATCGTTGCTAATCCCGTCGCGCCTTTGCAGGAACCGGACCCGAGTATCCGGTCAACGGTCCGATTCCCGGCCCGGTCGAGGGGGGCGGGCCGCTGGAGGGACCGATCGGTGGCCCGGTTGACAGCTACGTGCCCGCAGGGCCTGTGTACGGGCCGGGTCCGATCATCGAGACCGGGAACTATCAGGTAGTGGGCAGTACTTTCTTCTTACAGTTAGATGTAGGTCGTAATTGCAAATCTTCCTCAAACACCCACTCAGCCCGAGATATCCATTAACTTAGTTTGACTCAAGATAGCGATTATACAGGTTTACACCGTTTATCTGGGCTAACAATGTAGGGGTATCCAAAGGAGGGAGTCTTGATAGATAGGAGAGGACTGGGTCTTCGAATCTTCGTCACACTCAGCCCGCGGTGTCCACGATCTTGAGTATCCTCGCGATCCTGGTTTGGCGCTAGTTCCCCCGTGCGCCAAGTCTTCAGGGGGGACGATTCGTCTTCTTGTCCGAGATTGAAAGCGGTGCGCTTGATCGAGAGAGAATGAAGAGAGCAGACCACCCGCGACGAGGAGAGACAGGAAGAATGTTTATGAATTATGCAATGAATTATGCAATGCGAAATCGTGTTTTACACAATCGACGGTTTCAGGTCGTATCATCCCGTCTGATCAAGGGACAGCGCTACGCAGGACCGCCAGCAGTTGTAGACCAGCGCGCCTACGGAGTAAGTATTCTGGATTCCGGGAATTAGCAGAGCCGGGAAACAGCCGTGAATGCGGTAACGTTCAGGGCTACCCGGTCGCGGGAGGAGCCGGAGGAGGAGGGGGAGGGTATGCGGGCGGGTACGGAGCAGGAGGTCTGCTGAAGTACAACGGGCCTTTGGACGGGCGGAGGGTGGTCATCTATAAGAAGGTGAAAAGAGAGAATGTCTAGTAAAGGTACCATAGCAGACTATCTAACGTTATACAAAGTGAAGGTTGCGTGTACGCGTAAATCTGAACAAATAGTGAAGGTACAGTTCCGATTACGAACGTTCTTTCAGATCCTGCGTCCGGTGCGCATTCACCACACGATCACCGTAGAGAAGCTGCCCGGAGGAACGGTATGCCGCGTCCGTTTCAGCCAACTATTGCCATAGATTTCACTCTGTTCCAAACAATCGCCCTACCTCTATCTCTAGGCTTATTGGTAAACCCTAAAATATGAAGAAAAATATGATTGCGCGCAGGTGGTGGACCAGTGGGCCGAGGGCGGATATCAGGGAGCACAGGGAGGATACGCGCAGCCGGGAGGAGTACCGGTAAGCAGAGTCCTGGCAAGGTTATTCGAAAACTGTAGCCGGGTTTTGGTATCGTTCTTTGTATGCATGACATTCGAATTCGTAATTTTGTATTCGAATAATATATAAAAGAAGCATATGAATCACTTTTTGGCTTGATTTCTGTATTGCAATTTTCGCGCCAAATGAATCGCTACGATTCCTTACCTTTCAGGTTCCGCTACTGTCTCCGGTTTCTGGAGGGTACTACTCGCGTAAGTATACTTTTTTTAAATTATCAATATTAGTATTTAACACATAGAAAAGGAGGGCTGCGCTGAAAAATACTCCTTGAGCAATACAATGCCTGCATTACAGAGGTCGGTGGTCTGCATTGATTGACGTAGTTTTCATTATCGTCAACTACCCTCCCTCGCGATCGTCTAGCGTCCACATGGCACGATACTGGTATTATGCTAATCTCTATCCTATGTTGTTTCAATTATCGCATTGTTCTAGAAATTAGATGTGAACAGCATGACACAGTGTTCTGACTACAGTCAACATGTTAAGCGAACGAGATGCCGAAAAATAACCCTGATTTCGGTAGGAACTCTCGCACGGAAAACACCGTATCCTAAGCATTTTGGCTCGTTCGCTTAATATTTAGAAGACTGTGATGACCGCTGTGAAGTGCAACGTAGTCGTGTTAGTGTTGCCGTTGCAAAGACAGTATGAAGTTATTTGTGCTGGCCGTGGTTCACGTGAATCGGAGACTTTGTACTGCAGAAAAGTGCAGAGAATGGCGTCACACCGGAACAGTATTGAATCATTCTCGTAGAGTGAAGAATCACCTACGTATTGGCTTGTTTTTTTTTTCTTTCCAGAATTTCTTCATTGTTGAATGCTATTATAATAGATATTATTGGCGTTTGCATGGCCCTGTTATTCTAATAGAACACATACTTCTGCTCCGCTCCCATTGATGCGCATCGTCTATCTCGATCACAATGGTGGTAGCAATACCGAGCAAGCAAGGAGCCTGTCGTAAAGACTATTTCTTCTAATGATGTGTGTCTTGGTTTCATTTCGAATTTACTCACGCAGCGGCAGTGTGTTGCATGTTATCACCACAAATATGTGCACTCAACCTCTACTCGGTACTCACTTGTTTACTTGTTTTGCGTGGCTCTCACTCACTCTTGCAGCTTGCTTAGTTCTTTCTCGGGCGGGTTATTAGCAGTACCCTAATCCCCACACAAGAAATACGTTTCCCCTTGGTGCGCGGTATGCTTATGCGCTAGTTCATTCTTAATCTCCGGGCTAGTCACCTATATCCTTCTACCGCAAACCCCATTACGCGTACTGCGTAGATACATTAAATTAAATTAATCTCGGGGAATGATAAAATTCTGCCCTACATGAATCTATTTTTGCAGCGAGAGAACAAAAGGGGAACGTCTAATGCTTAACCCTATCAGTGGGCCCTGCGGGCGAATTGACGAGATGCTTTGTTTGGTTCGTTCACTGATCACTGAGTTGCAAATTATCACACAAGGTTACACCCATTCCTTGCTTCCTTGCCGAGCTTCAAAGATATTTGGCATCATTTATTGAACTATGTACAACTACGCCGTAACTGCCAATCTCAGATCTTGGCCCGATCGATGTCCATGATGAAGATCTGCTTGCGGTGCTTGCCGTCCATCGAGTTGGCCAGGGCTACACCGTACTCCTCTAGGGACCGGTCGTCCATCGGCGGCGCCGTCAGCTTGCCGCGCACGCACATATCCTGACGATCAGGGGGTTGCAAAACGGAATCCGATTCTTGGCATAGGCTTTCAGCGATAGCTCACGAGTTGAGAATGATCGTTTTCGGAGTTATCCTGGAAAAGCCCTGAAACCAGTGCTGAAACCGGAACCTGTATGTCCTTGTGCATGCTCCTCGCCTCCTCCACGTTCTCCATCTGCCACATTCCATTGGCGATGCCGACAGCGGTGATTCCGTTGAATAGCAGCGACGAGGTGGAGATCTGGTGCGCCTCCTTGCTCATGCCACCTGTGCAAGGCCAGCTTGAACAACCTTTTTCGGAATTTTCCGCGCTAAACATTTCGCTCGTATTTTCCCCCCGAATATGTTGTATGAACTAGTAAAGGACGCTACACGCACAGCACAGCACTAACCATACGTGATCATGAGTCCGCCCCTGGCCAGCAGACCCGTTATCTGCAGACAGCTCTTCCCTCCGACCCCGTTCAGGGCGAGTACGGGACGGCCCTTGAAGGGGCGGCTAGCCTCGCGGAACTGCAAAATGTAATATAGCTATTTTCGTAGTTAGTATTGTATTCTTCATATTTTTTCCCATGATTTTCGCTGACGTGAATAGCGTTGTTGTAACATGAATCTTACATTTCGACTAATGCAAAGAACTATGGAAGATCGGTGTGTTACCTCTTCTTCCGTCCATACTTCATCGGCACCCATTGCCTGGAGTTCTGCCTAAATATAATAATTGATTAGATAATCTAACAAATTCCGGGCCCTATCATAATGAACGGTTTCCAAGAGATGAGAGATTGGAGGAATCCTTATTTCAACCTTGAGTGCAGCAATGTCAGGCCGGTTGCGCACGACGTTGAGCGTGTGGAAGCCTTTGTCTGGAATACGACTCAATTTATGAACATTCATCACTTCTGCAAAGTTGCTCGCCTTTATGCGGTTTGTACTAGCATCGCGGAATAAAACGATACGTAGGTATAGGACCCATTGAGATAAGAACACAGGATGGCATTCCGACACAGAGCAAAATGTCGGGATTCCACCGTTGATTTCCGACATTTGCCTTTGTGTCGGAATGCCATACCGTATTTTTATCTCAGCGGGTCTTGTATTTATAGTGCCAGTTGAGGGAGTGTGCAAACGTGAGAGATTTTTGATAATAATACTTAGATCCAAAAGAAATGGGGGAATCGGCTTATTCTACTGCATCTACTGACCCTTGGCAATCTCGATGACAGCCCGTCCCACGCCGGAATTGGCCGAGTTCTGGACGATCCAGTCGCCCCTCTTCAGCTTGCCCATGACCAGCAGCATCTGGTAGGCGGTGGGCGGGTTGACCATGAGAGTGGCAGCGAGTCTCTGCGAGGGGAGACAGTTCGCGGCTTAGACAGGAAAACCTAGGCCAGCTTGTTGCCGTATGAAGTGCATCATTCACATCACCACGCACCCCGGACGTTGAGGACGGGTAGCCCAATTTTGTTAGACTTTTAAGTTTCAAGGCTAAGCCTTGAAACTTCTTAAAAACTTATAAGCATTGAAGGCTTCTAGCACAGCTGTAGCCGCTTTGCGGTTCAAAATATGTCGGTTACTTTTTGCATTGGGAGAATTTAGAGAATGAGGGACTTACGGGTGGAATGCGCTTGTCGACTACGTGCAGGTCATCCTCTTCTGCCACGGAGTAGTCGCACCTGCAGCAATCATCTTTTGAGTAGGCTAAGAAATAATTTAAGGTTAATTACAGCTACTGCACTCCTATACCTCCTAGCGGAACATTGAAGATAAATGTAGATAGCATGACAAAGCACCCCCCCCCCCTACCCACCCAGTACTAAATGCCAAAATGTTTGTTCCAAAAGGCTTCACTAGCGAAACCAAGGCTTTTAGGCAACTTGTCTGCTTAGCACGTGCACTGTAGTCAGAACATTGTGTACCAGGTGGCGTTGTTCATAGTCATCATGGTAACGTGGTCTCCGACGCGCACCGATCGAACGGAGGCTCCGATCTGGAATGAGGATGGGAGATTACGGTAGCTATAGTACATTAACTAGCTATCTAGATAACCTCGGCTGACCTTGAAGACCTGCCCGACGCCCTCCGACCCCGCGATACAGGGCAGTTCCGGCTTGAGCATGTACGCGCCCTGGATCTTGTTGATGTCGAGAGGGTTGATCGGCGCAGCCAGCCATTGGACGATCACCTCAAATCACTACTCACCTTTAGGGCGATAGAAGAGCAGCGATACGATTGCATAGTATGCTAGAGAAGCACAGCTTCTTGAAGGAAAATATATACATTATATATATATATATATATATATATATATATATATATATATATATATATATATATATATATATATATATATATATATATATATATATATATATATATATATATATATATATATATATATCTTGTTCTCAAGGCTCCGATGCTATCCCCCAGATCATTTTCTCCCGTTGTGCGTCATCCCTATCTCTTCCCCTCTGTGATATTTTCAACTATTCCCTCATTCTCGGACTTAGTACTAGCTAGACGTATTTTGCATGGAGAAACCAACCTCCAAAGATCCAAATTCTTTACTTTCCGTCCTTGCAATGGCAGGACAACCGCTTTTGGACTCAATAAGGAATTTACTAGGACCCAGGCCCGATTTCACTCCTTCCCCCTTAGAACTGCTAGATGGTTATCACAATTGCCGTTGGACATTCTGAATGCACCTAGTACTCGTTCTTTCAAATCTCGTCTCGAACTAAGTGAGTATCCTTCAGTCTTTGCTCGTTCCCCATAGTTCCTACCATTCCCTAATTGTGCTCATATATGGGACATCGTTCGGCCGAGATGACTCAACCTCTCACGAGTCCTGACCAT
>LS943922.1:240523-265704 GCA_900490955.1 Micoletzkya japonica | reverse complement strand
AAATGGCCAGTCCATGCGAAGCAGCCCACTGTCCAATGATGTCAATGGCTTGCTGCAGTTGTTGAGGATTGTCCCGAGTATACACCTTCACGTCGTCGGCGTAGATTGCGCAATAGACCGACGGAGGGAGAAGACGAGGCAGAGAATTGATGAATAATATGAAAAGGAGTGGGCCCAGACAAGAGCCCTGAGGGACTCCGTCTCGGTGCCCACGTATGATTCTACTTTGCAGACTGGAGATCTTCCGGGCGTCGGCCAAGATGGGCTTTTCTGTCCGAACACTGTGCAACATCGAAAGAGGTTGGTTGGTTGGGGGGGGTACTCAGTATCAGTATCATACGCTTTATCAGGACAAGTACGTGAGGGTCTTGGGTCACGGGTCACTGTAGCGCCAACTTCGTAAGCCTTGGCGAAGTTGGCGCTACAGTGACCCGTACAGTGGGGGGGGGGTACTGCATGTTTAAAAGGGCAAGATTCTTTTTTCTAGTGCAAGCGTACGGTATGAATAGTTGCTTTTTCAAAATATTCAAAGTTTTCATTTAACAAGTTTTTTTTCCATTTAACAAAGCATGTCTTATCGGAATGATAGATAGGAGATCCCAGACATTTGGTTGTCGTTGAAGGCACACCGGCGGTGGAGTTTCTGGGTGAGATCGCAAACTACACGTGGGATCGACGGGAGTGCGAGTACGCCCTCGAGTGCGGCAACTCATATAGGGAGAAGCACGTGCGTTTCACCATTTCATAAAAAATAATGGAATGGGCCGTGTCATCAACACCTAATTGTATGTATAGATCAGGGTTGATGAAATGATCGATTTGATCAAATAGTGGTTCCCCCCATTTTCCAGCTTCCCGATGAGATGAAGCCTCTGGCATATGTAGGTCAGGCGATTTGTAGAGGTCGTTCTGGTTCAAGTTGCATTGCACCTTTTCTTAGTTATGTGACATTGGACGCATGTCCATGAATTATTGTGAATCGCATAGTCACTATCTGAAGACGCGCCCCGTTCAACAACATTCGCTGCAGATTTCGCCGCGCGATCGGATATACACGATCGACCCGCAACGGAAGGGCAACATCGGGCGGTTCGTGTCGCACTCACGACACGGCAACCTCGTCCTACGACGGTCAGATATACCTCCTTTTTTACTCTCTAAACTCTCTAAAATCCCTCTAAAAACTCTCTAAAATCATTTGAATTTGAAGACCTGTCTTGGACAGTATCCTGGTGGTTGTCAATAAGCATGCTTTTTCCCTGGGGGGGGGGCTGCGAAGATGCTAGGACAGTCCAGGCGGATATGATGTGCAAGGCGTTGTTTGCAGTGTGTGGAGTGCAGATACCTACCAACTGGCTCCCCGACTCATTCTCTTCGCAGTCGAGCCCATCGAGAGGGGTTAGTGGCATGCTGATGTGTTATGGCAGGCCAGAGTTGTCAACCATTTCTAAGACAATATTTGCAATTAGTGTTGTGGGACCATCATAGCCTTCCAGCGAAGATGTTTGAGAAAAGGAGACGTACCGGGGGGGGGGGTTTGAGGGTCTATGAATGGGGGGGTAGATCCGGAGGAAATGACAGGAACGGAGCTGAATTTCGACTACGGTGCAAGCTACGCGTTTCCCGCGGGAATGGTGTGTCTGTGCAATCGGCTGATATGCCACGACGACGCGGTCCGCAGGGCACTACGGGAGATGGATCGGGAAGAGGTCAGAGACGGGAACAGACGTGGCCAACCTTTTTCCCGCAATATTTTGAGAACGGGGACTACCAGTGTACGAAATTAAGCCTACCAATTGAAATGTTGTTGTAGAAAATGTAGGCTTACCAAAGCGAAATTGCGAAGAAATTTGGGCCTACCACCCATACTTCGGGTCGGTGCCCACGTATGGGAGGGAACCGGCAGCCTGCCTGTAGAGCGAATAGCCCTTTATAAAGGGACATGAAACGTAGCCGAAAACATGGTCCGTTTCTCGCTTCCTAGGTTAGGAGGCGTTTCCGTGGCCATAGTGTGTAGGCGATGTCAGATTGTTGATAGCGTCGATAGGCGGGGTGAAGCGTATTTGGACACACGACTCCGTGCCCTTACCGTCCACCATAGTTTCAGATGTTCGAATTCTTCAAGAAGTGCGAACTGTCGAGACGGGCGCGAATGGTACAGGTACGGTAGGATCCTACGGTAGGAATAGCATTGTAGAGACTGTTCTGTATCGTGCTGCTTATGAGGTATGGAATCACCTTGCGCCAAAGTGGCCTTGGTTACACGAAATTATTAGTGGAACATGTACATCCATTACAAATTGCACAAAACTTGAAGCGAATAAGCTACTAATGGCATAGATCAAATAGTGGCGTCGTTGGATTTCCAAGTGCCTTGATTTTGTCATAAGCTAGAAATGCAGCTTAATTTGACGTAAAACGATACATTTGACGGCCAACGTGCCTTGATTTTCTGAATTTTCACAGCAAATAGTGCCTTGGTTACGTCGTTTCCGACGTACTATTTGATCTATGTACTAATGGTGTTATTGCAGTACGAATCGGAGGTGGATTGTGACATGCCAGAGAGGAACAGAGCGCATGGACACGATAGCAGGCACCGGGTAGCTGGACTAGAGAATGCAAGGAGGGGGGGGATTTGACTGGGCGGGCCCAAAGAACGAGCACTTTCAATGCTTATGTTGTATACATACAGCAAATGACATGCTCTTGTGCGTAACAGGATGTTCATATCATGGGTATACGGTATCTCATTAAGAATTGTTTTTTTTACAGTTCAACGACGGTCTGGGAGATTTGTTTGGGGTGAGTGGTTTGAAATTTGTTGAGTTGAGATATCTATTATTGTGAGATAAGCACGAGCTCGTGATAATAGTTTTATGCAATTTTCCTATAAGAGTGTAAAGGGGTATTGTGACAACCAACCTATGGAACTATAGCAGTAAGAAAATTCAGCTCGTGGATTCGAGTATATGGGAGCGAGAGCTGGGATTGGGGGAGGGTGAGAGGTCGGGAGATGGAGCTGAAGGTTATGAAGAACGAAGGGCAGAAGAGGAGGATCAGATGGGGAGTCAGAGGGAGGGGACGAGTGGTCAGAGTGGCAGTGGAGGCTGTTCGCAGAGAGGTGGGCAGATATTTGGTTGCTAAATTAGTTGAGATTTCATATCCAAATAAGAACCAAAATGAAGGATGAGCAAGTGCATAAAGGCAATGCAGATGCTAGCCAGCTGGTAGAGAAGGATTGGGGAGGGGCTTGAAATGGGATAATAATTGTAGTTGCCTCGTCGTCGTCGTCAAAGATTGGACGTAGATGCGGCGAAACCACGTGGACGGAGAGAGTTGGAGATGGGAGGGACGGGGACCGCCGCTGCCACTATGAGGATGAGGTGGGCAGATCAGAAATGGCTCAAACATACCGTACATGGGCACAGACCCGTCAGTCGGGTGGTAGGCCCCTCATTTTGATAAAAACTTAGCTTGGTAGGCACCAAATTATTCCAGAAACGTCCATCTAGAAAGGCTTGGTAGGCTAATAAAAATCAAAACTCTGTGTACAGTAGGCCCCAAACTGAAATAATTGTCGTTTAAAACATTTGTTAGGGAGGTTGCCATTGATTTTCTCTAATTGTATGTAGGGCAGTCGTCTGCGTGCATGGTATGCCCGTGGTTCTGTCGGGAACAACATGGTAGGCATCGCAGTATACCAATGTTATTCCGTTCATATTTGAGTTTTTATTCGTGTGTATTGGAGAATGTTCAAGTTATTTCGTGCAGCGCGCGGTCCTGTCTGTACCTGTCGGATTTGGACAGTGCGGTAAGAAGAGGGAAGGAAGAAGACGAAGGAAGGAATCGAGGAAGGAAAGAAGTGAGGGTAGGTCTCGTGAGCTGTTACTAGTGCCTTTTTTTATGGTTATGATTCATGGTTCCTGCTTTGCTAATTACCTTGTGAAATGTATAATAATAATTATGATTTATTTATGAAAGGCACCCGATTTGAGGGTGCTGCCCATGAAGTGTAAGCTTGCTGTGTTGTTAGATGACAGCGAGAGAAGGACGGACGAGGACGGAGAAGACTCGGACGTAGTCGTGATAGAAGACGACGACGACGACGAAGCGGACGGGGAGATTCCGAGGAAGGGACGGGTAAGTAAATAGCGATGTGGAAGGTGTCGGGTGCAGCTGGCCGTATTGCTGGAGTACGGCTAATGACTACTAGCATTATTCGATGACTATGCACGACTGAGTAGTAGTAGAGAATGATGAGTAGCGGGTATAGAGAGCTAGCAAATATGATCTTTCTACGACATTCGCCGCTAATAATAATAATAATAATAATAATATATAATATTTTGCGGTCAAATACAAAGAAGGTATGGGGAAAGAAGATATGTAGAGAGAGAGCTAGCCAATACTTTGCTCGTATTGAGATGCCCTTTGCAGGGAGATGGATACAGGCCAAAGGACAGGAATCATACTGTGGAGCGAATAGTGGACCGAAGGATGGCGAGAGGTGGTGAGCTACTAGGTTGGACTGATGTGTCTTCGTCATACGTGGGCAGCTTTCCACGCAAATTTTGAGAAACGCGTCTAACAATGTACGAAATTGAAAATTGTCAAGCCTACCAAATTGAAATTTTCTAGAAAGTATGAGCCAACCAAAACAATATTTCGCAAAACTTTGGGCCTACCACCCGCACAGGGATTTTGAATTGGCGTGTAAAGAAAAAAATTGGTGTTCAGCTATTTAATTTTTGTTTATTACTGTCGCGTATGCGTCTTGCCACAATTGTTTTGGCAAATTTGTATTCTTTCCTGGTCTAATTAGTGTATTTACTTACTAGCAAATAACTGCAATTTTTCCGTCTATCTGTCTGTGTGTGTATCTGTATCATAGATAAAATAGTACGTCGGAAACGACGTAACGAAGGCACTTTTTTCCTGAAAATTTTAAGAATCAAGGCGCTTTAACTTCAAATCCTATCAATTTATGTCAGATTACGCTGTTCTTGGCGATTATTAGCGCGAATCAAGGCACTTTTACCGGCTTCCTTATGAAAGAATCAAGTCACTTTGAAATTCTACGACGTGACTATTTTATCTATGATCTGTAGTGAGCATAACTCCCTTAGAATTTCGAATTATGAAAAAAGTTCAAAGATGATCCCCCTTAACTTTTCAATATCTCGAACAATTTTTATGCGTTTTTGAAAGTATGCCCTGAGGGCTGAGAAAATCGATATTTGTCAAAAATTTTCTAGCTTTGTCAGAATACGTTTCAGACCACAGGGATCATTTTTGGTCAAAAGAGAAAAACTTTGAAAATTTTCGAAGTTTGTTTTGGAAAAAAATGCTTAAGAATTGAGCCAGACGGGGTCCGAACTTAGGAGGCCGGGTACAGCGTAGTTTTGCTAGTTAGGTAACTCTTGAGCATTCCGCTCAATTATGTAAGCTTTCCTGCCACGCGTACCGTTTGCAGGGGCTCTAGTGAGTAGAATGCATACGACCAAGAAGCGGCCACGGAGACGGAGTGAGGAGGACGAAGGAGAGGACTCGGAGGAAGACGGTACGGAGAGAAAGGAGGGAGGGCGTCCAGCGAGCGCAATATACTCCGTACGCGTGTCATACAAGGGCCGGCATTGTCCGAATATTTTTGTACGCTGCCTTACATAGTTAGAGACCATCAAAAGCAGCCTTCTTAAGAATCACTTTATACCGTAACGGTTATGCGTATACTAGAGATGTACATGCGAGTTCTTTTAGTCGCTATGTTTCACTGCTTTTGGCGACGAGACGCGTCGCGGTTATGATTGATGTGTGAAGCATAGTCATCAAAAGAACTCGCATGCACATCTCTAGTGTATACCCCAGGATATCTGTGCCAAAAGTTTATTCCCAAAGAGGGTTAGAAGAAGCGAGAGAAGAGAGATGGCACTGGACGGGTCGGACAGCGGTTTTCCCCCGGGCCATTACGACACTATGAGCATCTGGTGCAGGCATCTATCCTAACGTCCGATCGGACAATTGGCGTTCATGTATGGCGTGTACTTCTGCACTAGTAGCTGCCATATGTTGAGAGTCCACCGATTCCCAACCGTCGACATCACGTCGCCTTTCTGAGGCTGAAAGGAGACGGAGGCGGGCGAAGGCGGCGAAACGGGAGAAGGTTGAGGCGGAGCTGAGGAGGGCGAGGGAGAGGGAGGCGGAAGAGGCACGCAGGAGACTCAATCAGGAACAGTTGGTGGGCACGGCTTGATCTTTGATCTTTGGTCTTCGGTCTTTGATCGAGTCGTTCGGCTTCGTTGCAGGCGTTTCTGAGAAATATCGGAAACGTAGAAGCAGTGGAGCAGTACGAGGAGAAGGTAAAGGCGGAGGAGGAGATTGAGGTTGGTTCGGGGGGGGGGGCATAGATGGGCACGGTTGCAGGTACCGTGGTTGGGATACTGGTTAGCTCACTGCAAAGTAATACAGTGGCTAAACAGCGCAATGTCTGTGTATGTGTGAACCACTGCAGTACGTTACCGTCAGAGCCTGCCCACGTATGGTTGGGGGGGGGGGCGCATACTTCAAACTACGGGTTTCCAAAACCCAAATCGTTTAAGTGCATTATGAGCATGATGAGAGAGTGATGAGGAGCATGAAGGACTGAAGAGAGTCAGGCGACAAGTACGCTAATCGCGCTCTGCTTTCGAATCCTACTTCGAACACTTAGACGCTTTTCGCATGGTGAGGAAGGACGCTTTACTGTTGTACTTTTCTAGCAAATTGAAGCACAAAGTGGGCCAGAATTATCGATTAAGAGCACTTCAAGCTAGTATTTGACGAAATTATGGAGCACGCGGTATAGGTTCTGGTCCCGAATGGCGGCAAGATGGGGTGCAAGAGGAAGGAACGAAAGCAGACCGGACCGATCGGACATCTTGCTGCGAAGAGCGAACACCGTCCGGAACTGACGGTGGAGGTGGTGACTATTGACTGATTATGCGAGAAGCGGGTATAGTAGGGCGTAATATTAGAAGAGAGTGAACGGAGCTGTGCTCCGTACAAGTATTCTCCCCCCCCACACTATTTGCAAAAGTGTTGAGAGTGGAGTGCGCCATAGTTCTTTCAACGTTATTTTCCTTTACTACTAATAACGGCGCAGCGATTGTGTCAGATCTTTATTTTTTACCGTAACATGTCATCCATCCAGCTGTGAGTTGGGTAGTATGTAGTTATGGTAGTTTCAAAGTATTGTATTGATATTTTCTAACCTATTTTTGTTTGTATTGCTTGCGATTATATCGCGTCCAACGAACACTTTTTGTGTGACTTTTCTTGTTCGTTATTTGTTCATTAGTCGCACTCTAGTTGCGATATCCTACTCGCGCGCTCTGCGCTACCTCATAATGTTTTATTTTTATCGCGTTTGTTTCGTATGTCTGATTGTTACGCTAAATGATTTCCTTCCTCTCGAATTTCATGGGCAAGAGAAACGTAGCGAGATTGAAACGAGTTATTTCACAAGAAATATTTAACCAGTAGAAGATGTAAGATACTTACATGGTTTTAAACGGCAACTGCAAAAATGAGTTAAACTAAAAATGTGTCAAATTATCATGAATTATGGAAATGTGTTTTCTCTCAAGTCCAGGAGTCTAAAGAGAATAAACCAATCTGTAGTCTAAAAGCATAATTAAACGGCGTTCTCCCTAACAGTGGATGTGAGGTAGCACAGTAACTTCAGATATATGAACAGCAATCGTCTATATAATGTAAGCTCATCCCCTAATCAGGACACATACCATGCAGATGGTTCTATATGCTATCATTCCCCTTCCCTTTTAAGAGCACTCTTGCAAATGTTATGTTAGTTCGTGTATGTCCATAGCCATGGGATTATTGAGGAAATGTATGTAGCATCTTACTTGAGGTACGTGTTATTGGTGTATCTATGGAGCCTAGTTCCGTAGACTTGGCATTATTTAAATATGTAGGCTCGCCCAGTCGGGAGAGATATGGTTAGTTGACCAGTGTCTCTTGTTTGGCTTGTCGAGAATAGCTTCTTCCCTCTCTCTCTCTCTTTCTTCCCCCCCCACTCAGTCGGTGTCTATTCGGTGCCCATGACGATCGTCTGTGAAGCGGTACCTTTATTTTAAGCGTGAAAACAGAAAAAAGTTCTAAACGTTGTCAAGATGAAGACGTTGATCGTCGTTGTTCTCTCGTTCTCTGCTATGCTTCATGTTATCGTGAGTTATACTATTAAGTTATTTAAGGGAGTTAATTATCATAGATTATTTCCGATAAGAATATATTTGTGGAGGCAGCGCCTAAAACACAGTGCTCGTTCATGAGGGAATATGTGTACCGTTGGTATTGTTGTAGCTTTACGTCAGTAACAAAGCATAAGACCAAAGCAGATGACCATAGATGATGAAATTATAGGAATTCTTTAAAAAATAGTAACTAGAACTTTCTTTTAGCTGTCGGATGATAGCTGTTTTGCGGTTCGCAGCATGCCCGCGCCTCGAACAGCTCTCGACATTTTCAACTGCTCGCTAACGAGCTGTCAGGAATGCTGCCTTTCCGACGATCGGGTATGCTTGTTTTCTGCTACTATTAATTGGCGCGTCCATTGGCTGTTCCCTAAAGTCGATTGTGTAGTCATACATATGGTCACTCCTTTCCTAGCTGCCAAATGTCCGCTATTGCAGTGCCAGTCGTTCATCTATTCTAGTAAGAATAACTGCATCACATTTGGACGCGAGACGACGTACGACTTTTTGCCGTGCGATCCTCAACAGGATGAAACGTATAACAACGGAGGCTGCGCAGGTTCGGTGACCTTCGACCTTTTCAAACACGTTTTGAAAAAAAGATGTGTGGTGACGTGTTTACACTCGTGACTTTTCTGAATTTCGATTTTTGCCCCTTTAGAGTGGGAGCCGAGCTACTGTGCCTTTCTGATATCATCGACGGGTACAACGGCGTACATTAATATGACGGACTACCCGACAAGCAAGAGATTTAGCGTCGACTTGGGCGTGTACACACCTCTCACTCCCTTCCAAGATAAGGTTGGTAGCACCTGGCTATTTGTTGAACTGTTCTCATTTATCGCTTACATTAGGTTATCGAAGTATTCGCACGACAAGGATGCGAGGTCGTGGGTTGGGGAGAGAATACAACCGCAAATTCCGATCAGGTAACTAAACTTCGAGAATGGGTTCTTTTCTCGTATCCGAAATTGAGCGCAAATTTGTCGGAGCTAAAAATAAGTAGACCGGCAGATAAGTGTGGAGCTTACTAAAGCAATAAGCTAACGGAAATAGATAGGATATTTCAGTTTTTCTCAACCTAATTATTATTGAAACTTTCAAAAAAATCAAATATAAAAATATTGATGAAATTAGAAATTTTCATCATTTAGGCACCTCTTTTCGTGCACTCGTTAGCAGATTCGGCCCGATCTTACTCAATTAGTTTATCTTTGAAATCATATGGACTATCGCAGGTTGATTGTGACTGTGGCTAGTTTATGTTTGATATGCAATTATTTGTTTCCTGTTTAACTTATTATTACTGATAAGTTGACTGATAAGTTTTCTAAACTTGATTTTGTTGTTTTTATACCCCTTTTGTTCCTTTTTCGATACACTTGAAAATGTGACAGATTGGGACCAGGCTTGAAAATAGGAATGAAATTTCACAATCAAAGTTAAATAAATCATTTTATTGTACCAGTTCCTGCAACCGGTGGGTCGCTAAGTCAACGTAATTTTGTGATTAGATGATGGAGTTCGGAATGGCTTGCTCGACTTGGAGAACGTTGCACCGGCATGCAACAACACCTCAAAGAATATCGTGTTATTCATAAATCTATTACTTCCACGATGTTAGATCATAGGTATGATGAGTATGTAGGAATAATGATAGCAATTTTTTCACGATAAAGGAAAGTGGTATGCAGAGCGTCTTAAAGGATCCCACCACCCACTTTTGGGCAACATATTTGGCGACTGTCACGTGATAGAACATCTCGAAATGTACAACATTTCTATTTTGAACTTTTCACAAAAGTGCTCCCTGAGGGGCGATTCGCTGAGAGAGTTAGTATTCTAATTGGGGTTTAGATCGTAGGAGGAGGGGATAATCGAGTCCTGAGGTAGGGGAGGGCAGGGGAGGCCTAATTTCCATGCGCGTTTTGATTCATTTCAAGTCATTATTGATCGGTGCCATGTAAGCTTTTGAATCGAAATATAAACATACCCTGAACATGCCGGGAGCACGGTAGATGAATAAGCTTGATGCAATTATTGAATGGATGGAGTAGAAAGCCTGGCACAATTTTCTCCATACGTGGACAACCCCGCAATATTTTATAAGCTGGCCTACTATTTTACGAAATCAAGCTTAACAATTGAAATTTTGCAAGAAATATGCCTACCAAAGTAAAATTCCGAAGGAATTTGCACCACCATCCATACTTCGGGTGAGTGCCCACGTATGATTTTCTCATAAACATAAAGATTTTTAAAAAGATCTTCACTAAAATGGATTCATTGCAATTTTCAGCAATATAACTTACGACAGACAGCATTCTAAAGGCGGGAAAGAACGCGTTGGGTAGCATATTCGTCCATGAAATGGGAATCCAGAAGAAAATTTGAAAACATCCTAGAGGTAGAACGAAGGTTACCGTTGCTTGTGCCAACTGAAATTATACTACGATGCTCGAGATGTTACACAATTATGAATACTGCTGACTCGCACTTTTAAAACGATTCAATGTAAAAACACAACTACATTATTTTTGGAATTATTTGCTTTATGAGCAGAATGGAAACTTTTTTTGTTTACCTGTACTCCAAGCAAAATCGAGCTTCGCATGCTTGCATTTGCCGTTGCTTTGCTCACGTGTGCCTATGGAAGCTTGTTTTGGATTTTTATAAATTTAATTCATATAAACATAAGCTGTATTCAAACAAAATGATCGATTGATGGGATAATGAAAACTTGAGAATGTCGAGTCGAAGATTTCATTGGTAAAATTTAATTTTAAAAAGTGCTTTCAACGAACCTTGTTTTCGAGCAGTTTTCTCGCAACAGCAATCACAATGTAGAATAACGTAGGCACGATGAACCCTACCGCAATCAAATACGAAAGACTCGCTGAAAGAACTTTTTAATACAAATTTTAAAAAGCCGTTTCTAACTTGAGCAGCGTAATAATTAACAAATATAATATATATTACCTGCCATTATCCCGTCATTCTCTCCAACTTCTGCACCGAGAATAAGCAACTTTTTATTGGAAAGCCAGCTGACTGCTGGGGTCTGGGAAAAAGAAATATTGTATGCGTAAACGCACTACGTATACGTATCACGTATTGTATCAAGTAAATACATGAAGCCGATAACGATGAGATTAATTGAAAAGCATCGATTAGGCGTGACTAACCTGTGATACGTCGCGGTCGCGTACATCGTGAAGGAATAAGGCAAAGAATAGGGGCACATTGGCGGCGAGAGCTACCGACATTCCCGTAAGGACCTTGTGCTCCCTGTACATAGTTCTTATTGTAGTTACATCATTAACCTCCTTGAACTTATTATAATTATCTCTATGGTCATTTTGTCTATGAAGTCGCATAATTCTATCGTATACGTAAGTTACAGTACTTCGTCAATGCTTTCAGTCCTCCGGTCAGTCGGACATGCACGATGATCAGTTGGTAGCAGTACGGTGGAATGGACATGTTGGCGAAGGCCACGAAGAGTGCCTGAGGTTCACAGTTCTTCATACTCGTCAAACCTGACTTCAAAACTCACTCCGAGCATAGCGCCTCCATTGGGCTGGTTGCACAGCAGCCCAAGGCAGGCATACGCTGGGTAGGGAACGAGGACATAGAGTTGGTAAAAGAATAGGGAGTATATGTCGTTGAGAAGGAAGGCGACCTGTGCGCATTGGTCGTTGTCTTCTTACCAGTCGTCAGTAAAAGCCAAGTACCAATACCGGATACCTATTTTCATGCAAATATAAATCTAATTCGACCAAATGCTCTTGTTTCACTTGATATATTCTGTTTGCCAGAAATCGTTCCTCGTAAACGCAGCTGACCTCGAGTAGTATACTACCGTAGCATAGTGCAGATGGTATGTACTTCCGCCTTCTGAATAACTGGATACTGTAGGCGGAGTGGAAAGCAACGGGAAGAACGCCGAAGCAGTAGCACCACCTGCAAACCAACGTTGTTAGCATGTTCATAGTATCTACTGTCTGAATGTAGTGTGGGCGAACGCCAGCGGTGATTTCTGTGAAAGCTATTCCAAGCTATGAGCGTGAGCATGCTGCTATGACAAATCAATCACAATGGAACACCCGGCTGGCGTTTCACTTATTAATAACAGCTGTCTAGCTATCGCAAATGGCAGCAGAGATGATTGGTATGAACTGGACCAGATTTTTGAGAGATTTTCACACGTACGATCGCAACCTACATCTACATAACTATGAGACAGAGCTTTGCTTTTACCCAGCTGATACCGTAGTCAGTTTTGATGTGCAAATGGCTTGGAATTCAAATTTTTGTATGCGTCGCGGTTCACCACTTGCTGTGCATTTAAATGTTTTGAGCCTGTTGACTTAAAGGGATATGGAACCTATTTTCAGGTGAAGCTTATAAAAGATTTTGTCGAAATTTGCACAAAACCAAAAGGAAAAATCATAAAAATTGATGGTTTTCTAGAAATTATTTTTTGAAATTTCGTTCTACGACGGTCGTACTGGGTTTGGCAGACATGGGCCAAGCCAAACGGAATCATTCCACTGTACTACCGTCCCTCGTTTTGATTTTTTTAGTAATTATTTTTGTGTTTCTTATTATATTCCTAAAGATAAAATAAAAAAGTTTTATAGCAATTGGACGAAATTTATTTATTGCTTCTTACGTCCTGTAAACGGTCGTGCCTGAAGCTGAGAAATGTTACTGCAGAAATGCAAAGATCCTAAATCTACAACTTACACACTGTAGGCACCGGGAAGATTGTAGTCTCGATCAAGGTCGAGTCCGTACAGCAATTGGTCTACCATCCACTGCTCCTGCTCAAAGTAACACCATTCGGTATTCATATTTGCAAACAGCGTGAGCAATATTGCGTTAACCATGGTATAGCTACGCGGTACCCGGCGGCCTACGAACCGCGCCACATTCGCTCTGCTGTGTGGTCACAACGCAAAACTTCCATGCAATGAGTTATGCCGGCTACAAAATTTGCGGATAAACAGAGAGACAGGCAGGGAGTTGTAGCCAAAACATTTTCTAAGCAACCGCATCTCCAAAAATATAATCATAAGCTTGATAATAGCGATGTTAATTCGGAAGGTTGTCATTTTTCATTCATAAAGCATCAGGACATCCTAATAAAATTTAAGAAGTCTACTAAGGGTCTCTGAAGATTGGTAGAACCCAGAAAGGCTGGATATCAGCAATGTATGCATGAAGTATCAATAAGCATGCAGGTGTAGTAACATAAAAAGAGGAAAGAGGAAGGAAGGCTATTCGCAAGACATGAAAGTTTGTTTCATAACATAAGTACAGAATTGAAGTACTGTATAGTACTTCATATGCCAAGAAGCGAGAATATGAATACCTTGAGAAAGGATCGAAAGACAACACATAAGGTAAATATTGCCAGGAAGCTAGAATATGAATAGCTTGAGAAAGCATCAAAACAATGGTTTCGTTATCCGAACAAGAGGATTTCAATAATAAGGTAACGCGGTAACTTAAAAGAAAAACTATTGCACGTATTCACGACTTTCCCGCCCTTCATTCAGTAACATTCAGTTCATTCAGTAATAATACAAAGATTTTATCGAAAAAAACAACAAAATTACACCGTTTGAACGTAAGGGAATGCACGATATTTAAAATAATACTATTCGCTATACTACTGGTAAAATTATAATATCTAGTCAAGTCAAATTCATAACAAATTAGCGATGAGAGTTCTTCAACTCCCATCCATGTCTCTCGTAATTCAAATCTGTCCGGTGACAAAGTTGGCGATGAGTTCGGGGACGGCAGAGTCGAAGCCCACGACGTCGAGCATGCCTGAATTATGCATTTAATAACAATAACAATTTAAATATATTTTAATAATAATATTCATATGTAATCAAGGTGCAAAGACTGAGAAAATAGTCCCAAAATCGCCATTCCATCTTGTAACTTGATCATATGAATAAGCAGATGGGCTCTTATCATGCAAGACCAAGAACAGGAACTGTACCCGCGTCGGTCGGGTCGGCGATGGTGAAGTTGGTGGCCGTCATCCCGCACACGACGAGACGCGCCTCGATTCCCGACCACTCGCGGTACTTGAGGAGGGCCTCCGATGGGTGGATCTGCACGGGCATACTACGGTAGGCAGGGTTTATTTATTTTTCATTTATTCATTACGCCTGGGAGGGCGTGCAGACCACAACAAGTGCAGGTTACTTTGGGGATTTATTGTAGTACCAGTGCCCTCGCAGTTCAGCCTTCTCTTTTGCACCGTAAGCTAAACAATACTCGAAAAGCCTCAGATATGAACTAGCCAACCAGGGTACCCACAGCGCGCCCATTGATACACAAATGTGGGCAGCTTTCTCTTTTCATTATTATTTACTTAAGAAGTGCGTCCGGAACTCTTTCGCACTAATACCGCACTACAATTAAACTATAATAAGATAAAGCAAATGAAGGCGCAGAACAGAAAAAGGGCTCACGTTGCCGTAGTAGGTCTCGTTGTCCGTGAATACGATGAATACGTCGAACTGCTTCTGCTTCTCCTTCGCCCACACCATGGGCAGTGCGCAGTCCGTCATGCCCATTCTACAATATAATATTTACAATATTATCAAACTCGCATACTCCTTTGTTTTATCACACTCGAATAAACAAACAGTAATAAATGTACAGAACTGAGCATACGCAATCCGAGCAGTGTGAACGGGCAGCTTTCGGCAACTTGGGCGTAAAATGGTGCTTTGAAAAAAGCGCCCCCCGCCCTCCCTTTCCCTCTTCCCCCCCCCCCCTCCCCTCCCCCTACCTCAGCGTGTTCATGTACTCGTCGACCCGCCCCAGCGTCCACTCTCCCGTGAACGGAAGCTCGGCCAGATCATCGCAGAAGCCCACGCATTCGACGTCCGTCTCGTTCTGCGCAATTTATTACTTATATTTATTTATTTATAATTTTTTTTATTATTTATAATTTCCCTTCTTAGCTCGTCGACGTGCTTTGCGAGAGGTTCAGGCTTTCATTCTACCCGCCACCATTGCGCGCTTCCAGTTACAGTATTATTAGAATAGAAAATGCTGAACATACATGGGGGTGGTGCTGTCCCAGCATTTTCGCAGGCGGCCTTACAAAATTAAGAGGAAATCAAAGCAGCCCTGCCAACAATCATTTTACGCTACGATTATCTGGCGCAGGCACTCATCCTAACGCCCGACGGGACAATCACACGCCCCGGCATGGAATATAATGTACCTTGAGCAGAGTCAGACCAATGGCGGCGGAGGCGTCGCGTGCCGAAAGATGAGTACCGGAGATGCACGCGCGCATGCTTCCTGAACAATGCATGTCGTGAATAGTAAAACTAGTTAAATACGCTAAAAGATTCAAAAAAGAGAGAAAATACAGCAATATACAACATGTTCACTCCTTATCTCGATGGTGTGATAATAAATACTGTACCGGAAATGTCGAAGGCGAGGCAGAAGCGCTTGCCGGTTGCGGGCACGTTGACAAAGGCCGAGTAGAAGGCTGCCTCGAGGGCCACCTCGATCGGATGTTGCACCTTCCACCTCAAAGAGAGATCATACTGTACTTGCATAAGATTACGATCATTGCTATTATCATTCGCTCCGTTCATATACAGGGGGGATTTGACCGCCACATCAGAAGCCAAGAATAATCCAATCGTGAAAACCATCCAGAACATAGGAAAGAGCGCAAAACTCACGTGAGCGCTCCCTTGACACCACGGCCGCTCGAATAGACTGTCTTGGCGAGCAGAATCTGTATATGAGAAAAATAAATATAATAACCATCAAAAGCTAATTATGTAATATAACGCTGAGGTAACTATGCTCTATAACTATATCGACGTATAACTAAAAGTATAACTAAAAGGTATACAGCTATTCGCCAGCCGAGCTCCTGGCCTGAATCGTACCTGAATCGGGTGAACCCGCGCCTTCTTCAGACGCTGCACATCGGCCAACTGCGCGATCACCTTCTTCTCCTGCTCCGGACTGCAAAGCTAGTCCATTTGACGGCCTAATCAAAACGAGCAAAACCCTAACCCTATCATACCAAAAACCCTAACATTACAATATATGCAAATTTAGATCGTCCAACTAACTCTTCGAGCAGTCCAATCGCCGACATCTTGCCAAGGTTGCGAATCATCGCCGTCATGGGCATCTTCTCCAGGAGCGCTGCCCAGATGACCCTCGAGTCGAGCAGCTCCGTGGGAATGTGCTCTCGCACCAGACCTGCATACAACGTAAATACTAAGCCGCAGAAAAGAACGAAT
This sequence comes from Micoletzkya japonica, assembly GCA_900490955.1. Taxonomy (NCBI): domain Eukaryota; kingdom Metazoa; phylum Nematoda; class Chromadorea; order Rhabditida; family Diplogasteridae; genus Micoletzkya; species Micoletzkya japonica. The sequence goes on along the minus strand of LS943922.1, from coordinate 249,140 downwards.
AATATCCTAATTAACCCGGTTTAAGCTCGTTGCCTTGTTGTAACGTTGTACTATCGTACTCAGCCACTCTCACTCTGCGCTATGTGCCTCACCCGCTTTACTCGTATGATAAAATATTATTATAAGCAACAAAAAAATGTGCAAAAAGTATGCAACGTGTATGCTGAGAGCGATCGCAAGGATGGCGTACTGTACGTGTAGCAGTGAGCTCACCCTGTTCCCGGATGGCCTTGACCACCTCGTCCACTGGCACGTCCTTGTTCAGCGTTTTGACTCGCTCGAGTAGAGTCAGCGCCTGTCAGGAAAATGTATTGGTTAAAAAAATATAATAACACTATATCAGTTATCGGCCAATTCCACCACCCTACTACGGTAATTTCATTACCGTACTCTATATACCTTGCTCTCGTCCTCGGCCTTAATCTGAGCCTCAGTGTACCGCTCCTTGGCGGCCCTTGCCTCCTCCGAGTCCTCCGGCAGGCGCCTCTTGCGGGGGTTCAGCTCACCTACAATGAATTACAGTAATCTTGCTGACAGTCATACAATGTATCGATGACCAGCAAAGCGAGGATCTTGGAAGCGCAATTTTTACATTACCGCATCAATATAGTATGGTTCTGGCAATGAGACAAAAACGGACCTTTGACGGCGTAGTGGAAGACCTGCTCGTAGACCAGCTTGTCGTCGTTGGTTGACGGGGGCACGGGATGGGCAAGGCGGAACAGGTCTACAAACGAATTCGGCATGCATATGCCATATACTATTATGTAAAATTGTTTTATATAATGTAATATAATGCGAAATTCATAAATTAGAATTAAAAAAAACTGGAACAAGTCATCTCACCACGGTGGCTCCAGCCCTCCCTCTGCCCGTACTTAGTGATGTGCATGGCCAACTCATCGGGCGTACGCGACGCGTACCTGACGCGGGGGCATACTGTAGATCCACAAACTTCCGCAAACTGTACGCTCGTCTACCAGGAAAGGGGTCAAAACTTGCAAAGAACTGATCATGGAAAAGACGCGCAATTATCGCCAGTGTGCAAAATGCCGTTCTAACAAATAAGATAGTAGAAAGTCTCACCATCTCTCGACAAACTTGCGCATGAGCCGTCCCCATCCGGTGGACTTTGCGGGAATCGGAGCCTCGGCCGCCTTCTCCTCCCCCTTAAGGAATTCGTCTCACCCACGTCCAGGTATATAGGTAACCATGAAAAACTATTTACCTACGCGTTTATCTACTATAATCACGCTAAATTGCCGTGCTGTATAATATCTATGTACACAAATGATCAGAGCCTCACCTTCTTCTTCTTCTTCTCCTCACCCTTCTCGCGAGCCACCAACTCGCAGAATCCGACAAAGGCAAAGAGGTGCGTGGGAATGCGGCAGACCTGAACAAGGCAGTTACTAAGGATTGGATTGGACGAATACGTTAGGTACTTATTCAGACATTCTCCCTTTTAAAACAGCCATTCGTCGAGCGAGATCCCGTGCAAAGTGAGGGGAACGCGGAGACTGAACAAAAGGGAAACGCCAATTCGCATACCTCATTGGCCAATTTGAGCGCCTCCCGGTGCATGGCCTTGAGGTAGTCGACGTACAGCTTGGAGATGGCCGACGACTGCTTCGCGCCCACCTCTGACACTCTGAACACACGACATATATATTAATCATATAACATAAGCATATAAAGCAATACGCACGGCGCAACTTGTGCGCCCACCCGCAAAAGAATAATCAGAGATTTGCGCCAAGGTAGCAAACGTTGGCAAATGTTCACAAAACCCCTTGGAAAAGAGGCGAATCGCTGCATTGCCTCACCCATCCCACTTACTTACTTGTAGCGGGCGCACAGGGCCAGAGCCAGCATGACCGGTTCCTGCTTCGGGTTTCGGCCGGCCAGCGAAATCTCACGGATCTCGTCCAGAATCATCTGCGCCTTGCCTGCAACAGCAACAGCCGTACGCAACCAACACGATGCCCTTCTACGTATACCGTCTACGTATTCACCAGTTCATGGCTATTCCTAAATAGATCCAATGCCACATAATCGAGGTTGATCAAAAGATCAAAGTAGCGGGTTAAACTATACCCTTTTCGAAATGGCATCATACCTCGCCAACCGTAACCCCTCCCCCCTCCACCGTACCTCTGTGAATGATATCCTTGAGGGCCTCGACATTGTCCAGGGTCATCTCCTTCTCCGTCGAATAGTACGATCCTCCGGACGTGCCGAGGATGAGGAAACGTCGGACGCGCGTCTGATCCGACACGGCATACACGTAGCCGCCGGACTTGTTTTTGATCTAAAGAGAATGAGCGTCTTTCCGCATTCTTGAAAGAAAACCCTGGTTTCCTAATCAACGGCTTTTCTATATCATCCATCATGTTGCGACTATCCCCGTGGTACCCATAATACCAAATAGCTGATAGAATTCCACTATTCCCTAATATCAAGCGCTCATAGACTTGCAGTATTAGCTGGAAATCTCCCTTATCCTCGCATTAAAATTTGCGTTCCGATGGTAACGATTCCGTCTTCGGTTGGTTGTCTGCACTTTTGGCTGTGCACTTATTGCTAAATGACGACGAAGTTCAATCAAGAATGTGCAGAACGAAAATTTGAATACGAGGACCGACAATATGAGAAAAAACGGTGACCGGTTAAGCTGGCACAAGCCTCGAACCTGGTCCTCTCTAATCTTGAGCTGCTGTCCAGGCAACGCTTGCACGTACAGCGTAAGCTTGTCCTCATCGTCGACCACGACCCAATCAGGGTCGCGCGCGTCGATGCGCTCCGTGATCTCACGGCCGATGAGCTCCAGCGATTCGGTCGACATCTGGAAGCGATCAAAGATCAATCGAAGAGAAATCAGAGATCAAAGATCAATATACCAGAGGATAGCGATCAAGGAGACAGGTTGAGCATGGAATGCAGTTGTGAAAATGACACTCGTCGGGACAAGTGGTGGTGTTCACCCGAAGAGAGAACGCGTCCCCCCCTTTTTACTCTCCATCGATCAACACTTTCCGACTGGCCAGCTAGACACATTTGCCCAAATAGTGTCGGAACTTTGTTTAATCGCTTTACGCCTAGACGGTAACCCATCTAATCGTATCCTAGAACTTCATTCGTTTTCGACAATCTGCGTGTACTTCACAACGATAATATCAACAGATGACAACTAGCTTGAGTCATAGCTAGACGATAGTTTTTTTTCTTGACGCCAATACTGGTTCTTCTCGCTGCGGGTCAAGGGCAACAGATAAGAGAGACAAGAGGAAAGAGAAAGTCTGCGGACGAACAGCGCTCTTTTCTCGGAGTTTTATACCCCTTTCCCTCCTCTCGCACTCTGACTCTCCGCCCTCTGCTTCGCTATTTCTGTCACGTAAGATTGCACAAGGGCCGGAAAGATATCGCCATTCACCTACACATACGCCCTTTCGAGCAAACAACATTCATTTCGCCATAACTTAAGTGGGAATAGTGGTTTGCACAAAGTTTTTCACAAAGGCAAAAAAGTTTCGCAAAATTGCACAATGTGGGCAAAGCGCATTTGGTAGGCATCCCTCTGACCCTGGGAGAGGATTTCGCAATAGATCCGCAACGCCCTGAGTCATAGGCAATACATGGGCTAGTAGTGTCCTAGCATTTCTACATGCACCCTTACATAATTAGGGAAAAGCATTCCTTACATCTTTACAAGCGTTTTGCACTAAGATTATCTTCTAGTGCAGGCACCCATCCTAACGCCCGATCGGACAACCGCGGCCTTAGTACACTGCCAACGCCTAGCGGCCTAAATTGAAGTCATCTGTACGCGTAGGCTGTACGAAAAGATTAACGAAACGGCACTAAAACATTTATCCTATATTGCTCTTGACGAAAAGACAAAAAAGTAAAGAATGAAGCAGAGAATGACTCCTACTCTCTCTATCACCATGGTGCCCTCTGTTGCTAGAGTGATTCACGCGGAAGCGGCACACAATCGGTGGTCACTGATGCTCCTCGCGAGATAACGACAAAACTACGCTCTTGCCATTTAGATTATGCAAATTAGACCCCTCATTGTTAGACTAAAAGCGAGTCGGTATCGGAAACACCATATCGGAACAGTATGGTGTTTCGGTATGGTGGTTTCCAGCCAGCCGACGACTCCGTGTTGATAGCAAAGGGAGAAATGTAATCCGCTTTAGTTGCTCTGTCGCCCACATCCATCATAAAAATAAACCTAGCTTTTGAATCAGCAGGAACAGGCTATTTCCTGTTCAGCAGCAAGCCTCTATTCAAATGCATTTTCATAATAAGCAAGCCAAAGGAACAGCGATTCTACAGTGACCTCTCCAAGGCGCACTACGACCACAAGGTTGCCGGTATCACTATTCATGCCACCGATTAGGAAACGGTGGGTCGTCTCACCGATCGATAACTGATTGGACAAAAACTTTATTTATCCGCACAACCGACAAATGATGACATAGGGAAAGGCATTATCAATACTCTGCAAGATTTGGACATACTCATTCTGATAACTCTTTGAGACCCGAGCTGTTCCGGAAGAAGGTTGCTGGGTAATAGGAATCGATGGAATTTCCGGCTCCCGGAACAGCTCGTAGGGGATTCCACGCTTATGATACACGTTAAGATATACACACTACGATAGAGCTGCTCATAGACTAATTGTAAGTGATTATGCAAGAGGGGAAAGGGAGTATTCTTATCATCAATATCATCAAGGCACTTATGCTTTTGAATGGGCGTCAAATGCGAATGCATACACGAAAAAACACATAAAGATCAGTGGCGGACGCGCGCGCGGCTCTCCTTATAGGAAACTCTCCACTAACAAGTAAAATCTGGCACGATGCCAAGCCTAAAGTCCGGAACCCAGAATCCTATTTGCCGGACCGCATCTTGCTACTTTCATTATGCAGAGAGGGGGGGTGATATTAAGTTGCGCTTGGCAAACGCGAATACCAGTCAGGAGGGACAATAGTGGAAGTGACTATCACAACGCGGGGGACAAAGTGACCTAGAAATAGAGGTGAGGGGAGGGGGACACGATTTAGAGAATATCCAACAACAAAAAAAAACGGGTAAGGAGGTAATTAGTCTCCTATGATTGGGCGCTCTGTCTGCTACTTTTGATAGGAAGTTATGGAGTCTATACATCTTTGCATGAAACACGAAAGAGAAAAAAACAACTACTACCGTATGCCGTTAGCGCATGCGGTAAAGGGCGTACTAATGGTGACCAAGCCGGGAGAGATTTTATGGGTATTCGAGAATAAAAGCGCGTGCTCTCCCGACCGTCCCAGCCCCCCGAACCGCCTTACAACTCGGTCTTCTGGAGGATGGAGTAGCGCTTGTTCGAGGGCTTGAGGTCCTTGAAGACGGAGGGTGGAGGGGAAGTGTGAGGCTTGGCCCCCGGGGGGCGAGCCTCTCCGTCCTTCGCTCCCTCCGGATTGTCCGCGTTGAACTTGGCCAGGTCGATCATCTTCTGCAAAACGGCATACATAGTTGGACCAAATACCCTCAAACAATCCTACCCTACAGGCGATTGCGCTATCCAAAAAGGTAAAATTTAGAGGCGTTTTAGGAAACTCGGAGGATAGAATGCTCATTGTCAGAGGAACTGGGTTATACGGCTAGCTTATCCCATTTTCCCCTTCAGAAATACAAAATAGAGACCATAATTGATTATTCTCAGCTCCCCCTTGTCCTCACCTGGTCCAGGTTCTCGTGGAACTCCTTGTGCAGCTTGCCCGAGTGCAGGTCCATGATGAACTGCCGCAGCTTGCCTTAATTGACCAAATTCGAATATCACACCTTTTCATCTTTGGAATTTCACCGTAACAACGCTAAAAGTGAGCGCTAGAATGCTTTCCTCACGTAAAGCAGCCTGCATGAGAGCTAGGTCAATACGCTAGGCCATGCATGAGTGGGATAAAGTAACCCGTAGCCCAGCCCTACTGCCTAATAGCGCATTACATTCGGATCTTTTTGCCCAATATGATTCGCTGCTTTTCGGTTATGAATGATGTAGGACACATATTCAACAAGAAGACCCGAATGGAATGCTCTACTGACTAACCGGGTACGGTAAGCTCGTTCATGTTGGGGAAGAGGAACATGTGCTGGAAGGAGTCGATCGCCAGCACGGGCAGATCCTGCAACGACAACTACCGTAATCCCCGACATCCTTTAGATGCTGTAGCCTTCTGCTACTGATACGTACTACTAACACAATACGTATACTGGAAAATCTTGAAATCTATTTGATTTCAATACGGAAAAAGGCACGCATAAAATAGGAAAGAAGCTATACCTTGGCGGTCTTTCCGAGGTGCCTCAGGGGATGGGCGAACTTGTTGCCGTCGGCCAGCAGCGCGTTGACCGAAGCCTTCTGGTCGGGCAACTCGCGCATCACCTGCCGAGCATTATGATTAGCCATAATTCTTGCTTTTAAACTTTCTAAAATGGTAAGGATGCGGTAGTTACAATGTTCTAAATGTTAAGCGAACGAGCCAAAAGGTTTAGTTAACAATATTTTCCGTGCGAGAGTTCCTACCGAACTCAGGGTTATTTTTAGGCTTCTCGTTCGCTTAACATTTTCACTGTTGTCAGAACATTGTGTAGTAGTTGCTCTTGCCTTCGTTGCATGTGCGAAACATCCCAATTATTCTCAAATCTCTTTCCCTCTATGCGCAGAGACAGCAGCAAAGAAAGGCTAATTCTAACCATTTGTATTGCTTTCAGAAGTGTAACAATTTCAGAAGTAGCGCGCATTACAACACCCCTCACCTGCTCGATAAACATCTTGTCCTGGTCCTTCCGGGACGGATCGCGGAAGAAGATGAGGAACGGCATGCCTTCCTGAACACAACTATTTACTTCTATCCAATGATTTCACACAGCAAGTATAAAGCATTACTCTCATGTTCCAGTTATCCTTTGCAAAGGATATAAAGCTGCGTAAACGAGAGGGAAAAACGCGTAGTTTCTCCACCTCGGTCAACTCCTCGACGTTCTCGAAGGTGACCTCCCTCACGAGCGGAATACACTTGTCCGTCAGCCACTGCTTGAGGAAATCGTAGTCCGTCATGTCGCCCGTGTACTGAAAGACAGGAAAATGTGTTGTTTTCTTTTTTTGCTTTGTATACAATAAAAGACTGCAGCCAGTATCGCAAAGCTCCATTCAGTATGCGCAGTTTCACATCCGATGGCAATTTTGCGAAATTCGAAATTCGCGCTCCCTACCGCACCACCTTCTGCTCGTCGTTCGTGCCGGGATCCCGGAAGGTCACCGAGTCCGTGTCTGCCTTGCCTACGAAGAAGGCGCAGTCCTCCTTCAGGATCGACGCCAGCTTCTGCAACGAACAAGCGCATTGTGTGAGCCAGCCCTTCTCAAGTACGCACAATCAACGACTCTTTCAGCTAATGGTTGTTAGCTTTCCATAAAAGACGTGCAAGAGCTCAAATGCCATGGAGTAAAAAGAATATAAAGATTTGCATATTTCGTGTGACTCTTACTGCTCGTTGTCAGCCGGTCTTCGAACATTGCTTGGGTCTTCAAGCTCAAGTCTAATTTAACTGAGGTATTCCCCCTCAATCCATGCTCACCTTAACATTGGCGCAGGCGGGCGAGTCGAGAGTGGCGCATCGCGCAATGACATTGCGCTTGTTCGGGTCGATGTTGGCTTCCAGGTGATCATCAGACTGAAACAAGGACATTGACAAATTATGTAATCACTTGCTTTTCCTGCCCAAAATCACCTTAATCTCTTAATAACTATCTTAATAAATATTAATAACTATTCAAAGGCTGCGTTTCATCTCCCCTAGTAATGTAAGAGAGCCTACGGAAGTGTTAGGACAAAACTACCCCATCCATGGCTAGGACTGAACTTTCGAAGAGACTAACAAGGGAAGGGCAAATACTTAATATCAGATCCAGATATGAGACCACCACCATTCGATAGAGCGCGAAAAGTTGTGCTAGTAGGCCGAAAAGATTTTGCCGACGTCCACACATCTTCGAGGAATCCGAGGTCAAAGATTCTGGAGGATTCTGCATTACCCCAGCCACCACTTCCTCTACCCCAGCCGGCGGCTTTCGTTCAGCTGGTCGGCGGCGCAGTAGGGAAGAGGGCTGACTGCTGTGCGGAAACTTATTGGTTCGGATCCCCTCGGAGGCAAAGTTTTTGCAAGTCCCCAGGACTTGTGATTTTCAACTTTTCAAAAAAAAATTATTTTCATACACAATTCCTGTAGATATATCAACACAAAAACAGTTTTTCCACTCCATTACATCTGATTATTCCCCATATAGGTAGGGTTGTGTAAATAAAAGTCTTACTGCTACGTTATTCAAGAACGAAAACCATAATTAAAGCAAATAATTCCGGATCAATTCATTCTCTCTGTCCCCGTCGCGAGTGGTCGGGTCTCCCAGTCGTCTCTCAATCAAGAGCCCCCCCCCCGCATGTTCAATCACGGACAGAAGAATTGATCCTTCTCCATAACGAATTGGCGCTCGGGAGAAGTATGCGCCAAACGAGGATCAAGAGGACTACTCAAGATCTCTCGGCACCTCGGACTGAGTGAGTTG
>LS943922.1:150245-187330 GCA_900490955.1 Micoletzkya japonica | reverse complement strand
TCATTCGATAGCCCTCGATGTCCTGAATCTCATCCTCTCTCCTTTTTAGTTGAAACTTCGCCGTTGCTGAGAAAAAGCTGTGCAAAGGTTTCTCTCGCTGTCTGCGTCTCTTCATTCCTCTCTTGTCTCTCGCAATCAATCAACCGCTCTTAATTGGTTATCTCTTGGAATGAATGAGATGGATGGAGGGACCCTTTAACAGATAATGCTGATCTACATGTTTCCATCTATAAGTCAGTCTCATTTTATCGGAGTGTCTACCGTACCAGGAAGGAGCAGAGCATGAAGAACGAGATGAAGTACGGGTAGGCAAAGTTGACGCCGCATCGCGCGTTCGGATCACGTTTGAACTCGTCCGACGACGGATCACAGCGCACCTTAAAAAAGGGGTTAGTATCCCATAAATCTATCCATCTGTGAGATTGCATGGCTGATCAAGTCTTCTGCCATAAGGACAGCTATATGAGACGTACTTTAGACGAAAAAAAGCAGCAAGAGAAGTACAGTGATTTCGATACGCGGGAAACCGTACAGACATATGATCTCTCCGACTCCTCCTACTATTCTAAGGATGTCTCACCTCTTCTCGGTCAGAACACGACAGCATCACCTCCTGCCAGGCTTCTCCCGTGGCCGATCTGAACCAACCCCGTATGTAATAGGACATCTCGACCAACTACGCATATTCAACGCCGATATTATCTTGTATTATTTCCCCGTGGTCGAGAATAATAAATGAATGAATGAAAGAATGAACGGATAGTAGACTCGCAACGATCCACGACAACAACATTCAATGTACTTCAATGATTGTCGGGATAAGCCCGACCATATAACGTCAAATGTAAGAACTACAGTATCTCAGATGCTACGCACATATTTCATCTCCCTCCAATAATCAGAGTAAAGCTACCGTATTTTATATACCGTACTTTCGGAGTAATTTACCTGAACAGCACGAGCACCGCAGCCGGGAAGGTGTGGAAGTTGTTGTTGCGGTGAATGTGCGTCGAGTCGTCCAGGGCCACCTTTCCGAAGACCTGCAGAGATCAAAGATCAACGAATGAAGATCAACGATCAAAGATCAAAGATCAAGGGATCGGAAAAGATTTAGGATACGTACCTGCATTCCGATGACAGCATAGATGAAGAAGAGCAGAACGATCAGAAGGGCTACGTAGGGCAGGGCCTGAGATGAGGAGATCAACGACCAAACTACACGAATAGAGAGAGATCAGACTACAAAGATCAAACTACTGGGATACACGGGCCAAAGCATTAATCAGTAATCAGCTTCAAAGATCAACGATCAAACTACAAGAATCGAATTGCGCTACCTGGAAGCTCTTCATGAAGGTCCACAGCAGCGTTCGGATGCCTTCTCCGCGGGAGAGAAGCTTGACCTGAAGAGGAAAATTCAGATTGGGAAACTATGAAAAAGAGTGAGATGAAACTACAAAAGATCCAGGTCAAACACACAAAGCACACTGACCAATCTCATGACACGGAACAATCGGAAGAAGTTGATGGAGATGATGTTCGAGCCGGGCGACAGTTTGCCTCAAAAGCACCAGTATTCCACACAGTTAACGGATCGTCACTTCTGGGCACAGACAACGACCGAGGTTTCGGTTTCGCTGTCTTACCGTAGATAATGTCGATGAAACTGCCCAGAACGATGACGAAATCGAACGCGTTCCACCGGTCGCCAAAGTAGTTCTTCGGATTGAGCGCTGAAAGGTGACTGTGAGGTGTCAATCGCCCCGCGATAAGGGTACAATTGGCATACCCGCTTTACATGAGCGCTTCTCCAATAAAGATACAAAACAGAGCTACCGTACGCCTTCCGTCTTCCCTGTACTTCCTCACTCCCTACGGCGCAGATCGTGATTTGTTTTTTTTAATATTTTTTTAACTGACCAATGATCTTGAAGACAGCCTCGAAGGCGAAGACGCCCGTAAAGATGAGATTGAGAATGTCCAGCACGTGCTCGAACGTCGCGCCGGTTGGGTAGTGCTGCAAGGGCACAGTCTCTCTCTAACGGACAGTCATGTTGTCGGGAACCATACATGACTGTCCGTTAGCATGGGTGCATGCACCAGAGAATTTCAATGTAATGATCCAAACAGATTAAAACATTTTGTTTGAGATCAGAGTTGTATGTGCTTGGATCATACGCGTAGTATCATGTCAAGATGCAAATAAACACTACCTTGCAGGCGAGGGATACGGTATTGAGGACGATGATGAGGAAGATGACGTACTCGAAGGCCCGCGAGGTGACGAACCACCACACGCGGTACTGCAACATACGCACTATTCTTTGAATCACCCTTTCCCCCCATTACTACTTGATTTTATACATCGCTCGCGGTTACTCAGGCCCGTTTTTTTTCAAAATATTGCCGGCATACATGGGCGAGTGTTGTCCGAACATTGTGCAGGCAGCATTACATAATAAAGGAAAATCAAAAGCAGCCATCCTAACAAATGTTTACACTATAATTCTCTAGAGCAGACACCCATCCTAACGTCCGATTGGACAATCGCGCCCATGTATGATTGCCGGGAAGGTTGCCCGCGTATGAACTGCTATCCTGACCTGGAACCGATTCCTCGGAATGTACCGCCGGTGAGGCTTGGCCTTGAGCGCAAACTCGATGCACTTCCGCTGGTTCTTGTCCAACTCGCAGTTCTCGTACTCTCGCTCTCCCTCGCTCTGCAGAGGAGACAGAGATCAGAGAACGCCCAAAGATCAAAGATCAAAGATCAACGATCGAATAAATTGGGTGATCAAAGATCGAAAACAAAGGGCCCGACCTGGAACGTAACGATGACGAAACCGACGAAGATGTTCATCATGAAGAAGGCGATGACGATGATGAAGGTGATGAAGAAGATGGCCACGCTCTGAAAAGGTTGATCTTTGATCTTTGAACTTTAAGGATTGATCCTTGAACCCTATTCTTTTATCTCTGGTCGCCCACCTGCCGCGAGTTGTACACCGGTCCGTGGTCTTCCTCGTTCGAGTTGATCGCAACGTAGAGCAGGCTGCAAGAAGCCATGTATACCATTTAAACTTTATGCCTTCAAAAGGCTTTTCGGGAAATGGCAAGCTGCTTTTTTTTCTCGTCATTTCTCATGATCTTATTTCCCCTATCCGTTGTGAATCATGATCGAGAAAGGTGATAAGGCTTTCCTGTATTTCACGATCAGCCGAGGAAGGAAATGATGCTTCGTCGCTTACTCTGGCCATCCCTCGAAGGTCGAGACGACGAACAGCGAGACCATGGCGTCGGCGACGTTGTCGAAGTTGAAGTCGTTGTTCGACCACACGCGCTTCTTCGACACCGGCCGCGTCGGGTCGCCGTCCTCGTAGTGCAGGAACTCGCCTCTGACACACAAAGAGAACGTTTTCCCGTCTTACGCCGCTTGTCTGGGCTACCAATGGAGAGATATCCAAAGGAGGGAGTCTTTATAAAGTAGGACGCCCCATTATCAGCGCGTTTCACTATTATCGGATCATTTACAATGATCCCGACTTTTCGTCGCGTCGCATATGATTTTTGCGGACATTGATGCATTGTAATGCAGCCAAAAAAAGGCCGCGATAAATGAGTAAAAAAGCTCACCGACACTCCACCTCCGTCACCTTCGACAGGTCGTTGCACGAGAAGAACGTGCCCTTGAAGAGCTGCACGCCGATAATCGCGAACATGAACTGCAAAGACCAAAGATCAACTTTCAGATTCAAACATCCGATATCAAAAATTCTAAAGATTAAAGTTCAAAGTCCAAATATCACAAACCTGGAGCATGAAGGTGACCAGCATGATGTTTCCGATAGTCTTGACTGCGACGATGACGCACTGGACGACGTGCTTGAGTCCCTTGGCTCGGTTGATGGCACGAAGGGGACGGAGCACACGGAGCACTCTGTACACGCATACCGTATACCGTATACTCATTGCCAGTTCGTTTCGGGGCTTCAAATTTGATCACGCAATAAGGCGAAATTTTCGGATAAAGACGCCGCAAAACGATGCGTTGATGCTCGAACTCTATTTCCCAGATGGGCTATAATACTATGTATAATATTACCTCAGAATCTTGACGACGGAGATGGCATCGCTCTTCAGGACGAAGGAGATGAGCGAGACCGCGACGACGAGAATGTCGAGCAGGTTGAAGGCGTTGCGGCAGAATGAACCCTTGTGCAGCACCAGACCGAACACAACCACCTGCCAACCGGAGACTCGCATATCAAAAAGAATACCTATACCTTGAATTTTATCCCGTCTTTTCATTGTACAAAGGTGGTACAGTTTTATCTGTTGCATTGATGTAGCCCCGACAAAGCCCGAAAAAAGCCATACTAGGACTGAAAGGTCTACTGTAGCGAAAATTGAGTGAATTTTCATCGTGCGGCTAAGCCACTACGCTAAGCTGCCTAATTCACAAAGGCGCACCTTGAGCGTAATCTCCACGGTGAAGACGGAGGTGAAGAAGTAGTCAAAGTAGTTGAGCACCGTATTCCTCGGCGACTGAGCTTCCAGCGGGTCCTGAACGCATTGTTTGTTTATTTTTTGTACTCGAATATTCCATTTACCTTCACAAGGGTAATGAGAAAAAAAACATCTAATATTATAATACTTACCTCAGCTGCTAACATAGCAGAGGAGACGAGAATGCATACGAGAACAGAGTTGGTGAAGTACGAGTGGTTGACGATCTTGTTGCAGAAGACTCTGGAACGACCAAAGGGTGCACAACCCAGACGGGATTTAGCTAGATGAACCATGCACATACGCACAACCCCTTTCACCGTCACTAATAGAAAGAAAAATCTCCAAAAAAAAATCTTAAATCTTACCGGAAAGGGTTGTTGTGCGAGAGGATGAAGAGCGACGAGGCCTTGGGGATGGGCTTGAACTGGGAGTTGGCAGGCAGCTCGCTCATGCGTCGCGGCCGCGCCGTCTCCAGGTCGTCTCCTGAGCGGAAAGATTACGGTAATTTTATTTTTATTTATTATTTTATTTCCATACGCCTGGGAGGACGTGGTCGGGGCCAAAGTAGATGCGGACATTGGTCAATCAACCGCAATAAGCATCATCCTACCCCCTTGGAGGCTTTGCACTATCATGGACATCAAGTTTTCCAATCGTGAATTGGCATTCATAGTCTATCTGTTCTAGAGAAAATAGAGTAACCAATCAGGAGTGCAAAATGTACCCTCTCCCTCCTCCATATCGATCCGCTCTTCTCGGCCTTCGTCGTCCAGCTCGAACATGCCCTCGTCCAGCTCCTCCTCTTCGTCAATCTCTGAACGATGATCTTTGATCTCTGATTCTTGATCTTTGATCTCCTCCTTTCCTCACCGTGTTGCTCGTCCTCCTTCTCCGCATTGGTCAGCGAGTCGGCGTCTGCCAGGTTGTCGACAGCGATAGCCAAGAAGACGTTCAGCTGCAAGTTCACTCATTCATTCATTCCTTCATTTATCATCTAAACAAGTCATACCGGTAAAATAAAATTTTACGATGGAATCTTGCGACAAAGGCAAATTGGCAAGATTCCATATGGATTCTTGCCAGTTTGCTTTTGTGGCAAGATTCCATCGTGACATTTTATTTCACCGGCTCTTATATGGAACAGCAAGTGAGAGGTGAGCGGTGGTGGAAGGGGGGGGGGGGGTAACTCTATCGCGCTGCCAAAGGTAAACCGCCATGGCAAAGGGTGAACTAGGGCCTTGGTCATCATGTGGGAACAATTCCCGCGTTTCCTTCTATTCAACATTCTCAACGCCCTCTTGTTCCCCCCGCTCCTTGAAGAGTATGCCTAATTGAAGAGTATGTAGTATCCCTGAGAATTTCCTACAGTGAAATTCTCAGGGATACTACATACTCTTCAATTAGGCCCGAGTCCCTCATCGTCAGAATACCGACTATTGAGGGGGCGGAATCGAAAAGCAGACTCACCAAGATGTAGTTACCGCAGATAAACAGCACAATGTAGTAGATCGAGACGAGCATGCCGATACTGCCCACTCCACCGAACGACTCGATTCCGTTGTACATCACCGTATTCCAGTCCTCACCCGTAAGGATCTACAAAGCGAGAATTTCGCTCGCCTTTCGATACAGAGAGCAAATCTCGGATAAAACAACAACAACAACAACTAGAATGCTACAGTAGCCAAATAATACAAAGCATACGGTCACCTGGAATACGGTAAGCAGCGACTGGATGAACGTGTCAAAGTTGGCCCTCGGCTTGGGCTGCTGCGGGTTGAAGTTGAACTTGCCTCCGAACACCTGCGAGTGATCTTTGATCTTTAGACCCTAGAATACTAAGATCTTTAGTGCTACAGTATTACTGTATTTTTGAATTTAAACGCTACTGGTCCACATGTGAAGTCGCTTCACTATCTCTTTCGGTTTCCCAAATTGATCTTTGGTCTGCCTGACCTGCATTCCGAGCAGGGCAAAGATGACGATGAAGAGGAAGAGCAGGAGCAGCAGGGACATGATGGATCGGAGGGAATTGAGAAGAGAGGCGACGAGGTTGCGCAGGGACGCCCAGTATCTGCAAGGAGGAGATGAGAATCAAGACGAAATGAGAAAAAAAACAAATTTCGTAAAATCGTTGTGATTTGGCCTATGCTTGACCACGTCGAATCTTTTTTGAGGAGACAACTAGAAACCGAAGGCCATAACAACGGGAAATGCGGCAAATTCCACACCAGAATGCCGGCGGAATTTCGACGAATTCAACGAGCACGGACGGAATTCATTCTTCACTCACTTGGTCACTTTGAATATCCTCAGCAGTCGAGCGGATCGCAAGACAGACACGCCCAGGGGCTTCATCCATCCAAAGTACACGCACACAAACTCGATGATCGAACTGCAATATCGCGCCTCGTTTCTCCGCAAGTGTTTCCTTTCATTTTAGTAGAACAGCTATTTGTCGGTTGTAGTACCATAATACGAGAAATCCTGAATATTCCCAGGATACTGTAGTGGGATTACCGTACCTAATAACGACGAAGCTGTCGAATCGATTGAACTGACTCCGCGTGTACGAGGTAAACCCGAGCGAGTACATCTTGAGCAGCATCTCCAGCGTGAACAGGATCACGAAGAACAGGTTGGCCCAGGCTGCAACGCTCAGCTTTACTTCTTTCGCGCCATTTCAGGAATTCAAAAATTCAAATTCCTAAAAGCGCGGCAAAACGCTCACTCTGGAAGTCGTCCAGCCACGGAGGCTGGCCGTAGTGTTCAGAGGTCAGCACGAGGGTATTGAGCAACACGAGGAAGATAACGAGCCAGTAGAAGGTCTACAAAGCGTTTTGTTATATGTGCTTTGCAGTTTGCTCTCGACCAAACTACACTCTAGTTTCCCCAGCAAACTTCCACACCTGACTCTTGACCAGCCGCCGGCACGCCCGCCGGAATCTCCGGTTGGTCTTGTCGAACCTGAGGAGCGCATGAGTTCAAAGATCAAAGATTAAAGATCAACGATTAAAGTCCAGAGATCAAAGATCGCACCTTCTCATCCGCAAGCGCCATTGGGTAGGCCGGAGGTCCTCGACGCCCTCCGGCTGCTCGTCGTTCTCCTCCTCGCCGAGAACAGCTGGAAGTTGAGCCTCTGAAGGGACGACGGAGGACGGAGACGAGGACGGGGGTTAGTGGAGGGGGATGCAGAAGAAGAAGAAGAGAAGAAGAGGGGGGGGGGAGGTTAACATAGGCATATGTGGGCACCGATCCGAAGTATGGGTGGTAGGCCCAAAATGCTTCGAAATCTCGCTTTGGTAGGCTTACATTTGGAAAACAAAAAAATTGCGATTGTTAGGCCAGAAAATTTGCAAATTCGTACATTGGCAGGGCCGTTCTCTCAAAATATTCTCGGGAAGGTACATAGCCCACACATGAACACAGGGCAGAGCAGAGGTACACATACAGTACGCATAATGGCCTGTAGACTACACCGTTTGGCTCCGTCGAAGAATTGCACAAGCGAACATATACTCTACCAGTAGTGGGCAGCGGACCAAAGTAGGTTTCACATCCTTTTTACTGTTATAGCTACAGATCAGCCATGGCTTTGGTAGCGCACAAAAGTTGGTTGACTCCCCGAAGGCCCCGGAGCCAAAAGATCAAAATATGTGCAATGAATTCCTGATACACCTTCTTACTCTCTCGGTCTGATAAGGCGATAAAATTGCTTGGTTTTCAAAACCCACCCCCCCCCCTCCCCCGCAATCTCTCAGTCATTCCCTGCCTACTTTGTTGCGGGGGCGGCGTCTCCTCGTCCTGCTCCTCATCGTTAATCGGCTCGATGTCTTCGGCCTGCGTGATCCAGTCCAGGTACCCTTTGAGGTCCTCCTCCAGCTGCTGCTTCTCGCGAAACTTCTGCAATGCAGCCATTTATTTCACTGTGCCCACTCATAGTCACAATCTCTCCCACTCCCGGACTCGTATGACATGAATTCTGAGTCAAAGCTTGGACCTGGAACAGGCCTCGGGCCCGGGCCTTCTCTCGCTCCTTCGAGAACTCTCCCGACAGCACTCCCAAGACGAGGTTGAGCACGAAGAACGAGCCGAGAATGACCAGTGAGACGAAGTACATCCACGGCCACTCACGACCCACCGCGTCGTTCACCTGACAACGACCAAATTACGCCGATCCAAGCCCAAATACCCAAGTCCAAATCAAGGCCAAGGCCTTCGTCCAAGACCAAACACTGTGCCTGATAACGAATCATAGGTGTTCAGGTAACCCCCCCAAGATTTAAAAAATGGGGGTATCATTCCAAAAACGGGGCTACCAGTCATGTAAAACATTTTTTCTACTTTCCCATAAGCTTAACCAAAAAAAAATTCGAACCTACGGGCCAGAAAATCGGGGCTACAACCCGTGCTTACGGGCCCTGCCCACGTATGCAACAAATTAGGTTAAACCCTGAGCACCCCCATTCTGCATCAATTACCCAAAAGCCAAGACCAAGACCCAATACCAAATACCAAAAACAACGCTCACCCAGTACATGACGTCGGTCCATCCCTCGAGCGAGACGCACTGGAAGACCGTCAGCATAGCCAGGCCAAAGTTGTCAAAGTTGGTGATGCCATTATTGGGACCCGGCCAGGTAGTATTCGAGGAACACACCTGTAGATAGAGAATATTATCGGACATGTGAACATTATTGTTCTCCGTAATAGTCCGCTTTTGCGAGAAACGGTGAAGTCCACATTATTATCTACTCATGCACCGGCTGACGTTGCCCGATCGTTTTCGTAGACTTCTTTGCATAATTAGAGGAAATAAAAAGCACTTATGTAATCTACTGGTAAAAACTCCGCCCATCTGATTTGGTAGATTTGAGGACTCGGTCAGTTTGTATCAGGCGTGCAGTTCTGCTCACCCACTGTACGCCCATCCGGGTGAGCGAGTCGGACGGATCGCAGTGGAAGGCCGTCGAGGCGAAGCCGCACGGCGACGGCTCCTTCATCGCCAGTTGCCCAGTAGCCGGGTCCATGCTGCAATGTAATAATAAATACATATATCGTAAGCTATGCAGAAAATGCGAAAAAAAAAAGAAGTTATTCTTCTGCAAACCGTACGTGAGCAGCGTTACTGTCCATTGTTTAAGAAGCCAAAAATATTAGTCTTTTGGTCAGCCTACCAATGAGTTTCGTGGACATTATTGTCTACCGACTCTCCTGACTTTCTGGCCCCATGCCCATGCGCGTTGTAAGCTACCACACTAGTAGATGGACAGTCAATGATGGGCACCCAAGAGCTACTTAGTTCTCTAGGAATAAGACAGTGCTGACCAGGTGGAGTGCAGTTTGCCGCAGAAGAGCTCCAGTCCGATGATGGCGTAGATGACGATGACGAAGAGCACGAGCAGGGCGATGTGGAAGAGCGGAATCATCGCGCGCAGAATCGCGTTCAGCACGACTTGCAAACCTGCAACGGGGAAGCTTGGCCACCCATTCCGAGATACAGTAGGCTACCACAAGCTACTGATAGACTGCCTATACGGTCGCTAAAAGTTAAAGCTTATTTTCAAAAATGTTAGACGTGTGATAAGAAAAGCCAATATTCGCATTGCCTCTTCGGCCGTTGAGGAAACGTTTCTGTGCTAAACCAAATATTGGCAAGGGGCACGCTCACTGGGCACGCCCGAGACGAGTCGCAGTGGCCGCAGGACACGGAAAGCCCTGAGGGCCTTCACGTCGAAACCCTGGATGTTCATGCGGGACAGGATCGTGGAGACCAACCTGCAAGGCGTAATACTGACGATATATATTGAAAGAAAAACGCCTCCTCAATTTCTACAATATCAAGCTATTCGTGTGAACGATGACCAGATAGATCGGGGGAAACTGCATCTACGAAAGCGCTCAAACTAATCGCTCTTCAACTCATTAAGCTTCGCGATACCCGATGACGACGATGATGAAATCGAGTACGTTCCATGCATTTCGCAGATACGCACCCGGATGAAGGACGAACCCGAGAGCAGCTATCTGCAACAGAAGAGTTACTTATCTCCATCGCTATCATTGGTCGAATAAAATAACTTTGATATTTTATGCTATATTTAGTTCTGATGAAACATATCCTATACTTAGATCTTAGCGATAAAAAGAAAAGACGGCAATGGACCCACCTTGAGCACACATTCTATGGTGAAAACGACTATGAAGAGATATTCGATTTGTTCCTGAAAAGGGAAAGATTACAATCAGCCTATTCTATACATCTAGAAGCCCTGGGTTATATATATATATATATATATATATATATATATATATATATATATATATATATATATATATATATATATATATATATATATATATATATATATATATATGTGTGTGTGTGTGTGTGTGTGTGTGTGTGTGTGTGTGTGTGTGTGTGTGTGTGTGTGTGTGTGTGTGTGTGTGTGTGTGTGTGTGTGTGTGTGTGTGTGTGCTTGGCTAAATAACTTGACTTTCCTCGAAATACACTAGTTTTGAGGCGAAATCCCTCTCAATCCAAGCGAATCTCGCTCACTCTCGCTATGCTCACAGTAGGGGGAGGGCAGCTTATTAGATTACTTACCCTCGACATCTCACATGAGCCCCCGCATCGAGAGATAGCATGCTTTTAGATGCGCTAGATTAGATGTGAGAGTTTAAAAAAGCGGCGTATTTTCAGAAAATCCCCGGTTAACGGCAACAAAATTATAGTTGTGTGCGCTATGCGCTGTTCTCTTGAGTGTAATGACTATGACTCATTCTTCGAGCACAATGGAAAAAGGCCATTCATGAAACTTCGACAAACAGCTAAACAATGGCCCAACAATAAGATGCTTAAGCTCACTCTCACGATCCCCCATCACAGCCACTGCTGCTGCTTTCTCATCTTCCCATTCGCTCCCCTTCCCTTCCCCCCGCTCTTCTCCCTTCTCCCTTTACTCCATTGAAAGGGGGGATCCACGCTCACGACTTCCCCTTCTTCTCTTCTCTTTCGGGCGGGGTCGTCTTCCTCTCTTCTTCGCCCTCCTTTTTCTATGCCCCACAATCCCTCGTGCTCCTCCCTCTTTCATGCCCTCTTCCTCCCTTTCTCTGACCATCCTACAGAGATCACACAAGAATCTTACAATTAGCCTACCTACTCTACTACCGTTCGTTCTACGTAGATCACGTCATCAACCGTAAACGTATAAGATCCAACTACAGATACTCCCCTAGATGCCTAGCATGCCCTAAACCTGCGTGACACCACCGTCCAGAAGATTGGAAGAGGTGGGAAGGCATGAATGATTCGGGGCAGTTAGTGAATAGCTCACGACGGGACATCATCATATACTAGCACGATATATGACGGGAGTGGGTGGAGATGGATAAACCTACGCATTTGGACAACAGCCTCGCATTGATATCGCCCTCATATTCAGCTGCGCACAACCGCTCAACTCGTAATTTTGGGATAAATTTGCATCGCACAGCACCTGGGCAGCGTGCCATAGGCTCCCTACGTCGAACACGCTCACTGTCAGTATACAGTTCACAGTACTAACAAGCCAGCAAACTAAACTACGCATTCCAGAACTTGATCTACTTAATCCCCCCCCCCCCGCCCCTCCCTATACGATGCTGAATGAAATACAGTACTCACTAATATGGTATTCTTGACGTCGGAATCCTGGGCGGGATACGGCTGGTAGACGGCCAGGGCGATGCAGTTGGCGCAGATCATGAACAGAATGAGCCACTCGAAGGGCCTGCAATCCGTCTTCCTATTAATATGCTACTTATATTATTATTAAATTATTATTATTATTATTATTACTTCTCGTATTGCTCGTTCTTCTAACAGAAGACGACGCCGCGCATCTAGCACATTTGCGCGTTTCCCCCCCCCCCGTTTTTTCCAGTTCCAGTTTTCCAGTTTGACACTTTCCCCCCCTCACAGTACCTACAGGGCTAAAAAAAAAGAAGCCCATCGTGTGCCCCGTGTAGCTGCTTCCTACATTGTTGTGCATGGGTTCAAATTCAGTCCCCGAACTCCTTCCCTCCCTCCTCCTCCTCCAACTCTTGCTTAATAAGCATGCCCTAAACTCTTCCTCCCCTCCTCGCCCATCTCTTCCCTCCATCAATCTTCGCCTCCTTCCTTCCCTCCATAATCTCTTCCCCTCCCCTCTCATTGAGTGACACTTTGTCATCCGTTCATCTAAGCCCCCCGTGCCCTCTTTTTATCCTCTGCCCTCAACTGCAGCCAAAGCCTCATTAGGCATCACGGGCTCAATCTATTCATACCCCCCCCTACGTTTTAAAGGGTCCCTCCAACCATCTCATTCATTTCAAGAGATAACTAACTAAGAGCGGTTGATTTATTGTGAGAGACAAGAGAGAAATGAAGAGAAGCAGACAGCGAGAGAAATCTTTGCACAACTTTTTTTTTCAGAAACCGAGAAGCTTCGACTAAAAAGGAGGGAGCATGAGACTCAGGACATTGAGAGCTATCCAATGATGTCAAAAAATGCATATGGTAGATATTGCCTGGACGGGCCCTTTAAGCATTATACGGGAAGCAGGTCTACTGTACAGCCTACTTTATCAAAATGGATCTATAAAGATTCGCCTAATACGTTAATAATATTGCGTAAATACCACATTCTTGCACTTGCAATCGTATTACGCACTGCCAACTGCAAGTATAATAATACTATATCTCCACAGATTAGCATCTGTTCAACATTCTCCCCTTCGAGTACTGCCCGTTCTCTCCGAATCTCATTGCGCATTCTCTGCTCTCCCTCGCCATCTAAGAACAAGTCAATGGGCTGAAGGCCAGCACTGATGCCACGGGGGAGCAGAGAAGAAATCGAGTGAGGGAGGAAAGAGGAAAGAGGGAGGAGAGAAAGCGAGACTCGCAGCGTACTTTTCTGCACTCCTAGTCGTTCTCCTCTTACGAGTACACATGAAGACTGCCTCTCTCTCGCTTTTTACAACACAATACATATAGCGCGCATTTTGCATTGAACCACATCGATTTTCCGCCCTCCAAAGTGCGCTAAATCGAAGATTTCTTCTAAAAAAAATAAGCTGCGTCACAAAGCAGAAGCTTCCTTCAGCTCTTCCTCGAAGGAAGGCCTAATTTTGCGCCCTTGCCTAACGCCAGCTGGATTCCTCAACAGCAAGACTTAGCATGGTCCATATCCGCTCATAGTTTGAAGAAAGCCACACCTCAATAGGGTCCTTCGATGGAATAGGACTAATCCCAATTTTGAAGACCCGTTTTAGACAGATTTATTGCAACTTTTCAACGAAAAACGCAGAGTTACAAGAAAGAATAAAAGAGAACGAAAACGTAGAAAACATAGGATACAAGAAAATTATTATGAATTGAAATGACTTAAGTGGTGGAACTAGCATGTAATCTTGCGTAGTTAAGGGTTTTATTCCCAAATATGCAATGTAGTTCTTGCCCAGGAAGTCTTCCCCTTGTTCCTCCTCCTACACTTCTCCCTATCCCCTACACCTTGCTCTACTCCACCGGACACCTCTCCCTTCCCCCGTCTTCTCATCTCCCTTGCAACCTCCTCTCACTTCCTTCCTTCCTTCCCTCCTCCTTTTCCGTTCACTCCCCTTCCCTTCCCTGCCCTGCCCCCTTTCCAGTCTTCCGCCTTCTCTTTTTCTTCTCACACTCAGAAGCATGGCTAGCAAGCGGACAGCGGCTCTTTGGTCATTTAGACGATTAGACGTCACTTCCTTATCAAATAAAATCATCGGTGGTCATTAATGCATTTATTGACTGTTGACCACTGCTTACTGTATGTAGATCATCCATAAACATAGATTCTAGCTAAACCATTTTGCAGGCAATCTAGTCAATACTTGGAAAACGCGTACACTAGCTATCCAACCACGGTAACTGCAGCCCCGTACCCGCCTAGACCGCTGTTTCAGTTTCAGTTCAATCACCCTTATCGGGACTATCAGTGGATTGGGGTCCAAAGGAGGGGTAGCTTGAGATAGGTGGGAAAGGTCATAGACTTCGACTAGACCGCTGACATGACACAAAACAGTGCGCCAATCCAGCCAGACGGGGAGAAGAATGATGAGGCGTAGATAAAGAATGCAGCATTCGTAACTTATTCACGAGCCATCTGCTAAATTCTCGTTATCGTAGTTCAGACGTTCAGACGTTCAGACGTTCCCTCTCAAAGCAATCAAAAGATCGCCCAGCCCGCTACTGGAATGCCTACGCTCCAAAAAGACACGACCACAAACAGATTGCAGCATCGCTTTGATATGCCAGCAAAAAGTCTCGCTTTGTAGCAGCAAAAGGCGTCCATGCCAGCCACTGGGCCACAAAGCTACCAATCACGTCTTCTTTAATAGCATAGTTGGGAAAGGAAGCAATAAACGTCTTCCTTTCATCTTCTCCTTTCATTCATTGCACGGTGTAGGTAAAGACTGAAAGGACGACTACGTTTACCGCTTCCTTTCACAACCCTATTCCTTAAATAGAAGATGTGCATCGCATAAGCCAAAACTAAACTCCACACCATGCAGTACAATATCCAAGCTACGCAGCAGCCGCAATAGAGATCATAATCGCCAAACAGCTTGTAAGCTTTTAAAAAGATCAAAGCTTTTAGCGCGCTGAACATCATCTGACAGTGGAAGTACCACTGTCAATTCACGAAATATCGATAGCTCTACCCCCACATAATTAGGCAATTTTTTAAACTTTTTAACGAAATCGTGAAGGAATGAGGCATATAAGGAGCACCTCATTTATTTGCGCAGCGAGGCAGAATTATAATTTTTTTCGATCCTGTTAACAAGATGAACAGCATCCAAGGACGGGCTACTCTTACACGCGCAGACATGACGACAATTACAATTATTTCAGCTTGCAACCTACCAGTATACAATACATTTAGATTTTTGTTAGCCTACCAATGAGCTTTCTGGAACAATGTGGTGCCTACCAAGTTGAATTTTTGCCAAAAGGGCGGGAGGGGAGCGCCTAGCCCTCCCGAGACGGTCGGGTCCGTGTCCCATGTATGGACAGCCGCAGGAGAGTACAGTACAATCAGACTGGCCAAACACAAGGATAGAGAGAATGTATATGCAGCGTACTTTGCGCTGATAAAGGCCGTTCATCCGCACATCTTTCACGGACGTACCATGTTTCACTGCAAAGGCAGCGAAACATTAAATAAGAAAAAAAAACCCCACCAACAAGCCCACCGGTAATAAGATCGCTGTTTTATCTGCGCTTTCGCTATTGCCCCACCGTGACGTCCCACTCGTACGTGGGCACAGACACGACGGTCGGGTAGTACAGAGATAGATAGATAGATATCTACTGCACATCACAAGGAAGTGCGAGTAATAAGGCACCCATTTTGTCAGAAACATAGCCTGGTAGGCGCCCTACTATTGCAGATACCTCATTGGCAGGCTAACCAAAGCCTCAAGTTATTCACGCTGAGCTATCTATGCATCCATCTTGTACTTGAATCCTCCCCGTTCGACAACCGATGACTAGCTCGATCGACAGCACCGCATCAGCGCGCCACTTTCGCAATGCTCAACGTGCGTCTACGTCGAAGCGCGCGTGACAAACAGACCGGCTAACCCCTTTAATTGGCAGAGACATACAGACAGACAGACAGACAGCCAAGAGCGAGAGAACAATTGCACTCGCCTCCATTCCGTGATTGCGATGCAAGCCTTCCGTATCGGATTAGTCAGCGAGAGGCAGAAGAGACTCCGGTCCGGCCGCTCTACTGTATTCGAGGCCCTGCAACGGTTACGGTAGACGCTACGGTAGACGCTATGGCAGGCATGCTGCAGTTCGCCACACCCCAGCTCTTCTGATGCATACAACTCCTCTGTTCCATCATCTTGCTTCCAGCTAGTCTGGATAAGATAAGATTGAATCACCAACCATAATTCGATTTATTCGATCTACCCTGAAGCTCGTCGTGATTATGCTACAAAAAAATGAAGAAGGCACTTGGACATCGTGCGGCGTCACTCTTTTATCTATGCAATGTCCTATCTCGAGGTCTGCATGAGAGTTCTTTCGATGACTACGTTTCATTGTTTTTTAGTGTAACGAGACGCGTCGCTGTTAAGAATGATATGTGAAACATAAGCACCAAAGGAACTCTCATGCCCATCTCTAGTGTCCTCTCCCCCAACCCCCCCCCCCCTCTAACCTCAACGGTTTCCTGGTCACCGGCCGCTTCTTGCCGCCCTCCGTCGTCGAGGCTGCCACCGCGGCCTGCAAAGGCACGCAGCATACGGTAACCATTTGAATTCCCGCCCCGTCTCCTACTTCCCGGCCCGTGGAAAACCTCCAGAACCGGTATGCCGGCTTACGGTCGTCCCGTAGATGCTCCAGATGCGCGAGCTGGCTAAGAAATCGCAACGGCCGGGCATGCGGGGGGAACGCGCAAAGGCTGTACGAACGCCGTTTCATTTACGGCTATGCCGCGCGCAAAGCGCCGCACAACCACACCTCTTATGGCCCGCGCTCATTTGTATATTCATAGGCCCAAAACCCATGCATTGCGCTAGCTTGCATGGATTTTTTTTGTTAAAAAGATTATTTGACAGATCCTCTGAAGAGCATTCCATTCGGGTCTTTTTGACATGTATGTTTCGTACATCATGCATAACCATCTCGTCGCCAAAAACAGCTAGCTAAACATATTGTTCAAAAGGACCCCAATGGAATGCGTCAATTCTCTGACTACCTACAATGGCCATAGACAAGGAAGGACTGCAGCTAATCTTCGCGCTCTACAATTCAAGTACACGTGATGTGTCATTGCTGATCTTTGAACTATCTCTCTCTCTTTCCTCATCTCCGATCCCTCTTATCCCACTCCTCATTCGCTCTCCAAGTTCCATCGACGAAACCCATCAACGATGCATCGTCCTCTCTTCGAAGTTCTTCTCCTCCGCGCTCTTCCCTTCCCCCGTTTTTCTTTCACCACGCGCCTATCGGGCGGGTGGCATAATTCGCACAACACAAAGTCTTCTCTCTCAAGTCCCTGTTCTCTCTAGCTCAAACTCTCTCTCTGTCTCTGTCTATCTCTCCCCTCTAAGAGGGTATAAGCAGAGACAGAGCACGAACAAACAGAGCTTACGCCTATCCCGGAGAGCCGGGAATAAGCGAGAGGGGGAGAGATAGGCAGCCGGGATGTTGTCAGCAAAGAGAGACAGAGAGAGAGAGATAGACAGAGACTGATCGGACACGGGTTAGCGCACAACTGTGCCGTCCCCAAAGTGTTTGCCCACTCGGTAGTAGATTTCTCGAATCAACTAGTTGCCATTGATTGCACGTCAATACGCATGTCTCGCTGATGATATGACGGCCAACTATAGACATTCAAACGGAGTCCAATCTCTCGCAATGCTTCTCGTTCCATTACGAAACAAGAGACGTCTTGTAACGTCATTCACTGTTAACGTAATTGCACAGTGCCTCCCTAAGCGGTCGTCCACGATAATCGTCGTCAGGACCGCTCATAAGCGAAATTCAAACTCCCGCGCGTGCCTGCCTATGCAGGCCCGACGCGCCTCTAACAGAATAAGTGACTCCGTCACGGAGAGATTCTCCCCTCCGAGACGAGAGAGAGAGAGAGAGAGCACGCGCGGCACACGGACACACATGCGTGAAGCTGGTGACTGGCAGACAGACAGACAGACAGACAGACAGACAGACAGACAGACAGACAGACAGACAGACAGACAGATATTGCGAGTAAGCGAGCCTGCTTGCGTGACAGTCGTCCAAACAAGGGAACAAGAAGCGGCGAGAGGAGGGGAAATGGGCAAATAGGCGAGGAAAAGATTCCCGAACTGTCCACCGAGATGGCTACACGGTTATCGACCTTACAATTAGCTCAACCTAATATTCCCTATATAAACTGACAAAAATGCATCGGTGAAAGGGGCGACGCCTACAGAGCTCTAGCATAGCGCATGCTAGAGATGCGTGCTCTTCGTCTCTGACCCCCCCTGCCTTATTCTAGTTTACCCCTTCCCATGACTCGAAAGCGAAAAGCATTCGATCCGTCCCGTCATCCTCCTCCTCCGTTCGGTATCCACTCAAGATTCGTGAGAGCGCGCAAAACAAAGCGGAAACCATGGCATGCTATCCGGGGCCGCACTACAATCGTTCATGTTGGAACGGTTTTTCCAATACTCAGAACTTGTATAGCTTTAAAGCTGCATTGTGCTCCCATTTCAACTTGTTTTCCACTATATCCAGAAGAAAAAAAAAGAAGCAAAAGCTCGAGAGCTCTTTTGTGTTTCGTTGAGCGGGGAATCCGAGGATAAGCTAAGAGTGAGGAGAGGGCGAAGAGAAGAGAAGAGGAAGGGGAAAGGAAGGGGGGGGGGGGGGAGACGAGGCAGGCCAGCAAGTGGCCAGCCAGCCAGCAGCGTGCGCTCTCCATCGCTTAGCGACACCAAAACTGGCAAAGATCACAGATCAACCAGAGCTGGTCAACGATGAGCTTGCCCCAAGCAATTCCGCTACGGTCACCGCGGTCGGGGGTGGCTATGTGCCAGCGGAAGACTGGTGAGTATCTCCTCATAGCTCACCGCAACTTGCCAATGGCCGGTTACGCAACCATTGTGCGGCGGATAGGCAGCTAGGAAAGAGCAACGAAGGCACGAGCATGACTTGGCCAGGAGACAGCGCTAAGGGCAACTCCAATATAGTGGATTAAACAGATCCGTCGGAAAGTCATTCCAAATATAAGGCGAGAGAGCGTGCGAAAGTGAGAGAATTAGACTCATTTTGGAACGGAAGTAACTGACGGATCGGTTTATTCCACTATAGCTAATTAGGTTACCTGTAGTGTAGCCTGCCACAGGTCGCCCTTCTCCTGGTGATCGCCCTCTCCCTCGGGCTCCTCCTCCACCGGCGAGGCCATCGCCGCGAAGACTGCAAATTTCCGATTTCGTCATCATCATCCTTTTTTTTTAATATTTGTTATCTTATCACTTTAGCTGGCTGTTTGAATATTATATATCATAGATAAAATAATCACGTCGTAGAAAATCAAAGTGCCTTGATTCTTTCATAAATAAGCGGGTAAAGCGCCTTGATTTACACCAAAAATCACCAAAACAGCATAAGTTGACCTAAATTGATAGAATTTAAAGTAAAAGTGCCTTGATTCTTAAAATTTTCAAGGAAAAAGTGCCTTAATTACGTCTTAATTACGTCGCTTCCGACGTGTTACTTTATCTATGTTATATATGCAATTATTAAATCGATGTGCGGAACCGAAATCGGGGGGGGGGGTCTAAATTGCGCAGAGGTGCGCACAGAAAGCACATTTGCATGACATGACTGATCAGGCGTTCGAGCCGGCCTAGAGCTTTCGGTAGGCAAAAACGAACACCACTTTCCATGCAAGATGAGAAGCTAATTGTATTCGGTTGTGACGCGAAGGAACACAAATTTGCATATTTTTAGAAATTTCTCACCTGACATCTTCACTTAGCGCCCGGGACCTGCCCCACTTCACATAGCACACGGTCCATCCATCTAAAGGCCCTGAAAGCGACTCTGAACAAGTCCGCGTCAATAAAGCGTTTTATACGTACGAAAATTGAGAAGCATCAGACTCGCCATACATATAGATCTTCCAAAACAATGATAACAAAAAAAGGAAAGAGATAATAAGGCACAGATGAATACGTTTTAGGAGGCGAGGTAGCGGCACAAAGAGTCAGCTACTAGCTAGTACTATAATAACCTTCCTACAGTAGTATTTCGACTATCTAACCATATACCAAACTTTACTTGCGATTTACATGGGTATACAGAGAGACTTACTACGATTTAAATAGACTTGCATGTGCACAAGGCTGCAGCGCAAACGAAGCGTACGCGAATTCGATTGAAAATAAAGGCCTATCTGCCGTGCCCGTTGTCAAGACCCATAGATGACTACGACGTGTTGATTAATTCAATGCAAAATTGAATGCTATCTGGCTACATGAAGGAGTAAAGAGAAAAAAAGCCCACAGAATGCACAGCAAACACGTCATTATCTAATAGCGCATTATCGACCAAAATAAATTTCACAACTAAATGCTAGTATGCGATAAGATTCGCACTACATTAACACTAACCATGTCGTACAGGCTTAGCAGAATGGACGAAGAAAAGCAAAAATGCGCGTGTGGCTAAGGGGCGGCCTTAACAACCATTAAAGCCCGTCCTGAGGACTATGCAGCCTAGAAGAGATGTCAACGACTATATCCCTTCTAGTAGAGAGATAGAGAGAACAAGAGAGAGGGAGAGACAGAGAGGGGGGAAGAGGAGGATGGAGAAGGCAGAATATTGATTGTAGACGGCAGATAGAGAGAGGGAAGAGAGAAGAGAGAGGAGAAGCTGAAGAAATAGGAAGGAGTGAGGGACGTGAGAGAGAATGCGAGGGTGTAGATGCTGTCCGAGTCTCTAGGACTGACTAGAGAGGCGCGCCTTAGGCTAAGGACCCTAGGGCTATTCCCCCCCTTAGCTTACTTAACCACTGAGAATCCAGTTTGCTAAGTATGTGAATTTAAAACCTACGCTAGGAAGCCTTCAAATGGAGAACTTCATACACCAGCCTCTACCAAGCAACAACAACTACTAGGAGACATAATACGCTTACTCGGTCAATAAATAACACTCTTTTCAGCCTCAACACTCTCAGAGCCCAAACATTAGCAAGATTACGAGATTGAACGCTCGATCCTAAGCTATGCACCCGTAAGCAAATCGCTTCGAGCACGGTGAGCAAGATTTTTGTTGTTTGTCTCTATGCTTTTCAGTAATGTATAGGCATTAGCAATTAGTAATTTATATAGACAATTTATAATTTGAGCCCTTTTTGCGCTAAACATCGTAAGTACGATAAAGTGAAGGCGGAGCGAGGGCGGACGATCAAGCAGCAGGGGGAGTCTAGCACCACAATTCCTTCGCGAAGGATGACAGAGAGGGGGGGGGAAGAACGAGGACTAGTATGTGCGGTGCGCAGACCCCAAGCAGCAACAGCAATCGTGGAGACCGACCGAACACCCTAGTTGACACATCCCTAATTTTATAAGAAACTAAACTTGCTCGTCAGGCAGGACATTGTGCCGCAAACATTCGTGGAAAGGTTATGAGAGCGCAATGAAGCAAAGTTTCGTTTCGGTAAACCCGATGATAAATATATATATATATATATATATATATATATATATATATATATATATATATATATATATATATATATATATATATATATATATATATATATATATATATATTTCGCGAAGCAAAGCATAACTAAGCAACGTAACGGAATCCATGTCTTAGCCGTGCTCGAGGTTATGGGCATTCTTTAGAAAAGGAAGCTTAATCCGCGCCTTTTCACTCTGCGTCTCTCCAGCGCGCTAGCCTCTCTCGCGATGCAGATTAGATAGCGCGCACGCAAAGATGTTCCTTAAGAACAGAGCAGGGTTAAGATCAGGGACCTAATAGACAAAAAATAAGTACGTGCAAAGGAAGAATAGCAAATAACAACGACTCGGTGTATGCGGTTATTTTTTGCGCGAAACGCGATTGTAGGTTGTACGCAAAATAGCGGACCCTTTGCCTAGAAGCATGGCTTAACCACTAAAAGAGATCACAATAGCGCAATGAGTAGCCCCCAGGTCACGTCCACGTTTTCGGGATATCTCAAGGTCCTGAAGTTAAGCTAGTAGCAGTGCTACTGCTCAAACTGTCGACTCGTCTCTAGCTTCTCTTCTCTCTTCAACCAGAGGGAGCCTTCTCCCTCCCTTCCTCCTAGTCTCCTCTCGCGTTGTAATGTGGATCAATCAGGGAGAGGAGGCAGGGGAGAGGGAGGGGAGATGAGGGAGCAAGGGATATGTAGAGAGGGAGGGGAGGGGAGGGGATGAGGGAGCGTAAGAGGGAAGCACAGAACAGACTTCATTCGGAAGCTTCGTCCGGTGTTGAGTAGTGTCCAAGTACTTGTCCTGCACAAGGAGATGACCGACCATACATGGGCCAGAGCTTTCCCAACATTTTTGCTGGCACCGTAACGTTATTAAGGAAAGCCAAAAGCGTCTAAAACCCTACAAGCGTTTTACACTATCATTATCTGGTGCAGGAACGAATGCTAACGTCCAATCGGAGGACAGTCACGCCCACACATGGCGATGACTCAGAGCACCGCACTATGCGTGTAGATCGCGCATCAGCGCAGCTTTTTGGGTAGGTTGCTGCAGTATTACCCCCCCCCCTTCCACGTATTGGTTAAATTACTGCAGAAAACGACACAGCTAAATTCTCCATCTCCATGTATCGCAGAGACCCGTCTGGTAAGCTTCTCGCATACCCTACCGCGCACGGTAGAGCTAGCCATTATTCGGACCCCTTTTTAGAGCCCGTGTCCTTCCCAATACATTCTCCAACCAGTGTACAGAAGAAATTTTTCGAAACAGCACACGAAGCTTATTTTTTTAATTTTAAATTGATACTCCTCATCATTCATATGTAGGCGCGCTCACCCTCGACAGATGGCAAGCTGCATAATTTTCTCTGCTATTAGATTATTGCAAAAAAAAAAACAATTTCTTTATTATTAGAAAAATGCCAAAAAAACAATGTCATTGATCTCCTGTCTACTTTTTAGCCGGATCTGCACTGTTGATCTACGACGTCCAGTTTTCGCCATAGTACCTTTAAACATCGTTTCCAAAAACACGATAGGTATCTGCAGAAAGCTATCTGAAGATCTTGCGCGCATATGCTCCTCTATATGTTTACTTGGATAACTGCGATCAATTTTCCCCAACTATGATATGTGAAGCAGACATAGGCACTATATTGCAGTGCTATACAGATAACTAACTTGTACACAGACGACGACATAAATGCAAGAGGGGAAACATTCCGTTATGAACGACCTCAAGCCAGCCACTGGCACAACACCTATACTGGAACCAGAAAGTGAAGATTCACTCACATATTTAGCTTAGCCTCCAGTCGGATTATGTCGCAGACCATACCATATTTGAGCACCGACCCAAACTGCGGGTGGAAGGCAAAATTCTTATTTTGACAAACTAAACTTGAAGAACACCAGAAAAAGATACAGACAGAGCAGAACGGAGGATAAGCCGGTAAAAAAAGGTGGGCGAGGGAGGGAGAGACGCAAAGAGAAAAGGCACAGGAAAGCACTTATCCGCACTCTGCCCCTTCTGAAGTTGACCGGGTGCAACGAGAGGAAAATACGAGAGAAGCGAAATCAACGGGAAAGAATTGGGAAAAGCTGAATATGAGTGTTTATTAATAATTTATTAATTAATTAAACTTATAATTAAAACTGGGCAAAATGATAGGAACTGAGCAAAAAAAGATAGCGGCAACTAGATAGCGGCAACTAGTACTAGTACGGGCGTGCTATCTAGGCGAATATCAGGCGAGAGAGAGAGCGAATGTGGGAGGGGAGAATTAGACGCTTTAGGAATCGAGGCAACTGACAAGCCAGTTCATCCCACTGTACATGAACTAATACATACCGGGTTCACAGCCAAATCGCCAACGTCCGATCGCTCATTTCCTTCATCGTACACGCTTGCGCCCCTGAAATACTTGTGAGAGGAGTCGTGAGACAGAACTACAACGTTATGCTGCGTAGAATAGATTCCTGTGCAAATTAAGAGAGTGGAGGCGTGAGAGCATGTAAATTGAAGAGCCACAGAGACATTAGCAATTTCGGAACGCGGAATGGTAAAACGCCGTGCAGAACACTGTTCTTCCCCAATTTCAGTTTTATCAAAGTGGTACTTCAATAATCGATTTTTGAACTATCATCGGAATAGAATAACTCAACAGCATTTAGCTCCGCATTTCATAGTTCGTTCTTTGAAATGATCGAAAAACAGAATAACACAAAAAAATCAAAATCCACAATTGGCCACAAGAAATTCAATAATGGTGTGGTGTACCGGTGGGTGCAGTGAGTGCACCACAGTACTCGCATTTTATCAAAAGTCACTAGCTGTAAGGGTGCACTTTGCATACGGTAGACGGCAGCCAGGTTGAAAATTGTGTCAACCACATGATAATAAATTTCTGAAAATTCTTGATTTATCCTGCAAGTTACTTATTTTTCTGGTCAAACTCGTCGAATACCGTAGTCTCCCGAACTCTTCACGTGTTCCCACAACAGTAAACAATGTTTCGGCGGGGGGTTACTGTAGACAGCTCAACAAGAGCAAGTGGCGTGACAACTAATGAAGGGCAAACTGTGCAGAAAGTAAATATATTTACCTGTTAGTGTGAACGGCGCCAGATCACCGAAAAACAATTATGTGACATTTACAACACATCCATATTTGTATACTGTATGCAAACCCAATCCCTAGGTACTATACATCCGAAAACCACCTAGCCCAATTGGAGACTTGGTAAAAAACTTGCACTTACTTCCTTCAAAGGCAAATTATATCTCCTACAAGACACAAGATGGTAAATCTCGTTAACGGCAAAACCGATAAATAAGATTTAGCCAAGCTAAAAGACGGACAACCACCGACCATGGCTAGTCCGATAGAACATCCATCCATCACACGCTTCACCGCGTCCACTCTCTCCCCGAGTCCCACGAGTAAACAGGTAATCAAGCCCATTGTAAAGCGGCGGTCATCTATACACCTCGCTATTGAGCTCAATTTTTGCGAATAGACTAGGGTTTTGACGCTTTTCCCCGGTTATGTTTCAAGCTTCAATAAATATCGGAAAATGTCTGAAGAGCTCGACAAGTGAAACATAAGCGTAAAAAGCATCAGAAAGAGAACACTAGAATAGCTCCAACCTTTCTATGCGGTATTCTCAACAAAGCATGACAAATCTGTTTTGAAAAAGATCACGTTCCGGTTTGTTATGTGATGAGCTAATGGATAACCATTTATCAAACAAAAACAATAAGCGCTCGTTGGGACGAGTGCTTAGTCGAAGAGACCGAATCCCATGTCGTCGTCCGATTCCTCCTTGGGTTCCTCCTTCTTCTTGCCTCCCTGTAAAATATGAGATTTTAGAAGGGGCAATCAATCTGCATTTACCCCTACTTTCTCATACAGATCTACTAAATGGAACAAAAGCAAGTTCAACATCAAAATGGAACAAAAGCAAGTTCAACACATGCTTAAAGGATCCCTCCAACCATCTCATTCATTCCAAGAGATAACCAATTAAGAGCGGTTGATTGATTGTTAGAGATAAGAGAGGAATGAAGAGACGCAGACAGCGAGAGAAACCTTTGCACAGCTTTTTCTCAGCAACGGCGAAGTTTCAACTAAAAAGGAGAGAGTATGAGACTCAGGACATTGAGAGCTATCCAATGATGTCAGAAAATGCATATGGTAGATATTGCCTGGAGGGGCCCTTTAACCAGTTTCGTACTTTGAAAAAAAATATTACTAAAATTTTATGGAAAGAAATACGCAAACCAACTCCGTTCATTTTCAGGTCAACCATACATGGGCAAGATTACCGCCCACCTATCTGATATCGGACCTACCAGTGCATAAAATTCAGCTACCATTAGCCTACCAATAGAGAAAGCTCTGTTTTGTTGAGTCTACCAAGCTAACTTTCTAATAAATTAGGGAGCCTTCCACCCGACTGTCGGGTCCCGCGCCCATGAATGAGGTCAACAACAGTACGACTACCGCAACAAGCATATTGCTGATGTAGAAAGAGGGTTCAATTGATCAATCTACGCTCTTTACTAAGCTAAAACAATAAGGCCCGATGTATACCGGAATAATTACACATTATATACATAGCGTTTATTACTAGAAAAACCGCCACATAAATTAATCATCATAAAAAAAATTTCAGGAGCAAGAAAATCAATTTCCAAATTTACGCTGCAATTTTTAACAAAATAACTACCAGGTGTACCAGTTTAACGCAGGATACATAGAAGGGAAAGATTATTGCTTACTAACGCACGCAGAAAATTTATTAAGAATGAACTATCTACATGAAATGGTCATTTCGCAAATCCTTTTTCCATACATTTCAATGCATACCGTCAAGTGTGTCAAGCGTCAATTGTGGGCCGTGTTTAAAACACTTGAAACAAGGCCATATCTCGGCTGGGAAAGGTCGTACAGAGTTCTGGTTGAAATTTTTGGAATCCTCAGGACGAGATCTATTTGTGTATCAAGTTCGGTAACGATTCCTCTAGTTTAAAGACCTTTAAAACGTATTGGAGAGGTTCGAACAGGGATAGTGAGAATTTCTAAGATAAAAGCCGTTTTAACCGGTTTAAAGTTGTCTAATCATCACCAAACTTCATACACAAGTAAATCTCGTCCTGAGAATTCCAAAAATTCCAACCAGAACTCTGTACGACCTTTCCCAGCCGAGATATGGCCTTGTTTCAAGTGTTTCAAACACGGTCCACAATTTACTAGCTTGACGGTATATGCGCGCGGGGAATAGGTGGCATACGTGGACAGGGACCGGAAGTGTGGGTGGTAGGCCCATATTTCTTGGGAATTTTACTTTGGTAGGCCTATATTTCCTACAAAATTTCAATTGGTAGGCGTGATTTCGTACACTGGTAGGCCCGTTTCTCAAAATATTGTGGGGCAGGCTGCCCATGTATGATAGTTGGGCACGGTTACATGTACCGAGGTTTAGTAGCCTACTGTAGAACTATTGCAAGTTTTGGGTGGACAGTTACATGTACCGGATGCATGTTGAAGAAATCTGCGAGCTAACCGCCTTACCCCAAACGCCTTCCCAATTTAATTTCAGTACGCCTTGTGAGATAATGCAGTGCCATCTCTAACAAAGCAGCAGAAGCAGCCAAAGCCAGATAACTCTAGCAAAGCAATATTGCAAATGAAATGAGGAAAACGTTCCGTAAGTCATTCCTATTTCTCACGAGCGTGTGAAGCCGTATGAAGAGATCAAAGAAAAAGTAGGAATGGATTCACTGACGGAACTTTTGTTGTCAAACAATAATTCGACCGACCTTGGCCTCGGCGGGTGCCGCAGCAGCGGGCGCGGCGGCGGCGGCGGCCGGAGCCGCTGCCGCTCCTCCACCTCCCGAGACGGACACGAGCGACTTCGAGCCCTCGGCGATCAGCTCCGGCAGTGACTTGCCCGCCAATCGGGACAGCACGACCTTGAGCTACAAAGCAACAGGATAAGACGCGTATTTAGACGGCACTCGACCTACTTGTAAGCGGTTAACGTAACGACAGCATCTAGCCCTCTGTCAAGTACTCTTGGGTTTCAAGCAAACGCTAGGTCTCAACGTTGTACAAGTAAATCATTACCATTTGATATCGGCAGTGTAGGGCAATATGATTGTTGGACCAATTTTCCTCTCCATGTTCCTTTTTTTTCTTTTTAAGGCAGTAATGAAAAACAAGCGGACCAACCTTCTCTCCATCGGCGTCAATTCCGACAGATCCGAGGATGCCCTCGATGTCGGAGGCCGTAGGGTTGGCCTTGCCTCCCAGAACGGCAAGCATGTACGCGGAAACGTAACGCATCTTGCTGCAAAACGGTTAACTTCTATATGACAATGACGAACAGCGCGCATTACTATCGACATTTTTGCATCATTCAAGCGATAAATAAAGTCGAAAAAGGCTTGAATAATAACAATAAACGCGAAAACAGTCGGAAAAGAAAAATTTAACCCAACGCCCCGCAACTATGGTAGCATGATATTCGGGCAGATCGCTGTGGGAGTTTCCTGTTCTTGTACGGTTCAGCTTGCGTTAGTGCTAGGTCAGACAGGTTACTTGCTTATTCAAAAAATTTTTACAGCATGAATTAGAGGAGCAATTTCATTTTCGCATTATACTAATGTTAGCTTTGCAGTTCGTGCCATATTGCTCAACGCTTTGGGAATCATGACGCGGTAAGTTTTTCCTCAAAGATTTCAAGCAATGTTTGTTAAAATTGCTAAAACTCGCCGTTTAGTTTTCAATTAATTTATTTTTTTAGTTATGGAATCCTTGATGAAAACGATGAGGATTTGTACTACTCGACGGATCTAGGCGTTTTCACCACCGGTGCTGCTTCACTCAAGCCCGTTCGACACGAGAACACTCTGCGGCTGGTAAAGAGTCTTTCAAGCCTACGGTACTCCTAAATTAGGTGTCGCTTTACTTGAGTACTCAAGTTCTCGGCTTCAGAATAAGCTCGCGAGCAAGGAAATGCGCGAGCTGGAGGCCCGGAGAAGGCTGAGTGTAGAACGAGTGGCACAGGAGTTCGAACGCAAGCGAGCAGAGCACAAGGCGAAATTCGTACCGAAGGTATCCGATTCTTTTTTACGCACGTTGATGCCTAGACTAATCAAAGAACACTATGCTGAACTACTTTCGGAAGTCTAGATTCATTTCCGATTCTAAATAGCCCATCCCGAAGCTTGCTAGACGGAGCTAATCGAAGCGTTCTTTTCCGATCAGATACTTCTTCATGTACCCAATGATACCTTCAAGCGTATGGTTACTGTTCTCATTATTTCACAGGCCTCCTCCTCCCAATCGCCCTCCATCCTCGATCGCCACAACAACTCGGTCCTTATCGAGACTACGGTAGTCAAGCCCGTCAAGGGTACGGTAGCCGCTCTGAAAGCTGCCGAGAAGCCGGCTCCGGCTTTCGTTCCGGCCGCTGCCACGGGTTCAATGGCTGTCGCACCAGCCGCAAAACCATTTTCGTCGGTGTCCAGGTACATATCTGCGCAGCCGTATTAGATTCTAAGCCGGACACCCGTGCTTTTTTTAAAGTTAAAACTCACTTCATCATCGGAAACACGTTCTTTGCAACCATGCATGAACAAAATACTAGGGTTTGAAAACCAAGCCTTTTAATCGCATTATGAGAGAGTGATCAAGAGCGTGAAAGAATGAGGAAAGTCAGACGATAAATATGCAAATCGCGCTTGGTTTTCAAACCCTGCAAAATACAGCAGAAATGATGCATTTTGAACCGGAAACACGTGGAGTTTACCATAATATTCCCACCGGACATCCGTTCAAAAGTATTTTCGTGTGATATCTAAATCAGGCTGCGCACGTATAGCCAGGTAATCATGCTATTCATTTCATGCACGAGCTTCGCCTGTGTAACTTATAAAAACTAGACGTCTAGCCTACATTGTCCTCGAATCTAAGCGTACCGATCGTTCCTATCCTGTGTCTTGGTCGGTCTCCACTCATGCCGTCAAAAAGCACACTTACGACCGCTCTATTTGCAGCTCCTCTACCGCTTTCCACCTCGTTCCCTCCACTCCATCCACCCTCTCCAACTCCTTCTTCTCCACCAGTCTCTCGCCCATCCCCCAAGCTCCCAGTCAGCTTTCGTTCATGTTTACAATAGCGTAAATATGCTGTCCAAGCACATATCTACCCCAGACTGTATATGGACTAGCCAACCGATAGCACGAGACTAAACAATGAGTGCGATCCATAGCAGACAACCCCCCGCGATTCCGGGATTCACTGGCCACGCCCATATTCAAGCCGTCGGGACTGCAGCCGTCCACGTCTACGCCCATCCACGCCCGTGCACAGCCCGCGACGAATGGTAAGCCCGTACGTGGGCACGGTTGCATGCACCGTGGTTGGGTAGAGCTTACTGCACCACTTTTGCAAGCATTGGCTAGGCTGCTGCACAAGAATATGGCGACCAGATTTCTCAACCGGTATCATGTAAGGGAGGGCCACTACAGTAATCTACAAACAAACCCTGCCCTTCTATGGGTACTCATACGTGGGCGGCCTTCCCGGTCATATTTTGAGAAACGGGCCTACCATTGTACAGAATCGTGGATTTTCGAGCCTACCAATTGACAATTCCTGTCAAAGCCGGGCCAACCAAAGTAAAATTCCACGAATATTTGGGTCTACCACCCATACTATGGGTCGGTGCCCACGTATGGTAAGCCTCAGCCTCTCATGCGAAATGCTAAGTATCGCCTGCTTTCTTCTTTCCTTAGCACAGCTCTTACCTCTTTTACGGCCGATGTTAGTCACTTTGTTCAATATCTGGCATTCCTCCTTGCAGTCCTACAGCCGGTAGCGGAGGAAGAGGCCGCGGCTGAGAGTGGCCCTACCGTAGTCTCCGTGGACAGCAAACCTACCGTAACCCCCGGCAAGCAGGAGACTAGTCGTGAGTTGGGGCAGATAGGCTATTACTGAGGCACGAAATACTTTGCTACCGTAATCCCGTGATATCTGCAGCCGATCGCGTCGAGACCCCGGCCGACTGGAGTCTGTCCTCGGCCTTCTACCAGACGGAGACGGACGAGTGGCGGTTGGTAGTGGACGAGGCCAAGTTGTACGAGGCAAAGAGCGAGGTCCGTTTATTTCTGAATACTGTAGGCAGGCAGGAGGGATAAGTCGTTTTGGAAAGTTGCCAAATTTCATCTTTAGTCTGTTAAACACAGTAGACTGTCGTCTGACAGATGGTTTTCTGCTAATAATATAAGGTACTCCTTTGCAGATCGTCTCCCGTTCCCTCATCAAGCGCACGATCATTGAGAAGGTTACGGTAACGTCGAAGCGACACGCGGACCAGGTCGGCTTTACAAACTTTGCTGCGTGCACTAGTTTTTTTTAAACGTTTTTCAAAACTTATTCTTATTTCGTCATGGTAAAGGCGTGCTGCTTCAGTCTGAACTGTCGTCCACAGCTGACTTCTACTCCTTGCTCCTCAAGCAAGAGTCGGTCGAGGGCTTTGGAGGGAAGCGGCTGCAGCTAAAGGAGCGAGGCTCGCTCGCTTACGCTACGCAGCTCCTCGTTGACAGCTATCTGGTACGCGACTTGAACAATTTGTTGATTAGAAATCTCTCCGCAGAACGATAGGGTTATTCAAATGAGCCTATAGCTATCCCTTTTCAGAGTCTCCTGGAGCGCGATATTAGCCTGGAGAAGACGGTGGCCCACGTGCTTTATGAAGCGGCTCTGTCCTCTTCACCCTTCGCCTCATTCCTCGTCGCGGCTCTACTCAGGCGGTCGCCAATGCTCAATCTGGATGCGGCCGAGTGGTGAATCGTTTTATTACATTTTTTTTAAATTATGGATTTATGCTTTATTTCACTAAGAAGTAGTGAAATGAAATAGGGCTACTGGAAAGGTGTCAATTTAGTTTATGTTACTACGCTTTGTGCCTCGATCGTGAAAACAAAGCATTGTAGTGGTAGCTTGCTCGAACGCATCGCGGACAACGCAGACGCAAAGCGCGACGCGATGGCACGCGAAGCGGCCGCGTCGCGGCTCTACTTTGGCCTGCACGTACGGGGAGCGGCTTGGCCGGTGACCGGGTAAGTTTATTATTTTTTTAAAAAGACCGAATATTATTAAAACGAGCTGTTTGCTACATAGTTGCCAACCACTGACTAGTGAGGACTACGTTAGTCTTATCTTCCGTTCAGGACGCCCTTTCCATTCAAGAATGCCTGGCGCGCACTCGCCTGCTACCTCAACCAGCCCCCGGTTACGGTAGCCACGCCCTTCATTCTGACCGAATTTCTGCGGGTAAGGCAGCAACTAATCTTTTTTGTAAGAAAAGCTGCGCTTTAAGGTTTCAAGTTATCTAGAAAATGGCAAGTTTAGATGCGAAATAACTAAGATATCAATAATTAATAAAAAGTAATAATTCAGGTTTGCGGCAAGGAGCTGCAGTCCAAGTACGGAAGGCAGGCCGAGAAGGCGGTAGTGGCGATGCGAGACCAGCTCATTCCGAAGCTGCAGGAAGACCTGCAGGTTGGGCCAGAGTTACTGAGTGCATGCCAATCGAATAGTTGCTCTTTTTTGTGGTTAAACGAGTGCATGGCGAATTTTGCCAACACTTTATAGCGAGATTCTATGCTTTTTTGCGGGACATTTTGCAGAAAAACTTGCAGAAAGAAAATTTCAGGAAAATAAGCGGGCACGCGAGGCGGGCAATGCCTTCTACATTTCCACGCTGACCAACGCCATCGACACACAGCTTATCTAGGCATACATATTCATGGCTTTAGGGTTATTGTTAATTTCATTTTGTTACGATGTTTATAAATTGCCAGTAAGTGGTTACGATGTTTATAAATTACCAGCACGACCGTTTAAATCAACGCGCACGAAACATTTAAAATGCACAGCGAGTGGCGAACCGCGACGCGTACGTGACGCGTACTGAGAATGGATTTTAAGCCAAAATCTGACTACGGTATCGGCTCTCTAAAGGGAAGCGTCCCACAGTTAGAACTGTCCCACAGTTAGGTGTAGGTTGTAATCGTACGTGACCAGTAAGTGGCCGAGCTTACCTTGTTTCATTTAATGCTTCAGTACCTGATAGTCGTATAAATACAGTCCCCGCTGTCTCGGTCTTTGCCTCAGTACCCGATTATCGCTGCAACTGCGACCGGGAAAATTCGATAATAGATACAGTACACATACATAGCTCGACCTACAGTACCTCTTTTTCCGTCAATACTACAGTACCTTTCACCGATCATCAATATTACAGTACCCTTCCTGATTAATCGACATTACAGTATTCCTTCCTCGTTCTTCAATATTACAGTACCCGTTCCTTATTAATCAATATTACAGCACCCCTTCGTTCCGTATCATCCAGCTACCGATGAATACAGTACCCTTTTCCCTCATGTAAACCACAATAAGCTCTTTATCGAGGACAATAAACAGGTCAGGGCTCCATCGGGAGCCCCAACCGCCCCCTCCGAGGAGGGAGCAAACACAAAATACCGCTCCACCCACCGTTCGGCCACGACAGCTGCAAATACCAGTTAAATAATTTCAGCCCACTCAATCTTTTCATTTTCCATTTTTCTACACCACACCTATCCTACTGCACTACTACGCGCGCTTCTAATCTAGCAGAATGAGCAAATAAAATTTACCTCTGCACGATCGGCATCCCAGACGAAGGCTTCCCTCGATTCGCGGCCTGAAAGAACGGGATAATCGTGAAGTTGGTAAATCTACCGTATCCAACCAGCTACAGTAACCTAATCGAGCAACTTACCGAGTGCGATCCTGCTCGCACGCGGCGGGGGCCATCTACCATCCGGGTTTGACGTCGGACCTGAACCAACTTAAGCTATCATCAAGATCAAGAAGACGAGATTCAAAAGGCAAGCCAAGTCAGGGGACTTACCGTAAGGCCTCCGGTCGCAGCTCCACGCCCGACCCCCGTCGAGCCCGCCATCCACGCGTCCCCGTCCCCACCTTCAATTACAGTATTTGAGGGGAACCAAGGGGGAAGGGAGAAAATAATAACGAAAAACACAACCATTTCAGCGGTCCACACGACGGACGAGCATCATTCAGCGCTCAAGTATTATACATTAACCCTAGCACAGCCGGATGACCCTACCAGAATGAACTTTTTTGACCAAGCGATTTCGCAAATTATGGTGCGTTCAGTGTCGAAGGGGGTCAAAATCCTCGATTTTTTGCTGTGATTCTTAGTTGACATTCGACGAAAAGCGGTCAGGTTTTCCTTGAAATGTCAGTCATTCTTCGTCGACGTTCGAAGAAAGCGGTTATTCTTTTCCGTCTTTCATCGAAAAGCGGTCGGGTCCCTTTCATCTTTCCGACCTGCACCATAACAAATCTTTAGGAAAATCAGGCCGCTTCTCATCGAATGTCAACAAAGAATCATAGCAAATAATACAGGATTTTTGACCCCCCCCCCCCCCCGACACTGAATGCACCATAACAAATCTTGGGCGGAAAAGGGCCAAAACAATGTTATACTATTAAAAAACTTTTTAGGATAAATCAAGAATAAGTCAAAGTGTTGCCATCCGGCTGAGCCCTAATCCCCCGCCCTTCCCGCCATACGTATCACTCCTCCTGTCGGCAGGTTGCCTCGGGGCCCCCAACGCACGCGGCAACTGAGAGGATAATTTTAGGGGGAACAAAAAGGAAAAAATAAAATGAATAATAAAAGGAACACTTCCCTTTAGCAGCAGGAAACGTCATCGCGATGCGTCGGGCACGAACGGGGCCTGAATGAGCCAGCTACTCAGATGGCAGACTAAACCGGGCATTTTCACACCCTCCCCGAGTCAATCGCAAGTCAGTCAGTCAGCGCGGTTTTCATAACGAACCTGCGGAGATCATCCCTCCGACGAGCAGCAGAAGGCGCTAAAATGCAAATACGCTTGAAATTCTGAATTCACGAAAATGGCGATCGCAATGAGAGCACGAAAAGCAGGGGACATCAAAGAGTTGGAAGGACATAACATGCAGCATGCACATGCACAACAATCAACCGTACGCTCGAACGAAAACATGAA
The DNA here is from genome assembly GCA_900490955.1 of Micoletzkya japonica. Classification (NCBI taxonomy): domain Eukaryota; kingdom Metazoa; phylum Nematoda; class Chromadorea; order Rhabditida; family Diplogasteridae; genus Micoletzkya; species Micoletzkya japonica. The sequence continues at coordinate 152,459 of LS943922.1, read as the reverse complement.
GAATGAGTCTTCGCTGGATGAAAATACACGTAGGCAAATTTGATACGGTGAGAACTGCAAAGCGTAAAGCAGCAAAATGTATGGAAAGTGTATGGCTGTTGCTACGGTAGAAATACAAGCTACGTACGTGATCTTTGCAACTTTTTTGGTGTTGCTTATTTATTTTTCGCATTGTGTGTTTTAAACGTCCCTTGCACTGAACACGATGATGCTTGAAATCTAAGTGTGTCTGCATATTATTGATTTCGAAACGCCTAGAAAACCTGGTTATTTACAACGGTTATCGCGTAATTTCCAGTTCATAACCTTGATCGGGTTGTCCTGTTTGTCTGTGGTGCTTGCCTCCTTGATTCTCGTTAGGCGTCTCCACTCGTTTAGGATGAACTCCTGTGAGAATTGGGGCGGCACTCGAAGAGGAGATTCCCGGGAAAGATATCCGACCACTTGTGAGAGGGACACAGATGACGAATGGAGGAACGGGACAGAGAGAATGATGGACACTTGGCAATTCAATGACAATCGACTATTCCCTGATCAGGTTTCAAAACCTGTCTAATAGAAGAGTCACCGTGACAACTTTCCACGACTGCCTGAAAACGTCAAATCACTTTGAAGCTGCTTTATTCATAGTTGACATACCTGCGCAGCCCTATTCCATTCTAAGCTGGACACCCGTTCTTCAAACGCACTTTGTCATCGGATACCCGTTCTTTTCAAGTAGAATTGAACCAAATGCAGCAAAAATTATATATTTTACGCCGAGAACGTGTGGATTTCACCATAATATTCCCTCCGGACACCCGTTCCAAGGAGTTTTCTTCGGATGTCTAAACCGGGCTGCGCACGTATGATCGTTGAAATATAATGCTTCACTTCCTCATACAATTGGTACTATTTATCACTCTGTAACAAGAAAACTGTTCTGTGCAACAATCTCTAAATCTATGAAAACACTGGACCGCTTATGTGGCGACATAACTGTGCAAAGACATCTGTTCTACGAGGTGGTTACGGTAATCGAACAATCACATGGAACCGTGTTTAGCAAAATACAGAAGATAAAAATCGAAAAGGCGCTACATTCTGAAGCTTCTCGCATGGACCCCTTTCGAATTGTACTGGCCGACCACGATAGATGCACGTTGGGGTTCAATTGACCACAGTCACCTTCTTCCTGTCCTCTCCCAGCAGGTTCAACTCCTTGCGAATCTTCTCCCGCTGCTCCATTTCCTCCCTGCGATTCAGCACCACCGTAGACTTGACGTACACGAAGAGTCCTGAAGGGAAGAATTGCTCAACTAACTTAAAAACTATTAACAGACAAAAACATGAAACGGTCGTGCCTTCTTCTTACTAGAGGCGAATATTACTGTAGCAGGAGTGAATTTCAAATTTTCCCGCCAAAAGCTCACCAAAGCCGATGATGATGGTTAGCGAGAAGGCGATCCAGATGCGACGGTGGTGCATGTCAAGGTCGTGCTTGGCCACGAGCTGAAACAGTCTCTACTATGCAGGAAGAGTCATAGGTAGAGCATGTGATTCGTGTCTCTTTGACATATATATGTTTCGCTGCTTTTGGTGACGAGACGCAGGTTTTATGTTTCATACAGCATTCGCGGTTATGAATGCTGTATGAAACATATACATCAAAAAGACACGAATCACATGCTCTAGTCATAGGTGGGCACGGTTAGGCAGGTACCGCGGTTGGGTAACTGACTGCAAAACTTTTGACAGTATTGGGTAGACTGCTGCAGAAAGGAGGTATCTTGACTAAATTTGCCGATCGCTATGTATGGGAGAGCCACTGCAGTAATTTACCAGCAAACCCTACCCATCTATAGCAAAGCAGATAGCTGACAAAGAACTTTCGGCAGTAGGCGCCCAGAACTGCCCTCTTCCTCCTTCGAAATACCTAGTTGCAGTATCCCCACATCCTCCTCCTCCCATCCCTCCTACCGTACCTCCGATCGATAGGCCCACTGCTGCTTCTGTCCTCCTACCGTAATCTCGCGCACCTTTTCCCGTTGCCGAATGCGCTCCTCGAGCAGGTCCATTTGCCTGAATTAACTAAGCCTTTTCTTTCGGAAAAGCTTTCTCCCTTAACTGTCGTTTCTAGGCAGCGATATTGAACTCAACCTGCCTTCCGTACATTCTACTGTGACGTTTCTTCGTTACTAGAGAATCATGAAACACAGCCATCAAGCGGACACC
>LS943922.1:85472-150145 GCA_900490955.1 Micoletzkya japonica | reverse complement strand
AACTTATCTTCGCGGTAGGGGTATTTTCCATATGCGGTAGGGTAGCCATGTAAATCGAGAATTTAGTACAGCGGTGGGGTTCTTTCGAGCTGCGGTACGGGTAATTTCATACTAAACGGCGGCATGCGGGCGGGAGGGCTCCTACCACGTAAATTACAATCAATTACTGTATTTTCCCGCTGCCACCGAATCAAGGGACTACCAGCTGTACTCCGAAAGTACTCATTGAGACCCGTAACTACGTAATGGCCAAGTTTCAAGTATGCAGTTCATTATGTACTCCATCAAACAGTGACCGGTAACTAGTCGAACAAACGAACCTCACCACTAGGAAAACTCGATCTTTGAAGCAACTTTATCCACCGTACACCCGGAAATACATTAGAACAGAAATCGACTAGGATGAAGCAAGCTTGTTGCAAGTCTCGTCAGGAAATTTTTATAGAAAATTCGAGAAAAGAGGTGCAGTTTCTAAAAAAACACGTAACTCAAGAAGCAAACAACCGAAACGCATAATCCGAATGCCACAAACGCCCGTGCAATGTAGGGACCGGTGAAGATTTGAGGGAAACCAGTAGTCATACAAATGATAACGGCAAAAAGGATGAGTTGTGATGAACGAATTGAACATGTGTGATATTCTCGTCTAGCTAGTATATACTTATAACACAAAGGAAATATAGCGAATAAAATGTACAAAAACGCGACCAAACCGAGACTAAATCGATACAGTATGCTAGACAAGTGTCTACAGAAGGACCATCAATAACCATCGCGCTATAAGCACTAAGCATGGATAATTGTGAGAAGACAATGCAACGCTATCAATGAGATCTATCTCAACCGTTTAGGAATAAGTTATGCAGTTTCTCAGAGCAAGGATGACCAATCAGCATACTATCAGCTCACGAGACTAAGTATCAACAAATAACACTCTACCGTAACCTTCTACAGTAGGAATCTACCGTACTCTCCTCCTCCTCCTCGCTCTTCTACTCTACCCCCGAATTCGCTCTGGTTGTGCGAGCTCGATACCGAGCCAGACCCTGGAATGAATGGCTTGCAATAAGAGTTATAGATGCAATAAGAGTCATAGATGCAATAAGTAATAGATGCAATAAGACGAGTGCAACCTCTGCATTACAGCTGACTAAAGATACCTCTTAGCTGGCCTCATCAACAGCCTAATTATTAACTCAACAACAAAGAAGGAGGTTACGAAGGCCACGAGCACGTAGGTACCGTACCGCGGAATCGTACTCGGCCACTGTTTCCTCTGGTATAAACTGCGACAGGTCGACGGACGGAAAGTGAACCTGCAACACGTAATTTAAGGACCAGAATTTCGGCAAATTTGTTCGGAAAGGACAGATTAGCTAGAGAAAAAAAAATATATTTTTTTATTTCTCTATCTATGTCGCACTCCAAAAATTCAACAAAAAAAACAAACTTACGAGGAAGTAGGTGGTCGCTTTGTTGTTGATTTTCGCCGCAAAGTTGATGAATCCCTGACAATGCACGAAGTAATGCTAGACCAACGTATACTTCATTCGATAACGGTTGAAAATCTCAATCGAATTTAGATACTAGAATGGCCTCAATCTCTTCCAGAAATGCTTTGCTCCGATAAATATTCCCAAAATTAGGGGGCAACAACGTGCTCACCTTATGGCCTTCTAGGTACAGATTACGGTCCGTCAGCCGGAAGGCAGCGCTACTTTCGGGAGAAGCCGAGACTTCAGAAGGGACTGTCGACGACGGCCCGACTAAAGCATAATGTTATGATTGACGAAAAAGTTCCGTCCCTCGCCTCACTCCTATTTATACATTATGACGAGAGAGCGGAGCGGTTTGAAGAGAGTGCAGACACAAGTAGGAATGACGTTTACTGACGGAGCTTTTACGCCAATAATATCATTCGTCATAATTCGCTATTTGCTTTTGCCAGCAAGGAAAATAGGCCAAGTTTCACAATCAGTGGGACAGCGGGGGGGGAGGTATACGGAGGATCCGATTCGGGTCTTTTCTGAAAAGGGCTGAGCTTCGCCCATCACAGGAGGATAACGAGGAATTGGACCATTATTATCAATTGGACTCGAAGGAAATGTTCTTCTGTACATGAAATAGGACGTTGAACGTGATCCGCCTCCCATCATACGTGGGCAGCCTTCCAAGCGATATTTTCAGAAACGAGACTACCACCAATGTGCGAAATCGAAAATTATCAAGCGTACCAACTGAAATTTTCTAGGAAATATGGGCCTACCAAAACAATATTTTGCACAAATTTGGGCCTACCACCCATACGTCGGGTCGGTGCTCACGTATGTTTCCCGCACCCCTAACTCACCCCGATCACACTCTCCTTCTCTCGAGTGCGGCCTTCTCTCCCTGCCCTCCATCCTCTTCCTTCCTTCCGCAGCACTACCGCTATCCGCCGATCTACAACGACAATTAATAGCATATTCATTACCTTTCTTTCCGATATTACTATCCTTATAAGCAATAGCTGAAAATAAATTAATTGCCCAAAACGGCCTCAGCCTCAACCCTCCCTTCGATCCTACCGTACCCCTCCTTCTTCTTCCGTGCGGGACCCGTCGGCCGGACGAAACCGTCTCCGTCTCGTGTCGGGCTGCCGTTGGAGGAGGCCGAGGCCGCGCTTGACGCATCGGGTCTTCCGCCCTCCTCGTGAGAGTTGTTCACCGTCGATTCCTCCGGGCAACGAGCACCGAGAACCTGCAAATGCTTATTTATGATGCGAACACATTACGCTTTTGCTATTTTGCCCGGTATATCCCGCAGAGAGAACAACAAAACTCGGGTCGGATGTGGTTGTTTTTACACGGTACATCGCATTATTTCTAGGCCTAGTACCACACACTCACCACCACGTCTTCCGCATCCTCGAGTATAATAACCGGCTCCGGTTCCGGTTCCGGCTCGATCCGGGGCACTGCGGGCACATTGGCGGCTGCTGTAGTGCCGTGAAGGGAAGCGGCGCTAATCGTCTCCGTGGGTACGGTAGTCAAGGCACCTCAAAATAGCGCATGCAACACAGCACATAAAGAAAAATCCCATTTTTTCATCTAATCCCGTCGAATTTTATCTTTTCTACACCCAGTCCAATACGTGACAAAAATCAAACATAAGATCAGCTCTCCAGCTCTCCAGATACTCAAGCAATCCAGCAAATTTCTACAGTACTCTTGGTCGTGTTTGCATTTGCACTTGGCATTTTATTCTCAACTTGCGCAGTTGCTGCGTCGATAAATTTTATTATTTTCATTATTATTATTGATACCTTCTCCGAGTTCAGTCATCGGTTGGCCCAGTTCCTCGTCCTCAATCACCACTACCTCCTCCGTTCCCTCTCCACTCCTCTGCTGTGTTCGGTTACCGTCGTCACCCACGACCGGCTCCCGATTCTCTATCGACGTCGACGTCGCCTCTGCCACCCGCTTCGCGGGGATGTCTACCGGGCCCCACTGCAAGAATCAAGACACGTCATGGTCTCTTCCATAGTTCTAAAAGACTAAACCCCACCCCTAACTTAACTTCTTATACTAGCGTGAGACGTAGCTTTGAACCAGAAAACCGTTCTCCTAACTTAACACAAAGCACACAAGCGAAAATGGCTCACCGTTGATGGCGGTCCCTTGCGCAACTCCTGCACAACATTCGTCCGCTTCGCCATCAGACCACCTCCCACTGACGTCGATTCGGGAACTTTCCAGTTCACAAGACCCCTCAGCCCACGGGGCGAGGCGGCCCTTTCAGTGCCAAAGGCTGTGGCATTGAACCACGACTCGAACCTATAAGATGATGCAGTTTCGCATCATCGTCGAAATACTATGCTACTCTTCCGCCTAGCGAACCAGAGTGCACAAAAATGTCTACTTTGCGAGATATCCGAAAAATCATTTCCCATAATTATTTCTCGCTGCAGAAATTTTCTAAAACTATTTTTATCTTTATTACCTTCTAAGAATTATATTACACAAGTAATGCGATGTTTGGCTTCGAAAATTTATTGCTTCCATGTCCCTTTAATCAAGGAGTCTATCATTTTAGGCATCGCAACTATGCCTACAACGTACGCTCCAATCAAACCTCGCTCTCATGCTCTTCGAAGCTTCGTCGCTATCCTGTTCGGCTGCCGTCCGTTGACCATGCGTACTAGGCTGGCCCTCCGTCAACGGAGCCGGGAAATGGTCGCCAATTGCCGGCCGCGGTTCCGGCCGCGGTGCCTCCGCAATAATTATGTCGTCGTCAAACTCGGTTTTGAGCACCTGCAGTGGGCTGCTTGAAATGGTGCCATAAATGTCCGAAGGGAGGGCTCGTGCCCGCCGGCTATGATCTCCGCTGTGCGCCGCCACAGTCGGCGACGAGATTAGGTGAGTCTAGGAGAAGCGGAGATTCTGACTCCCATCTCCGCCCGACCAGCCCCCCCCCCTGATACAACTCTCTCTCCTTTTCCCTTTCGGCTCCTCTTACCGCTTGGCAACGCATTGCAAAGCGTAGGCGCTACGGCCCTAGCATTTCTGCAGGTTGTCTTACAAAATCAGAACTTTACGCTGTGATCTAGGTACCCATTATAAGGCCTTCCGTATAAACATACGCATCAAAGAGAACTCGAATTCGTACCTCCCCCTTGTCCTCATTACCTAGTTGTCCTCGTTGGGAGGCCGACATTTCCGCACACGGACATTTCCGCACACAAGGAGGGGATATGACATTTTTTTTCTTTTTTTTCAGAGGATCTATGATACCTCTTTCGATTTCCCTCGTTCCCTCCTATCATCCCCAACCCTCTCCCTCCCCATTACTTCTCAAGGCGAAAAAACTGCAACTTTTACAACTCAGCCTTATTTTCTACTTGTGAGTTTAGGAAAGTAATACGAACACGCATTTTTTTGTAATATCTTAAATGAAGCTGCTCTTAAAAATTATTCATTCGGGCTTTTGAGATTGCAAAAAATAGAATGATTGTCCCGTTTTTTTTTGTAAATTACAACATAACATTTTTTACCGTTTAAAGGGTCCCTCTGACCATCTTTTTCATTTCAAGAGACAACCGAGGGTTCTCTTTTTGACGCTTTCCCACGGTAATGTTTCTTTTTTTTCGTGCTCTGTAGGCATATCCCGGTATTTATAGAAGTCTAACTGAGAAAAGGCGTCAAAAAGAGAAACCTGTCCCTCCAACCATCTCATTCATTTCAAGAGATAACCCATTACGAACGGTTGATTGATTGTGAGGGACAAGAGAGGAATGAAGACACGCAAACAGCGAGGGAAATCTTCGCACATCATTTTCATTAAAATATTACGACAAAATGCGCGATCGTATTACTTTCCTAAACGCACAAGGAGAAAATAAGGCTGAGTTGTAAAAGTTGCAGTTTTGTCGCCTTGAGGGGCAATAGGAGGGAGAGGGTAGGCGATGATAGGAGGAAACGAGGGAAGTCGAAAGAGATATATATCATGCATCATCTGAAAATGGCTTGCAGTTTTGGCGTTTACACTTTTTGGAGCTGCAGTTTTGTCGGAAACAAGGCACTTTCAGTCTTGTCATACCCCCCCCCCGCTCATTGTGTGCGGAAATGTCCTATTTATTATGCTACTTGCTTTGTTCCATCCTCTCTAATTTTATGTTCACACTATTCTTATTTCATGATAAATATTATTATTATTATTATTATTATTATTATTATTATTATTATTATTACCCTGCTGCTGAGGGAGAAAGAGGGACGGAGGGTGGTCGCGTCCCGTGGGAGAGGAAGTGGAGGGGGGGCCATCGATGGACGAGACAGAGAACCCGCAGGTGAGGGGGCAGCTGAAACAGGCACACATCATCATGAACAAGAAGCCAACGATCAGGTGGTAGCACCCCCCTCCTCAGTCAGAATCATACACAGGCACCGACTCGAATTATCACTGGCAGGCGCACATATATTTCTTTTTTTTAGAATTTTTCATTGCTAGGGTCATATTGGCTTCAACATTGCCAATTGGTAGGCTGAAGGCGCTTCATTTCATCAGAATCCTTGCTAGTAGGCACCACTCGCATTACTCCCTACCTAGACATTTTTAATGGAAAACGCAAAAGGCACCCACCCACCCATATGATTTGTTTTGTTCTCCGCCTATCGTAACCCTTCCGTGGTACATTCCGTAGGGTTTGAATACCAAACCTTTTAACCGCATTATGAGACCGAGAGAGTGATATCAGGAGCGCGGAAGAATGAGGAGAGTCAGACGATAAAGACGCAAAATCATGGTTGGTTTTCAAACCCCAGTATTCCCCACACCCCTCACCCGTATCGTCGTCGTTGATCGTCAGACAGTCGACAAACCGGCCGTTCACAAACACCGGCTTCATGTCTACGGTCCATCGGGCTTCGTGATCCTGCAAAGAGATCAAAGATCAAACGATTTTGCAACTCGATTCGAATGCCACGCATAACCCCTTATCCAAAGGCGAGACGATCCAAACGACATCAGCCTTGCATCTCTTTGCTTTGAGGAATCGACTATTTGCACCCAAAACAAGGCCTCACCGTTCCCACGAACAGCGGTAGCACATCCTCGTCAACCGGAGAAGGCAACGACCGGGAGGCTACCGTAACTCCCTTCGTCCCTCCATCTCCGGCTACCGTATCCCTCGTCTCACCTCCTACCGTATGGCCAGGCTGCGTACTTGTCGACGGCGCGTCTGCAATTGCTCAGCCTCAACTACTCGAACTACCGTAACCCCAACTCCCCCCCCCCCCTGGTCATACGTTTCCGACCTAACCAAGCGCCACAAAACTGTATGACCCAAATGGCCCAATTTGTATAAATGAAGCCCTTGACCCCTCGTACCTCTGCTACGTGCGTGTTCCTCCCTCCTCAGCCTATTCCTCCTCCTCGTCTCCTGTCTCTTCTCAACCGTTAGTCTTCTACTTCTCTCAATCGGATTCTCGTCCATCTCCGACTTGACCACCCTCTGTCCCACAAAGACAATGTCGGGAGAGGGCGAATTGCACAGCGAATCGAGCGGCGTCGAATTGGTACTGGATGAGGCGGGATGCCTGAAATTACGAATTGATTAGCAAAAAAAACATAGTATTGAACAATAGGCTGCACCGCCAGCATTTTCAATATATAAATGCAACATCAAATGACAAAAAAAAAACGAGAAAATGATGTACCTTTTACGGCGTCGCTGCATCGCCATGGATGAAATATCAGGGGAATTGATGAGAGACGACGTGAAGGGCGTTGAGGACCCAGAGCGACGGCTGCCAGAAGTTGACGACTTTCTGGAACGGTATAAAAAAGCTCAAGTGCCATAGAGCTATGTAAATTCAAGACATCAGATTGGTCACTCTTTTGTCTACCCTTTCTATAGACAGCTTACCAAAGTGTCGTGTTGATTCCTTCATACATTTTATCATTTATCATGTCATCAAACGACACGTAGAAGGGCAGGGTTTACTGGTAGAATACTGCAGTGGCCCACCTATACATAACTACCGACAAAAATGATTTTCTTCTGCGGTAGTCTACCCAATACTAGCCAAAAATCTGCAGTAGGCTACCCAACCACCGTACCTGCAACCGTGCCCACCCATGAAACTACCCTTAAAAGGGGAAAAAATTGCCCTTCGCCGTTTCCTACGGCCTACAGTACCCCGAAACTACCGTATCCACTCACTGGCTCCTTCTCGTCTCGTTCCAATCCGTCCTGTTCCCATCGTTCCTCCTCCTCCTCTTCCACTCTCCGCCCATTCCTACCGTACCCTGTCCCGACCCCACACTTGAACAGTGTTGTGGGTCTCGTGGTGGGGGAGACGCCTGAAGACACAGTTTTGTTGACAAAGAATTGCACATCTATTAATGGACATCATAACTATAACATCTCATTCGAGTATTTTATCGCAATCTACTTTATCTACAGATTATATACAGACTTATTCTTAGATTTTTACACAGATACATGTATTCATCTAAAACATTTTTTTAAACTGCCGACGTATGACTGGCAGGCTACCTGCAGGGTGCTCTGTCCCCGTCCAGTAGCCTCCTCCGCGTCCCTCGGCCGAATTCCGGGCAGGAGTCGTCCACCCACGAACTGTCCATGCAGTTGCGCTGGTCTCATCGTCGACTGAGGGGGATACAGGCTCGTCGAACGTCTGAAAGCGCCTACATCCCTTTGCCGGTAAAATATTGTTGACAAAAAAAAGTTCCGCCGGTAAACTTCACTCCTACTTATTGTATCAGTGTGTTCGATAAAGCTATAGTGGATTAAAAAGATCCGTCGGAAAATCATTCCGAATATAAGGCGAGAGAGTGTGCAAAGGTGAGAGAATTAGACTCATTTTGGAACGAAAGAAACTGTCGGATCGCCGTTTATTCCACTATAATCCTGCCCCTCGTTCTTCAATACGCTGTACAATATAACCCAGGAAACGGACCCGGTTTGCCTCACCCTAATCACTACGCATAGATAAAATAGTACGCCGGAAACGACGTATTCTAGACACATTTTTTCCCCCGAAAATTTTGAGAATCAAGGCACTTTTACTTCAAATTCTGTCAATTTACGCCAAAATATGCTGTTTTTTAGTGATGTTTAGTGTAAATCAAGGCACTTTACCTGCTTATTCGTGAAAGAATCAAAGCACTCAGAAATTCTACCACGTGATTATTTTATCTATGTCACTGATGACTAAAACGTTCCGTCAGTCGTCTCCCTATTACTTCCGACGAGAGAGCGAAGTGGCATGAAGAGAGCGCAGACAGGGTAGGAATAATGAGTTTACTAACGGAACGTTGCTGCCAATACGTACCTGGGTCCTTGCTCCTCTTCCCTCCGCCCGCCCCTCGACCGTCCTCTATCCATTCTCTGTTCGAACCTCTTGGACTGCGCCTCCCGGCTCATCCTACAACACACCCCATTCTTCATTCAGTAGTGAATTGCTCAAAGTAAAAAAAAATCCTTCAAAATGCTGGAATTCAGCTACATTTAGTAGGCGCCTACAGCAATCCCCACTATAGCGATATGGGCGCGGTCGTTTCCGATCGTACGTGCCCGAGAAGCACAGCGCAACTGGCCATGTATTATATTATTGGCAAAAAAAAAGTTCCGTCAGTAAACGCCAATCCCTCTTCGTCTGGTCTCGCGTTACACACCGCTTCGCTCCTTCGTCGTAGATGGGAATGAGACCACTATAGGGTTCTCTTTGTGACGCTTTCCCACGCTTGCGTTTCAGTGTACATGCTCATCCAGGTGTATTTTGACACGCCTTTTCTCGGATATGTTTCACATTTACAGAGGTCTGAAACATAACCGAGAACGAGCGTCAAAAAGGGAAAGCCTAGGCCACTGACACAGAACATTTTCCTCAGCCTTATCATCAACCCCCCACCATACGTGGGCAACCTTCCACGCAATATTTTGAGAAACGGGGCTACCAGAATACGAAGTCAAGCCTACCAATTGAAATTTTGTAGAAAATATAGGACTACCAAAGTGAAATTCCGAAAAAATTTGGGCCTGCCACCCATACTTCGGGTCGGTGCCCACGTATGCCCCCCACCAACCCGCCTCACCCACTATCCTCTCGTTCCCGGTTCATTCGCATTCTCCTCAGCACTTCTCGCTGCAGCCGCGCATTCCGTTCCTCACTGCAAATACGGAAATAATGGCTTCGAATCAGAATACTCTTAGTAATTGCGATAATAATATAAATCAAATTTGTTGCCCCAACTATAAACGGCACTATAAAACCGAAAAAGAACTCTCGGCTCAGCCCATTTCATCCATTACTACCTGAATTGGGCACATAAATAAACTGCCAAGCTGAAATCCGGTTAAACCGCCTTTTTCGAAGTTTCAATGCGCAGTTTGCCTACAGAAGCAACGCAACGAACCGTAACTGCCAGAAATGGCCATTTCATCAACTCGGTCTCGTTTCATCAACCATAGCCACCGATATGGCGCTGGCAACTGACCCATTGGATGAGATGGCCATTCCCCCTGCCTCCCCCTCCTACCGTTCCCTCTTCTCTTCCTCCTCGCACCGTCGCTCCCTCTCCCTCTCCTCCCTCCTCCGCCTCTCCTCCAGAGCACTCCTCACAACCTCCCTTCTCCGCTCGCGAACCGTCACTCTTCGCCGTCGTTCGTCCTCGTCCAGATCGGAGGTCAGGGCCAGCGATTCGTCGCTGAACACCATACGTTGAGCACATAGGGGGGGGGGGCACGGTTGGAGGTACCGTCGTTGGCTAACTTACTCTCTCCATCGTTCTCGTTCATCCCTTTCAGCTAGCCCTCGCACCATGTGAGGCAACCATACGTGGGCAAGATCTGCCGGCAGCTTACTACTGCAGTGGTCCTACCATACACAAAAATTGCGCTCTTTAGCTACTACACTATTTTGCAGTGACCTAACGAGTATTAGAAAAAGGTTGTGCAGTAAGCTACCCAACCACGGAACCTGCAACCGTGCGCCCACCTATGGAGGCAACCTTTGTCCCACGTGCTTTATTACCAGGGAAACTATCTGCCATCTTGACGACTAGAGCATGTGATTCGTTTCTCTTTGACATACATATGTTTCGCTGTTTTTGGTGACGAGACGCATCCCGGTTATGAATGCTGCATGAAACATATACATCAAAAAAGACACCACGAATCACGTGCTGTATTGACGACCCCTCCCAGTGAGCTACCGTAACCACTCACTCCTCGTCGCCCGACAGTAGTCCATCCCGAACGAGGCTCGCCTTGAACTCGCGCATCTTGCTAAACATCTCCGCCTCTGCCTTCTGCAAATTGCACAGTTGTAAGAAGCCGGAGTACATACACGGGCATGAACCCATACATAGCCTAACGTTGCACTAACATTTTTGCAGGTTACCCTACATATTTAGTAGCAATGAAGAGCACCCATCTTTACACGCGTTTTACACTATGATGTTCCGGTGCAGACACTCATCCTAACGTCCGATCGGAGACAACTACGCATACATGGACAGGTTTACCGTCAATTATTCTAAAACAGGGCCTACCAATGCATAAACTCATGTTTTTGTTAGCCTACCACTTTGGTATCGTGTTTATTGCGACACCTGCCAAGCTAAGCATCTCACAAAATGAGGGGCCTACATAGGGGGGCACGGATGCAGGTACCGTGGTTGGGTGATTTACTGCAAAACTAAAACTTTTTGATGTATTGGGCAACTCACTGCAAATTAAAATCTTGCGAAATTGGGCGATATCTATGTATGGGTGAACCACTGCATTAAGTTACCGGCAGACCCTGCCCACGTATGGGGGCCTACCACCCGACTGTAGGGGGTGCGGACCCATGCATGACAACCTCACACACGTTTGTAAGCAAAGGTAGTCGGTCTTTGTGGACAGGGGATAAATACTCGCATTTGAAATTTATTTCGCTTTACGGGTAATTTTCTGGCGGCGGTTTGGTGGTGGGCACGTCAATCGAGAATTTAGAGCAGCGGTGGGCGTAATTTTGCGGTGCGGTACATGCCATCTTATAGTAAAAGAAGGTTTGTGCGCGGGAGGGGTCTTACCCCGAAAATATAGTCAAATACAGTATTTTCCCCTCTTTGTAGACCACAAATTTGAATACGAAGTAATGCTTGGCTTGCGGGGGACCGACCTGCTGTGCCTCGTACAGCGAATCGTCCATGCATGGATGGCGGCTGAAAAAGCAAAATGTGATCAGATAAAAGTATACACTATTTCTCAAGCTCGAAGATGATATTGTTAAAATTTCAACATTACATATTTTCAACGTAGTTCAGAATGTTGCTAAACCCTTTCTTATAACAGTTATATGCCTTTCTGTCAATCTCATTTGCATTAAGCATAAAGAGCGGAAATGAGCCGACGAAATCGGAGATATACCGTACTCGATATCGACGATCCGATGTTCCTCTTCCCACTGCCGCGCCTCCCTCTCCTCCTCCGCCACCAACTCCTCGTAGAGACGTTCCGCCTCGGCGCGCAAACGGTCGCGACGCGTACGCGCCGCGGCCTTCTCTGCCGCCGCCTGCGCGTCAGCCCTAAATATACCGTAACCGGTGCAGCATGCAGCTACAGTATCCCCCTCGTATTAAAGTACATCTCTTCTACGTGAGTTTGAGGCAGAGTTTGACGGGTGCTCATTGTAGGGCATACATGAGCACCGAATTGAATTATCAGAAGTAGGTCCAAATTGCTTCCCGAAATAGTCTCGAAGACTACGGTACCGACTGTGGAACGAGTCCGACATACTCTTACAATACCGCAGTATATTGGGAGTAAAACGCATCGAAGTCGCTAACAAAGTTGCGCGTCAAGCAACACCCTTTATCTCGCAAGCTTGTCCACTAAGCGTAAGTCAATGGATTGATACACAAGCGACAGTGACAACTTGAGTTCGGCCAAAACTAACGCTTGTACACCGCATGCGTTGACTGCTCACCCGGTCGCCAGTGTTGCGTCCTTGGGTGGACAGTAGGGATGCGAGATAGAGAGCGCAGAGTGGAGGCAACCACACTGGGATTATCCACAGGATCAGAATGAGGAGGGCAGCGGGTGAGGGGATAACCAAATTAGTCATGATGCAAATATCTACATATACAACAGTAGGCTTGCTAATCAGCAAACTTCGTAGATTGGTTATCCTGTTGGTCAACATATTGGCGGGAAAGTCGGAACCTGGCACGTTGCAAAGCAAAACTATTTATACCCGTCTACTGTATCAGGATCTGCACCACTGATCTACGATGTTCAGTTTTCGCCAATAATAATATGCACTAACCGTTCCTTAGCCTGGACAGCCAGCCGGTCCAGCTCCTCCTTCTCTCGTCTCGCCTGCTCCAGTATTCGCCTCGAACGCTCTTCAAACTCCTGGATCGTCTCCTTGCAGTACTTAAAGGAGCGCCATTCGGAACCATACTCTGTTCAAAATCCTGATGGCATCCTGACGGATTCGATTAGTTTCTCTTCTATGCCCCCCCCCCTTCCCTCTCTCGCTATGCACATTAGTCTGAACTATTAGCCTGTCTACGGTACTGAATGGTCCTCCTTTCAAAATCATGTAAATTTAAACGGATAAAAAATAAACAAATGACTAAGGAGTGAACGTACGATGTCGCCCTCCTTCTCCCAGGTGTTGTACTCGTCCCTGGAGTACTTCACCGTCTTCGTGTCCTTCCAGTTAATGAGATACTCCCGGCCCTCGGGCGTCGTGCGAGCGTCAAGAATCGCATTTACCTCAAGGAATTTTCTTCGATTCACGTCGATTTTACGAGCATCATCTTTGTATTCATACCTAATTTACAACGAGAATCTTGAAGTCTAAAATAATAATAATAATCTACTGAAAGCGGGGTTTTGGGTGCATCTCCAACCTTGATGCTCTCTCGCCTCCACTCTCTTCATTTGCTTTTCTATTCTACGCAGCAGCACATTGCGCGAAAATGAATACATAGAAATTTAAATAAGAAGTAAACCTCAAATACGTCCTTCCTTCGCTTCCCCATTCAGATTGAGGTGGACCAAGCCTGAAAGGAACAATCGTTATGGGCCGACATATTCTAAAATGAATTTAAGATAAAATACATAATTGAGCGCATTAGAGAATCAACCTAGATCAAGATAGCTCATGCCGCAACGAAAAACTTTGATTTTCTAGATCTAGACACATCATAATGATTTTAGATACATAGCCTTTTATTTAGAGGGTACGAATCGCGTCGTGTACCGAGCACCGAAGCGTGAACGAAAGGAATGAATGACTCTCCCCTCGAGTACAGGAATGAGAATGAAGTGCACGCTTCATCATTCGTGGACAGCCTGTACACGAATGGGGAAGCCACAGTGTTCATACAACAGTGAAAATGTTAAGCGAACGAGATGCCGAAAAATAACCCTGATCTCGGTAGGAACTCTCGCACGAAAAACACCGTATCCTAAGCATTTTTGCCTGTACACGCTTGGGGAAGCGTGTACACGTGTACAATGCGTGGACAGGCTGTCCACCCTTCATTCATTCGTGGACAGGAGGGAATGGCCGGGGACGCGACCGTTGACCACAAAGAACGCGCGCCCAGAATGACTACTAGGTACACGATTCGTATCCTCTACTTTTATTGCATCTTTAAAAGTATTTATTGCATCTCTTTAATGTTTTGTGTCGCAAGACCAATGTTTGTAATCCCTCGATCCGTCATCATCACTAAATTAGGAAAAGCGGCTATCTAGTTACACGGGAAGACACGCGTCTTTCGTCAATGTTCATCAGATATCAGGTAACATCCATGCTGCCTATTGACTTTATGCGAGTGCGATGCGGGCCGCTCTTCTGGTTCTTCTCCAATACTCTTCCATGTCGCTTGCCAAGTTCGCCGACGACGACTCAGATGAGGTTGGATCGACGGCTAAGGAAAATGTCCCACGAAAAAAAAATCGGTGGCGAGCTTTTTCATTGGAAACATAGTAATCTGGGGTATGCAATGCCAAGGAATCTAACAGCATCCTATGCTATCCCATGCTACAAGTTAAGAATGCGTCATTACAAACTTCTCTTCGTCTATGCCTTAGTTCATCCGTGATAGCGAAATATCGACCCAATCTAAGCCTGTCTGACATGCTGACCACAGACGTGATTGAGGTAACAGATCTTGTGGCGATGCTCAATAATCCTACGGCAACTAACGAAACCGGTGATGGTGGCTACCTCTCCGAGATGCACAGACTCTTCGCCGACATCAAGTCAACCTACATCAAGGAACTCTCACCGGCCTACACCAAGTGTACTGACTTTATTCTTACGTCATGGATCGCCTTTCGCTGCTTGCGGTATCAATAACCATACCAAAACGTTGCACATAAAAAATTGCGCAACTTTGCTAGAGAATTGCAGTTGATAATCCGGATGCGATCTACGTACCCGCGATGAAGGTTAACCTGACGCTGGACACGATAATCGTAATGGGACTGGTACGCTTTGACCACTTTATTTGAAATCACCCGACACTCCTCAGGACGAGAACGATCAGATCATCAGTACCATTCTCAATTTGCTCATGGTACGTGAAAGCATACAACTTATTCAACGTATCATAAGATCACGCCAAGTGCCTGGGTGATTGTGAGAAGGAGTATTTATTTGAAAGCCACATTCCTCACGCTTGGTTTTCAATCCCCAGCTTGTAGGGATGGAAAGATGAACGGCTGTCCTGGAACCCTGCCGATTACTCTAACATTACCGAGCTTTACGTTCGACGGAGCGAACTATGGATGCCCGACATTTCGCCATTCGAATGGTCAGCTATTTACCTATCTCTTACAATTAAAGAAGAAGGTCCGTCTGCTGCCGATCCCAGTGCTGCGATAGATAAATATTCTATCGCCGTAAGGCCGTGGGCTCCGATCCAAACACCTGATCGGCACCCATTATGAAGAAAGGAAGAGGAGGCGATGACTGTCTTGTAGCCAGTCGCTCGTTGAGCTCATCCCCAGCAGTACGCAGATTGTGCTCGTCCGCAGCACGGGAGAGGTCTCCCTCACTTGGACTATCATTCTCGAGTGCTTGTGCAAGCTTGAGGTGAGTAATGCTCAAATAATTTGCTTTTACTTATTAGTGAAGACACTTCAACCATGAGAAACCATTCTCGGAACCCAGAAATGCATGATGTGAGTAGCATTAGGATGGCCGAAATGGTCCTTGAGACAAGATCAAGGGAGTTTGAATTCTGTGTGTCCACAGCTCCGGCGCTATCCATTCGACACCCAAAAGTGCAAGATCGAATTCGGCGTCTACCAACACGACGTGCGGGCATTACAAGTCATCGCAAACGAAGGAAACTATACGGTACTAGATTTCATCATGTCCTGGAAAAATCTGATTGGTTTATTCCAAGAAACTAGATGGTTCTTAGTTTCAATGTTATCTTGAAAGACCTTTACTAGTTAAATTCGTCTCCTATGATCTAACGATAAGCTTTTCTCGTCAGGAGACCTTCGGAAACGATGTGTGGGACGTGACGAATGTGACCAGCTTCTCCGCTCTGCACAACTTCCAGAGCCCGAAATACTACCAAGACTACAACGACTTACCGGACAAGCGCAACGCAGAGAGCATAGTCAGTCATAATAACCAACGGCTGATAATACTGTTTTTTCTACAATTCTCACTCTCCTCCTCACAATTTAGCTGAATATAGGCCTTCTTCGAAGTGAGCATCCGTCGGAACAGTAACTTCTACATCTTCTTCATCATCATCCCGACGACAATACTGACCACCGTCACGCTAATCGCAATGTTCATCGAGGGAACGACAGTGGACGAGTTACTGGGAAAGGTACTCAATGAACTCAAGGAATCATAACGTACACTGGCATTTCATGATATATTGCCAAAGTAAATCAGACCATAGGAGATATTTAGCGAGGCAAAAGTGATTGCGAGAAATATGCAGGCAGGCATCGGCATCGCCGCCCTCACCTCCTCAACGCTCATCTTGACGCTCGTCGCCGACAGCATTCCGCGCAAACAGCACGCCTCCGTCATCGGTAGGTCGGACTGGTGACGCGGACTTCATACCGTTTCCAGCCATCTTCGTCCTCGGCAACATGATACTGCTATCGGCGTGTACGATCGTGGTCATCCTCGACCCGCTGGAGGTGGTTCGGAGAAGACTGCGGAAGAGCAGTCTCAACGAGAAGCGGAGAAGGAAACACGCGACGCATCCGCTGTCGCTAGTCACGGACCAACAACAGCCGCCAAGGTACTGTCGACGAAAGAGTTACTCGTTCCTACTTCATCTTCCTTCTCTTCGTACCGCTGCGGTCTACGAAATACCTGTCCGAGCATTTTCCTCTACTATAAGTTCGCCAGCAAAGAAAATTACACAGGATTTGCATCAAAAAGTGGCATCACTATAATGGCTACACTTGATTTCAGTAAGACACCAACCAATCGCAGATACTCGGGCATCTATGACGCAGCTGTAGCCGTTGTTCGTTTCTCGTCGCGATCGAATATATCGTTACTTTTGGGAGCTCAGCTCCTCAACGGGATGTTGTTTGGCTACGTTGCCTACTACTTCTGAGGCATGATAAATGGGTCTGCGGCAGCGATACAGATTTTCATGTTCATTTATATTAGTACTCCACTAACATGGAGAATAAAGCTGCACAACTGAAACATGGAAACCAGAACTCGTTTTGTCAAAGATCGGTAAAATGATAACTAGTCGAAGACTGAACGTATCTATACGTATCAGGTACAGTAAGCAAACTGGAATGTATAATCGATTTGAGGTCCTCATTGTGGGAAGTTCGTAGTAATGGCGGGGTATGAAACTACTTGCTATTGCCGTGCTATGAAACTATGCAGCAATTTGAGAACGTTATCTAACTATATCGAGTAATATAAGAAGCTGTAATCTATCGATTCAATGGTTCCGCCTCGAATGATGAACTTCTAACAATCTCCACGTCTCTTCTAATGAATCTGTAATGTAGACATAATTTCCTTTTTTACAAACAGAACCATAAATAAGAAAATAAAGACGCACCGTCGATAGATCATGAATGCTATAGACATGATCAAGAGAATTACGCAGATGAAGAGAGCGAACAAAATGGCATTGAGGATTTTGTGATGCTCGGGTTCGTGTCGACCTCTGAAAAAATTCTTACATTTCAATTTCCTCTATTAAATTCTCCGAATATCCTGAAAAGGTCACGAAGTAACTGCATGAATGTCTTCTGTGAGCACTTATTGCCACAATTAAGCTCCATTTCAAGAATCACCAAAAGGTTCGTACTGTTGGGCACTTCTAACCGTAAATAACTTGCGTGATGAACGGAGGCATATTAAAACATATGTACAAGAAATGTTTTACGACATACCTCCTTTTTGGAGGTCTAGGCGTTGTCCTTCTTGTACTAGGAGTTTTTGTGAATTCGAGTGGCCTTGTTCTGTCTGAACAAATACAAAGCTAACTCCATAAATATATTAGTACAACCTTTCTCCTTTGTGGTGAAGATGTTATCATCGAATATTACCACCTTTGGAGTAATTCCTCCCTAAAGAGCTCCTTTTCAAGAATCACCAAAAGATTCGTACTGTTGGGCTGTTAGCATAGGTTGACGGTGGCAGTGGAGGAGAAAGAGTTCGTTCCGTGTCTCCAACTGAGTATCCGCCTTCTAAAGTCGGAATTGACTTCAACTGTTGTTTATCGTCATCTTCGAAATCTGAAACAACACAGTCCAAAAAATTCGTAAGCTGTGGAGATACCGTAAATGTCGATTCCGTTCTTGGCATCGGTTTCTCCAGAAGTGGAATACGTCTCGCACAGTGACTGAGGCCCGGGAAGCACTTCGAATATAGAGACCTTGCCAACAGAAGACAGATCGCAGAAGACTGAGCGAAGATCAACAACCTTAAAGGGCCCCTCTGAGGACTTTCTAACCCCTTGGTTTCTTTCTTTCATCTGAAAGAGCGCTGTCGAAAACCTACAATCCTACAGTTGCATCTTTTTCCCGCCATTCCTCGCTGCTTAAATGAGGAGAACAGTTGTATGCAAAGTTACATTGCTCTTCAGGGACCGCGCGAATACGAATGTCATTTTGCGAATACTATAGCGCGCGATCGGTCTGATTCGTAGGCATCGCTTATTGAAAGAATGAAGACATTTGGGTTCTGCTAAAGATAAACATGTATGAATGTTCAAAATGTGCTCTTGAGGGCTGGCAATGTCCTTAGAGGGGCCCTTTAATCATCGGGCAAAACAGTCTAGTGCAAATGCTAACCTTCTTTCTATTTCTCCGAATCCATTTTTGAAACGGCGTTGGGCTATCGCAATCGCAGGCAAATGAAGACGAATTTCCACCAAGAGAAACCTAAAAAAAAACATTTCAGAAGAGACGTCTAATCAAAAATCCATACACTATGAAGTCGATCCAGTAGCTTAACATCAGCTTCCGCGATGGTTTTCAGTGGATTACCTGCCGAAGAACAGAGTAACGTTAAAACATAAAATAAGACAAACCGGCAACCAGCAAATGGTGAATATGACTTGGCAGAGAGGACGGAAGGGCAGTTAGTTCATTGGATGAGATATCGAGAGTGCGCAGTTTAGGAAGATTGGCTAGGGACTCCTGAAATCGAAAAATTGAGATGGACTTCCTCCTAGCTCAGGTCTGCTAATAAGATCCAATGAGCTTCATTATGTTCACCTCACTAAACTCTGCAAGATCTGTTCGAGATATGTTCAGCACGTGTAGGTGGTCTAGTCGCCCCAACTGCAACAGCAAATCAAAAAGGCAATGGCAACCGCAAATAATATTGACAAAGCGAACCTTGGAGGGCATCCAGCCCTTTCTCGTTCCACTGAGCGACAAGGCCGTCGTTCCCCGCGGCACCTCCGACAGCCTTTCCGACCGCAGGTCTCTGCACTGCAGCACGTTGTGTTGCTTCTGCAATGGCATGAAAGCATGCGATCGTATTTCATCATTTAAAGGCAGCCAATCTACCTCTCCAGCCATGGCTGAAGCGTAGCACTGACAGCCAGCCGGGCAAACGGACCGACAGTCGCACACAGTCTCCTGGCAGCATGTACAGGTCGCATTGTGGCACAGCTCAAAGATGCGTACAGTGCTTAGCGAGGAAGAAGAGCTTACCACGCTGTACTTGCAAAGCAGCTCGTTCTTGGCCGCAGCCGTGACCAGGTTGACACTGCGCGACTCGTCCACCAGATGGGAACACATGATGTGCTTGAGGTCTTCCACAGATATGTTCTAGATGAACGAGTTCGTCTACTCTATTATGCATCTTCACCTGCTTGGGCTTGAGCAACCATTGTAGCGAGCAAGAGCACCGTAAAGGATTATCCCTCAGAAAAATCTTGAGCGATTCTGTGGGCCCCACAAACGAAGATTCTTTGACGTCTGTCAGAGAGTTAAAGCTGTAAGAATTAGAATAAGTATGGCTAGACAAATGTTTCATCAGTGGTCCTATGCCTTACATCAGAGGTACGACAGAATGTATGGAAAGTATAGAAATGGGTTTACTGACGGAACATTTTCGCCAATATAACAATCGTTAACAAACCTCAAATCAAGAAGAAGCATCTTCTGCATCTTGGACAATGCATTATCCTGGACAAGTGATATGCGGTTGTGAGAGAGATCGAGTTGCTTGAGCGATGGAGGAAAGACGTTGATGTAACCTTTTATTACCATTATTATGGGTATCGTACCATTTGATACTCACCAGTACCCGAAAGAAAATCAACTTGATTTCCAGATAAGTCCAAACGAAATAGTGTACTGAAAAAGCATTAGATTTGGAAAGTAATAAACCTTACTTAGCACCGCCGCCCTGTCCGACATAATGAACAGTAGTAATGAGATTTCCACGAAGTGAAAGGTCGGTGAGCTCAGACGGAAGCCTGTATAAACAGTATTAATTTAGTTAAAGAGCTCAGTACCGCCTGAAGTCGATATTTGTTAGCCTATTGTGATCCAATGACAGGACGCGAAGCTTGGTTAACGATCCTAATGTGTTTGCGAGGAAGTTGAGACTGTTGTTGCTCAAGTCGAGATGCATCAAACTGTTGAGCGACCGCAGAGCGTATGGTTCCATCTGCAGCAAATCACTATGAATACAATCGCACGCACACAAACACTGACTCTTAAATCGCTCCCAGACAGATCGAGCGTCATCAAATTTGGGATATAGTCAAACAGTCCTTGGGGTATATCCGGCATCTTGGCGTTCTTGATCACGAGTGAATACAGTTGATGCATGCCCTGCACGTGTAAGAGTGTTTGTCCACATTTCGCAATACTACTAGAGACATCAAACACATTCAGGAGACCAAAGAAACTAGCGTACCGCAAATAGTCCGGCCGGTAGACGATCGATGATGCACCGATCGATCTCAAGCCTGTCGAGCTGCCGAAGGCCCTCAAAACCATAACATACACAACAGAACAACAATATAGAACAACAAACCTTATCCATCGTACAAATATTTCTTTAATTACCGAGAAAAGAAAGAAAGAAAGAGGTTACCTCAAAAAGGCGATCGGGTGGTCGGCTGGGCGTCTTTGTATGATGCGGACAGCGAATCGTCAGCGTTCGCACTTGATCGGGATATCGCAACGTCGCCAGATTCGTCGTATTGAGCTGCGATTTATAATATTTCTCGTAATCCTGGCTGTATGTTATTCGCCAAACTTGCAACTACCCCCGCCTGCCCCATCCCTATCTGTAACTAGAGTATGGTTGCAACGGATCCGCAATCGGTCCCCAATTAACTGTTCGCGTTGCGTGCGCTACGCGTAGCATCGGACCAGTCCCGGGTTCTCCATTAGTTCCGAGAATATCCCCCCCCCCATTCTCACGTCGAGGACGATTACCTGTTCCCACTTGCACACCAAGTGGACGGCTCTGCTGCCCGGCACGGGGTCGGCATAGCACTGACAGCGGGGCGGACACTCGAACGGAGACCGAGCCGCACCGGCGACCTGTCAGCAATTATCGTGTACCGGAAGCGTGAAACGGGAGCGCCACACGACGGCTCTAGACCAAACCTCTACGGTATAGAGGAAGATGGACAGCAGAATCGCGAGCGCCTTCATGGATAGCGTAAGTTGTCAGGCATTCACTGAAATTTACGTTTGCGGAAGCTGAAAGTAGTGAGGCAGGAAGGACGCATTACGAAAGTTTATGAAGTTATGAGCGAAGAATGATGGGCACCCGTCGTCAAGGCTTGCCTGCCACCCAAGAGGCTCGTTGGCTGGGCAATCTCTAGGGTCGATCCCAGCTATAAGGAAATCCTGCTCAGCAAGACAAATGAGTCGTGCTTGGCGGGCCAGACACCGCTGCTCCGCGCGTAATAGGCTCTCTTTCTCGCGTCTTAGCTCCAAACAAGGTGACAAGTGCAGAAGAGGAGAAAGAAAGAGAGAGAGAGAGAGAGAGTAAGCGCAAAAGAAGAAGACATTCGGCAACCAGCGCAACCACCTCCACTACCGGTAAGTGTGGTAAGTACGCAAATAAGGACCACAATAGAGATAGAGGAACTGACAACGGGGAGAGGAAAACGGGAGGAGAGACCCAGACGATGAGACGTGCGAGAAAGAGACGAGTCAAGTGCAGCGGCCTGTAAGGGGAGGGGGGGGGGGAAGAGGCAGTAGGTAGGAGAGAGTTGTGTGTGAATCATCCATACGGAATGATGACACACGACCCGTTTAGAAAGGTAGACAGACCGCGCGCGAGAGACTGCGAGATTCAGCAAAACGCAGCAGGCGGCAAGCGCGCTTCCGATACTGCATGTGGCAGAGACAAGGGCAGACTTGTCTAACAACAAGCCGCATTCTGGAAGTAGGTCTACTCGGCATGTGGTTGTAGCCTCACCGTCATGGGCTGACTAGAGTGCGCCGAGGGCCGCCTGACAATACTCTAGCGCGTGACGCTAATTACTAATCTGCATGCGCTATGAGAGCACATAGACAGTAGCGACACCCAGCCACCAAGGATAAGCCAGAAATGGCGTCTATACTGATGAAGCGCATCAGATAGATTGCCTATAATGCGGAAGAAGTCTCGTTCGGGTCGAGACTTCTCCCATCATAGACTGGGACGTCGTAACAAGTTTGACTTGCCAAGCCCGAGTATAATGCGAAGAGGATTGGGCCGCTCGTTCCCTAGAGGGACCCCCCCTCCTCCTCTTCGTGCCTTTCGCCTTTGGTAATGGAGGAGGGAGGTCCTCCGTCTCTCAGTCTACTCGCTGTGGTTTGGTTAGGGAGAGGGCGGATTTGTCACGGCTGCTGATGTGACAGCGAGATATGAGAGGCTAAGGATGGGGGACAAGGGGAAAGGGAATGAGCGTGGTTGGCTGCTTGAAGCGACAGCCGTTTTAGATCCCTCCGCTCTCCGTTGTCTCTTTAGGGGATTGGTTTGAGAATGAGACGGGGGGGGGGCGACACGCAACATGAAGTGGCTTGTAGTGTGAACTGAAAGCGGGATAGAAGAAACGGCAACCAAACACCGCAAATAGACACAGATAAAAAACAACGGAACAAGGAAATGCGAACACGTCGAGAAAGGGCGGCTTGATGATGCGCATTGTTGTGCGCAATGTCCACGGGTGTCAGAAAAGGCGTTCCGCTCAGCCAGCTGGAATGAAATGCAGCGCCCTACACAAAAAAAGGCAATCTGTCTGATAGCGATGCCTGGCTCTCCTTCCAGTTTCGCTCACAAGTTGCCAGAAACTCGTACTAGAGGTTTCGTTGATATATAGCGTAGTGCTATAGTATTATGAGGGCAAAATAATAAACAAAAATGCTCCGTAGAATTTCCAGGAAACAGGTCGAGAAAGATAAATCTTCGAGTTCCGCAACATCTCTCAAAGCGGCCTGTAGAACGCAGTTATAAAATGTATTTATCATTATTATAACGATAATGAATGTGCAGTTAAAATACTCCTTGTATGACAAGCGAAAATGAAGGCACCCGTAATATTGTACTATGTATATCGCATTTCACAGGACAACGCTGTCAATAATACCGGTTATAATATCCACGGGAATTGGTTAGCTATCGAGCCACATCATCAGTAACATCTGTTGCAACACGTAATAAACAGCTCGGAATAGCTTGCAATAGACGTTACTTCAGCAACTGTTGATATAATATAATAGCTCTATATTATTAGCTTTCTAAGCATAACATACTCTGCATTATCTGGTAAAACATTCAAAGGGGCCCGAGTAGGGTGTTGAATGTGGAACCGGAACTTCCGCAGTTCCGCGGTTATAAGGTATCCGAAACCTTCTGATTTTTCACAACATCATTGTTTCCATATAAGCGTTAAAGAAATAGTGATAATATATAAAATTAAACGGCTTGGCACACCAAATGACCGCGGAATTCCGCGGAACTTCGAAAGTTCCGGTTCCGCATTCAACACCCTAGGCCCGAGTGTCAGGCACTAGGGCCGATAAAACGATACAAACTAGAAGTGCCTCTAGGGAGCTAATTATAAATAAATCTTTGCATAATTACATGATTACATCTCGATATCTACTGTACAAATCCGTATAAGGCGTGGATAATATGTTAAATTGCGTAAAACATGTGGTAGTCTCTGTGTCATATGTGCAAGACTCAAGAAGATGATTTCTAGAGTGTAGATGGTCTGGCGTTACTGCGATGCTTGCAGACTATCCGAGACACAGTTCTCCGATCCGGAACCACTCATCCGTCCGCTGAGCGGTTCGCTTGTCGTCTCTACCGTAACCCGTCGCAGGTGAATCCGCTTCGTCGGTACCACATTCAGCGACAGGTCCGTCAGCGTGCGGCTGCCCAGCGGTCTGCAAATGCGCAAAACCATGGGCTAAGACTAACTGCATGTCTTTCACGATACACATCAACAAAGCTTTTGCCTCATTTGCGGAAGCAGCAAGACATGATATTCTTCTATTCGGTGACAAAAATATGGCAACTTGACAAAAAAGCGCACGGGGAAGCTGTCCACGGATGACCAGCACCTCTCTGTCTCTTTCTCTCTCTCTGACTTTCCCCATGTCGCCTTGCACTGCACTAACCAATACGTGGGCAGAGTTTGTGACAATAATTTAAGAATGAGGCCGAAGAATATTTAAAGAAAGGAATTGCGTAGCCCAGGAAGTAGTTTTATCGTATTGTGTGGGTCCTACCAACAATTTCGGACAAATGAAGGGCCTACCACCCGACTGTCGGGTCAGCCAGCGCCCACGTATTACGGTTCTCTTTTTGACGTGGCCTTTTCTCAGTTATGTTTCAGACGTGTATAAATACCAGCATATGTGCCTACAGAGCATGACAACTGAAACGTAATCGTGGAAAAGCGTCAAAAAGAGAGCCCTACCACGTATGTACTAACCGTTTGCGGGGCCGCCGTATCTCTCCCAGGACGTCTCTGTCTGGCTCGTCGTGTCCTCGTCCTCGTCGTTGTTCTTCTTCTTCTTCCTTCTGTCCCTTCCGTTTACTCGGTTCCACGTTCTCCTTGTCGCTAGTCGTGTACAGGTCACTGCAAAGCAGCCATCGCTAGAGCTAGCTTCGGAAAGCAAACCAGATTCACGATATTCACGATATCCGCTTCAGAATATACTGATAATTTTCGGACTGCAAACACCCCCCCCCCCATTAAAGCTCAAGATTGAGGCAGATTTGCCAAGGGAAGATGGCGAAAGACATCAATTAGTCGCTACCGTACTAGGGTTCTCTTTGTTTTTTGCCCCGCTTTTGCTCGGTTATGTTTCACACTTGTATAAACGCCTACAGAGCACAAACACTGAAAGGTGGCCGTGGAAAAGCGATATACCGTACCCGAATATCGGGCTCGGCTCATGGGTTACCGTAACCCGGCGCGCGCAGTCGCCCGCCTCCAGCGGCGCCGTGTAGGCGACGACGCTCATCTCGAACTCCTGCCACGAAAAATATTTTTGCATCTTTTCTCGAACATTCAAAAATCATCAAAAATAGCACTAGGCCCGCTAAAAGCTATATATAAAAAACGATCACCCTTTTACAGATTATCCCCTTTAAAGTTAAACGAAACAAAAAAAGGAACCGTACATGTTGGCAGTTGCCCTCGCGCGATTCTGGGTAGACAAAGCTGGCCAGCCACTGGCCAAAGGTGCGGATGTCCGAGAGGCGAGACTGAGCCGCGATGCCGCCTGAACAAGCGAACGGTCAGAACTGAGGGGTTAACTGGGGATGGTAGGAACAACGGAGAAAAAGAATAAAGGGTAATAATCAACCAATCACTGCTATGTGTTGCAGTCTGAAACGAAGTCGGAATTGGTACGCTGCCCAGTGGGCAATGAATGCCCACGCATGACTACTAGTTAGGGTTCTCTTTTTCGACGCTTTCCCACGATTACGTTTCAGTTTTCATGCTCTGTAGGCATATGCTGGTATTTATACACGTCTGAAACGTAACTGAGAAAAAGCGTCAAAAAGAGAACCCTACTACCAGTACGACTACCACATATGATACGTTGACTACCGTAATCCCACGAATGGCCAACCCACCGCATTCCGTGCCGTCATCAAAGCAGTGCAGGTGCGAGTCGAGCAGCATGATGGACCCGGTCAGCCGGTCCACCACGACCAGTACCGTACGCTCGAAGGCGATGATCAGGAAGAAGACGCGACGCGTCACCGCCGACGCGACCGCGGTCCTGCACATCACCACAATTTACATACCCTCAGGCATATTGTGCTTTCGACCGGCTTAGTTTTCTTTGGTTTGCGAGGATAGACCCCTAAGAAAACAAATGATATTGTCCAACTTTTCGCCTCATTACATTTTCCTTTTATCGGGTATTTTTCTATCGAGATGAAACAGAAAGCCTCGCGCTAATCTTACGCTAAATCGCACAGCAGAGAAAATAAGTGAAATTGGCGTATTCCGGGCACATTGGACTGTAAAAGAGAGTAACCAAACTCAAAAGCCAACTTACTCCTTGTCGTGGTACTGTAGTTGCAGACTGCGCAGCGCCCACAGAATACAGGAGGGTACGAGGAGGGCAAAGTCACCGCAGACGGTAGTGAAGTCGACCTGCGGAGGAGGAGCTCATGACAGGGATGACAGAATGGCAATAACTGATTGTCATTGAAGGGCCTGCAGTCTGCCCCGTTGACCGGAGAATAAGCTTTTTACTGCACATCATCACATAACCTGTTATTGGAAGAAAATAGGCGTTCAGAGAGCAGTGCAGTGCGCTCCGCTAAACATAGTAGAAAAAATTGAGTGGGCCGAAGGCCGAGTGGGACATAGTTTAGCGGAAAGGACTGCGCCCTGCGACGTATTCGGTTCCAATACTATTCCCTCCAGACACCCGTTCAAACGTGTTTTCTTCTGACACTTAAATCGAGAGCTGCGCATGCATGTATGTCTCTGAACCATGATCATCATCGTCATCTTCAACCAACTTGGCAGTAATGGCGCAAAGTTCGAAGGCACTGCTAAAGAAGACCAACCTCGACGAAGCGATCTTTGAGCGCCTTGATCCCGTCGGGTATCGTGAAGTTGTACTCTCCCGGCTGCCGGCCGATCACCGCGTGCGCGTGCGCCTGCCATACGCGGGCGACGTTCCCAGCAATATTTTCAGAAACGGCCCTACCGTACATACGTACATACGAAATCATACATTATCAAGCCCTCCCTATTGAAATTTCCTAAAAAAATATGAGCCTACCAAAGTAAAATTTCGAAAATACTTGGGCCTACCACCCATACTGGCGGTCGGTGCCCACGTATGGCGCCTGCACATTACGGTTTGGAAAACCAAAAAAAAAAAACAAAAAAAAGTATTCATCCTCTGATTCTCTTCATTCTTTCATGCTCCTCATCTCTCTCTCGGTCTCATAATGCGAGTAAAAGGTTTGGCTTGCAAACCCTACTGCACATAATTATAGTATCAGGCTCGCAGCTTCAGCGGTTTAATCCCAATCCGAATCCCAATTCGTGGTAATCCCAAGAAATGTGCGATCATTTCCAGAGACAGCATGGAAAGCAACTTGTGCAAGGAGATTTCCTGCATTTACTCTGGTATTCCTGTGCCAGTAGCATGCCAAAGAGATCGGGATTACCAGTGGCATGCCACTGCGCCGCAGAGGGAATAATCGCTACTAGTGGCATGCCAGTGGCAAACTTGGTAATGAATCTGACCCAGCGAAAGTACGGTATGCCTATCATCCGGTCGTGAATCTGGCTACAGAGATTTTTTGAACTCCTTTTATTTAGCTCTTACGTTTTTTAAGTGTTTTTGAGCTTGTCTTAGTTCATGAAACATATTTTATTGTTGGTTTATCTTCCCGCTATCCTGTATATGCTTGTCCAATCTCTAGAATGCAGACTTTTCGTCGTATTGTCATGATGTTTTCTTGTTCAGGTCTTATTCTCGCAAGAACGTGAAGTTGCAAGCGCGTTTACATCAGCGACGCATGTTGTAGTGGGCACTACGCGAACCACGATTTGTATTTGGTGAGTTTCTCTAGAATCGCTTACCTTTTGGTACTTGACTTTTATTAACTTTTTTCCTGTTCCGAAATTGAATGCCGCGTGATATTTCATGGATAGCAAAATCATAATTTTATATGTTGCAGTTGCAGTTGAGTCTGAATCCATAATCATATGAGAGGACTCAAGTCAATATATATACCTAAATCATAAGAAGACTCAAGAAGCAAGCAACCCAAAAAGGTACGTTTTCGCTTTGACTAATTAGTTCAATTGCAGGACCGGAAGCAGCCGTTCTCCTTGTGATCAATATATGCCGTTCGTCAAGCAACCAATCTTCTGGGCGTTGAACTGTCCAGTAAGCTCAACTTTCCCCCTTATCATCATTACTTCTTTATTGTGTCCCGTTTCATATATTGTAGCAGTGAAATTCTCTCTGCTTTATAGAGTTAATTTGACAAAAATATGGAATAAATATTACTTTGCGTATGCATTCCTGTAATACCCTGAAGAAGGAGGGGAATGAAGGAAGGGAGGGGAGGGGGCACCACCTAGACCGTACCAGTGGCACGCCAGCGATGGGCCACCAGCGCCAATGGCATGCCAACGAAGTACCAGTGGCATGCCAAAGAGAGTACCTGTGGCATGCAAGCTAGCATGCCACAGGTACTCTCTTTGGCATGCCACTGGCACAGAAATACCAGAGTACCTATCTCCTCGGCTACCTTACTATTTAAAAAACAAGCATTCCTGAGATGCCCCCCCCCCCTTGACTGGGATTCAGATCTTGATCTCCAATAAATCAGCGACTATTACCTCGTTTCCCTCAACCATCGCCTCGATGAAGGCAGACAGCAGGTGTTGCGGGAAAATCTGCAGGGCGAAAGATGAGTAGAGCGTTCCATTCGCGTCTTTTTGATGTATTTGAAAGTTTCTGAGAATGCTTCATACATCATACATCTATTTACACGCCTCGTCGCAAAAAGCAGTGAAACATATTGGTCAAACAGCCCCGAATGGAATGCTGTAAAGATGAACAAGCTGCGCTGCTCAAATGCTCAACAGATTACATGAAAAAATACTTGGAATTTAAATTCAATTCAGTTTGGAGATTTTAATGAAAAAATTTTACCGCAAATACGGTACCCAAATCGCGTTACAGTATGCTTTCAGCGAGTGCCATTTTTAGGCCTAGGCCAGCGAACCTACGTGCAGGAACTGTATGCATTACTCTGAGGACCGACCATGCAGGGCGCAATCAGCGATGACAGCACAATCTTCGCCTTGGAGAACGAGCCGCCGCCGCCGTGCGCACGCGTCACCTGCACATCAATTACTCAAGGCGGGAATTCAAATGTGATAATATTTTTGGCAGATTGCCAGCTAAAGGCCGCCCTTATAGAGTGTAGGAGACGCTCTAACCACAGCTTTTCAGCATAATATCTACCGCAGTAAGGACGCTCTGCGGTCGTCGTTGACACAACGTTTTTCTACGTAGAATAGATTCGTATGCAAATTAAGAGAGAGGAGGCGAGAGAGCATGGAAATTCGAGAGACACGGAGATACTCGCAATTTCGAAACGCGGACTGGTACAACCTCGTGGTTGGTACAAGGACCTAACCGAGCAAAATACGAGTATACTGATAAATACGAGGAGTAAACTGATGATGCGATACCGGCAGTCGTATGTCCCTTCGTTCCATCAACTCGATGAGGTGAAGGGCGATCAACGTGCACGCGTTGGAAGGCATCTTGCGACCGCCCAGTCGCGACTGGACAGTTTTTATTCTACTCAAATAGAAGAGAAACGTGCCGTAATGTTGCCTTTACGACGTAAAAACCGTTGAAAAGCGCCTCTCTTATGTCAAAAGTAGCGTAGTATTTGAACTATGCTAATGATTAAACAAACTAGTTCAGACTGACATTATGAATTACATAACGGGAAACGAAACCGAAGGCCTAACACGCTTCTGCGACGCGTTTACTTGCATTCCGATAGGACTCACCTGGGATACGAACTCGGGCAGACGCCACACAACAAGGTCGCCAGTCTGCAATCATACGAATCAGGTGAATTAATAATTATTTAATAATATGTATAAAATGGAATTTAAAAAAAAACAACGAACCAACAAGAACTCGGGCAACACGACGGGTAGGTACCGGGCCGACATCCCAAGCAACCGACACGAGAGGAGGGGCACGGGGAGTGAGCGAGCATTTCCTTAGCATACATTTATAACATGCAAATGCCGGCAAACTACAATATAATTCAAGAACAACCTAGCAAAAAATTATTGTCAATAAACGGAATTACCGTAACCAATACCGTAAACCTAGCGGGAGTTCAAATGAAGATACCGTATCTAAACATTATTGCCGGGTGACTTTTTAGTGCAGGATAACATAACATTTTATCAGGGGGGTAGTTACGATGAAGTTATAAAAAATTGAAAAAAAAATCAAATTGAATAAAATTGAATAAAACATCTTTAGTAAAACATCTTTAGACTAACAGTTTAGCTTACATTTCTACATGAGCTCTGTTTAGAGCGATAATTTTTGCAGATCCACTCCAATAAACTTTATTAACATTCTCCTAAGACCTCGAGGTGTTCTGTGATCGATTCGCTTCGTTTGATCCTTTCCTTCGTGTTCCCATTAGCGCGGAACATTGAGAGGTTTTCATAGGGATAGAGTACTTGAGAGGGCGTCTCCCTATGGACTCTGTCCTGATCAAGGTTTCGATGCACTGCATGTAGTGTAGAAAGGTAATGTACGTGACACTTTATTCCTTATCTGTCAGATATAAGTTCTTGTAGCTGGAATAGGAACTGAGTAACTGTAAAAGATACAAAGTAGGTAAATTGAGGCTCAAGAAATAGATAAAAATTAAACTTTACTGAATCTGCCAGCAGTGAGTACGCTGTGGTAACAAGGTACAACGATTGATTCTTACACTAAAGTTTAGTCTTACAACAAACAATTTCAGAACTACAGTACTTATTGAACACAAGCTAGGTGAAGATGAAGCGATTGCCACCACCATAAACGATATTTTAAAGCCATAAAGAGAAAACAAACAATTTCAGAACTACAGTACTTATTGTGTACAAACTGGAAGAGCTTTTTCAAACATCTGTGATGGTTAGCTATGAAAACTAAGACTAGGCCGGCCTAACGGCCGGCTCAGTTGGGTGATTAATTAATTACGACTAATATCGAATTTTGCAATATCTTGATAATTTAAATTGATTCCTTCCATAAATGCTTTAGGATGCCTTTACTTACTAAGAACCATCTCCGGAAAAAAAGATAATTTCGCTTACTTAAAATGTGAAGGAAAATCTATGAGTTTAGAGATGTCGTAAAAAATTTTTATGCCAATATTTTTATCTTAAATGTTGTAAATCAAAAAACGGGAGTTGTTCAATTAGCTGAACAATCGATAAATGAGGCTCGATAGTTGAATTTACGAAAAAGGGAACTCAATTTCAGTCGTTAAATCAACCCAACAACTCATGACTTGTTCTTCGCAGTTCAATCGACCCCCTCGACCCTGAAAACTCATCTCAGCTGTTAAATTGTGTGAATTGAACTATTGACTGAAAACGCCATCTCCGCTAGTAAATTCATTCAATAGCTGAAAACCCCATCTCAGTTATTAGATTCACCGAACAACGGGCATCTAAATGGTTGAATCGATCTTATAACTGAAAAAACCCTGGTCAGTCGATAAATTCACTCAACAGCTGATGACTTGATCTCAGTAGTTCAACCAACCCAATAAATAAAACTCCATTTCAGTCGAGAAATTCACAGAATATTGATGCTTCTTAGCGGTTAGATTCACCCAACAACCCCATCTCACTCATTCAGTTCACCGAGAAACTGAAAACTCGATCTCTTGTCAGTTGTTCGACTCACCCATCAACTAAATAAACGTTGAGGTATCAACCACTAACTAAATAATGCATCTCAGTCTTTCGATTCACATATAGTGGAATAAAAAGATCCGTCGGTAAGTCGTTCCGAATATCAAGCGACAGAGTGTGCAAAAGTGAGAGAATTAGACGCATTTTGGAATCAAAGCAACTGAAGGACCGGTTTATTCTACTATATCAACTGAATGCTGCATCTCAGCCTTTCAATTGCCCCATCAACTGAATGCTGCATCCCAGCATTTCAATTCAGGCATCAATTTAATACTGCATCTCAGTCTTTCAATACTCGAAATAAATTACCGTAATAAACTAAAATCGAATAGCAGAATAAAAGTGGCTATCCGCAAATGGCTTGCCCAGGCCTCCGTCGCGAAATTCCTTACGGTGCCATCGCTAATGAAGGCCTACGCAAGCCACATCTCCGGATGGATGCCCAACTTACCGCATAGCCGGGCCGGAAAATGGCGATCGGAAACCTATTTCCCGGAATCGACACTGAGCAGCGGGCGGCGCGCGGAACTACTTGAATGAGTGAGGAGGATTGGGAGATGGGGGGAGGGAGGATGGAGGTGTGATCGGACTCCGCAAAAGGAGAAGTGCAAACAGTGTGAGAGCGACTGAGCACTGACACAGACATATAGAATAGATCGGAAGGGTAGAGGGGGGATGAATGAGCGAATGAATGGATACAGTAGGGACACACCATTAGGACGGTATGATTGAGTGGAGGTGGGGGGGGAGAGAGGGAGTGACAATATGTATGTGGGATATGTGTTTGGTTAGCGATGAATGAGTGAATGGACAGGGGGGGAGTGACCGGGGAATAGAAGAGGTTAGGACTAATGCACGGAGAAGGGCAGCCTGTCACAAAGCTATTCCATGGGCCCTTGATCCGCTGCCCGGAGCTGGGTAAAGAACATCATTCAGGCACTGTCCCACCGTAAACTCCTTACTACCTCTTCGCATTGAAAATGGAAATGGAACCACCGTAGAAACATTTTCCTCAATCATAGATACCTTGTTACCTTGTAAACCTCGTCAGAACAGACCCGAACATCCGCTACCCCAGAGATAGCCTTGAGAACCGCGATGTTCTCGATCAAGAAGGGTGGAGGGAGTGGAGAAACGAATGATCGAATGAATGAAGGACAGTGGAAGAGGGGGTGACCCCTTAGCACTTTTCGCACAAGTGGGGTCATCCCTGGGCATGTCCCATTCTTCGTTCTAAGAAGAGAATGCGCTGCCTGCTGACCGTCCTGCTGCCCGTGCTATCACTGCAGTTCCAGCTACCGGGTAGGCTTTGACCTTTTCGAGACTGGGCTAGGTACATCCCATATTGCAACCGAAAACTCTTGCTTTTTTGCTTTTACTACTCTTCCTACCCAACATCACCTAGTGAAATAGTTACCACCTTTAAAGATGCGCGTTAGTGAATATTTAGTGTTCGGTGCCAAAAGCTAGCGAAAATTGTCGATTCCTGGTGAGCGGTGAAATGTGTGACAGTTGTTTCTATGCTTGTCAGAAGTGAACGATGGTAGCTGCTACATCTGGCAAATCCGATCCCGTTTATCGAAAACGTGATTCTTGCAATGAGAAGATGGCAAGGTTTCAGATCTGACCCATCTCGGTGTTCGGCTCAATCTCTGCCCTCCGCCCAGCCCCCCGCGAATTGTTTACATCTCAACACCTTGCCGGTAATTTATAGCTTTCTGTCCTAATTTGAAATGCTTTGAAAACGACATTTTCTACGCCTCCTTCAGCACATAATCTACTGTTTATTTCCCTGAAATTAAAATATTTCATTTCAGGCCTATTGGTTAAAATATTTCAGATTTGACGTTGAACAGGAAGAGATACGTATGGAACTGGGTCGACTCGACGGAAATATGGGCGAGATTGAGGTTTGCTTTTCACCTTTTTTGTTTATTAATAAAATGGTAAATATAACAATACATAAGTGAACTACTCCAACTTAACAATAAATGAATAAAGCAATGCAGTTGGCTAACGCGACGGTGTGAGATTTGGAATGATCTTCAATCCTAATTTCTCTACTGCTATTGATAAGAATTGGTGTTATAGAGAAAACAAGTGCTCCTTTAGGTTGCACCCTCACCAATGAGATCACAAAGAAACAAGGACGTCACACCACATCCTACACTTTTACCGGATAGTGATCTTTACAGGCGACTACTCTAACAATAAAATCAACACTATTCCTACTTTGTTGACTGGGTTACCTCTAAAGATGTTCGTTTACAAAATAAGTCTAGCAAGACGCACTAGTCTCGTCAAAATTTGTATTTGTAAGCAAATACAAATTTTGGTCGTGATCTCTTCTGTATGAAGGCCATTGCTTTATGTATTCTGGTAACACTCCATTGTATTTGTGGAAGTGTACCGTTGTCCGGTCGTGATCTCTGTGTACCGTTGTCCGGTCGTGATCTCTCTACATGTTTCCCCTTCCATAATTAGTGTGCACCGTCGTGGGTCACTGCTACTCCAAAATCAAAACATCCTTATCTAATCACCCCCCCACTCTCACTCTCTACTTTCTAGTTAGCGAACTCTTGTTGGATGCTAACATTTATGTTTCTGATTTTTTTAGTTTCCTGCATATCGCATATTGTACCACAGCAACTGATTGTTCGATTTATCAAAACCTCAGATGAATCTTTGTGCTGATTATCTACATTTTTCAGTTTAAAAATAAGGAGATGGTACCCAAATAAACGATCACATTTTCCAAAACATTTTGTGAAGTGCGAAAAAGCATCTACCTATTTTCTTTCAAGATGACAAGATAGTTTGTGGCTGTCATCAAACTGATCACGGTTGGCACATTAGAGCACGAAAGCCGTTGCCTAGTGTAACGCGCGCGTTGAGTAGTGTGCGTATCGTGTAACGGAGATTGGCACTCTTGCTCATTGGCCAGATAGCGGTTCGCACATGCACGTGTGAACCGTGCAAATATATAAGTCATCCGGCCGCCTTCCTACCATCATGTTTGGTTAGCTTTCATTACAATTCGCACTACGAACTTATATACGCGGGGTTTATATTCAGTTTTCATGCAGTTGTTTTTCGAGACACTGATTACCCCGTATAAATAAGGTAGCTCGGACTCCGGCAGAGCATGCTCGCCCTACTTCTCCTCGCCATTCCCGCTCTCCTCATAGCGCTCAATCTCGACTTCTTCCGGTCTCTCATGTAAGTGCCTTTTTGGATCTTTGACAAAAAATAAATAACGTATAATTAATGGTTACGGTTTACAGTTTTACACCTTTTCCTGAATTATCGGGTGGAACTCAAACTCGGCGAAGTTATGTGACAATGAGCTCTTTTGCAGATGAATAGTAGGTTCGATTCCCACCGCGTCCATTTTTTTTTGCTTTTTTCATTTTAGCTTTTATCCTGCTTCGGATAAGGAAATCGTTTTATGCCCTGTGACAATGAGCTCTTTGCAGATGAATAGTAGGTTCGATTCCCACCGCGTCCTGATTTTTTTGCTTTTTTAAGTTTAGCTTTTATTAATGGTACAATGTGGATAATGAAAGAGAAATAAGTCACAGACAACTGTGGTCTTGAGTTGGTAGTCTATGTATGCTTTCACTATATTTTCCGCTCTTTTTAGCTAACCAAGCGTATTATTAGAGGAAAATGAACGTTGAGAGAGCTGCACCAGTTCTTTCCGCTAGCCACCGTAAAACTCGAGAAAGAGCCGGAGATTAGCCTAAGCTGGCAGCTTTTGCCAAGAGAGTTTTACTGTATTTAGCGGAGTGCGCTGCAAAGATTTCCCAACGTTCGTTTTCATCCAATAATACCTCGGTTAAACACCTAACCGCTCCATTTCGCAGCCACCAAAAGCGCCTGGCAGCATCGATTCCCGGCCCGCCCGGCGTGCCCTTCTTCGGCAACCTCTTCGACATCAAACGAACGGCCGAAGGTCAGCCCAAGATTCTCTTTATCTTTGCTCCATTTCCATTCCATTTCCATTTTTACACCTTTATCTGGACTATCAGTGGATTTGGGTCCAAAGGAGGGGGCTTTGATATAGATAGGAGCGGTCAGAGACTTCAAATCTTCTTCAAATACTCACTCAGTCCGAGGTGACGATGAATCTTGAGTCGCCTCTTGATCCTCGATTGGCGCGTACTCCCCTCGTACGCCAAGTCTTCAGAGGGGAGGATTCTTCTTTCTGATCCTTGGTTGAAATTGCGTGGGATGACTCTTGGTTGAGAGACGAATGAGGGAGCGAACCACACGCGAGGGGAACAGAGAGGAAGAATGTGTCACTTTGCTCCATCAAAGGAAAATTAAAATCCGTTCAAGTGTCTCTCTATGGCCGATTTCACAGCAGCCTTTAGTCGCATTGTCGCCTTATATAAGCAATTCATACTTTATACGCATGATAGAGAAAAGAAATAATAAAAGAAAAAGAAGAAAATGGGTGGCGAAGTGGGGGTGGTGAGTGTAGTGGGATAGAGAAGCTGAGCGAACCTGGTCCAGCGTGATCTCCCTTTGCTCCTAGTCGGTGGAAGATGAGATGATGGCGGTCCGGTGGATGGTTGGAAGCGAATGTGGAAGTGGAAGAGTGGATGAAATGGATGGAGTTGGGCTTGCCAGGCTAGTGGAATGGAATGGATGGAATGGAGTTCGTGGTGGTCATTGTCATGTATAATAATTGGTGGGTTGTGTTGGTGAATTGATGCAATCCGCCGTTGAATTGTGACGGTTAATTTTTAATTCCCTTTGAGGGACCCCTTAATGTAATTTTCCAGACATGCCGATCGGAATCACTAAGCGAGGCAACGATTATGGGAAACGAGGCATCGATATGACACGATCGTGGATTATGTGGAAGCTCATTGTCACTCCCTTTACTGGAAGGGCGGTTAAGGTAGGCAAAACACTTATACGAGTTAGGCCTGTAGAGACTGCAATATGAGAAAGCGTGGGGCTAGCCTAGTGATAATATGCACGGAAACCAAATTTGAATGCGAGGATCGACAATACACGGTAGAGTATAATGTACAATGCCAGGCGATTCTCGACTCATCCGAGGAGATCAGCAAGGGCAACGAGTACGACATCGTCAGTCCGTGGCTGGGCAGGGGACTGCTGCTCATGTGCGTAAGACAAAACCGCATCCAACGTGAAACGTATGGCACATTTTACAATAATAAACGATTATGGAGCAATCAGGGAAGTTTGTAGTTTAGCTGTACTCGCTGATTTGCAGAACGGGCGACGCGTGGCGTCACCGCCGACGTCTCCTCACTCCGACCTTCCACTTCAACCAACTCGACTCGTACATCGCCGCCATGAACCGGCATGCGAAGGTAGCCAGATCACGTATTGTCAAAACCATTTGACTGTACTTTTAATACATCAAGCCTTTTCAAGAGCATTTATTGCGCTTGGCCGGCGCGACAGCCTTATGGTTTACTCACATGTCGTTTCTTGCAGATCTTCGTCCACGATATTCTGCCTGATCTGACCGGTTCGACCGTCGACCTGTATCCCTACATCAAGCTGTGCACGCTGGACATTATCTGCGGTAGAAAACTTGCCCTAGAAATATTCTCTTACGATTTTAAGTTTTGAAGCGAGATTGTTAGCCTGACAAGTACTTGCAGAGACTGCGATGGGCAAGGACCTGGACTCGCAGCACAACCCGACCCAGCCCTACGTTACGGCCATACAGCGGATCATGCGGCTGGCGGTTGGCATCGTCTCCAATCCCATCTACTGGTTCCGGCCCGTACGGTAGAGCATCGGGCTCTTTTTGGCAATCAAAATCCCCCCACGTGTACTGCTACCCGCCCTTGCGTGACAATTGCACGATAGAAAATTATTAGCAGTCAGTAGTGGCTAATTCTAAATTTACAATACGCCTTATAAATAAATACCTTTGCAGGGTGCTCAGCGGGTTCCAAGCGGAATACGATGAGGCGATATCGACTGCGAAGGCCTTCACATTCCAGGCAAGCTGTTGTAAGAGAGATACATCTTCACTTGATGTACTCTAACAGACTCAGCATATCTACTCTGATAGACTAATGGACACTTCCAGGTGATTGCCGAGCGTAAGGCAGCTCTCGAAGCGGGTGAAGTTGAACCGAACAAGCGGGCCTTTCTGGATATGCTCCTGGAACAGACGGGAGAGAATCGGCTGAGTGAGGAGATACTGAGGGAGGAGGTGGACACCTTCATGTTTGCAGGTATAATAGCTCTTTCAGCACCTTTTACAATACCCTACGCAGATAACCAGAAAAAAACTAATAATCCAGTAAAAATCGTGGATCAGGCCATGACACGACAGCCAGCGGTCTCGCGTGGGCGATCTGGTGCCTCGCGTGCAATCCCGAAGCTCAGGAGCGGGCGGCGGCTGAAGTCAGGCAAATCTTCGGTAAGCCAACAACATCGGAAATATTTTAAGAAGAAAGGTTAAGAGTCAATGGATCCTAAGCTTCTCGTTTAGCAAGCGACGAAGGCAGAGACGCTACGCGCGCGGACGTTCACGCGATGAGCTACCTGGACAGGTCGGGCGGGCATTTGACAAAGCAAAAACCAGAGAATAGCAAAGATGCGAGTATTTTGAGCATCGAACATGGAAGCAGTGCATGGAAAGTAGAAAGCTACTGACAGCGTTTTTTTCCAGATGCATCAAGGAGTCGCTTCGCCTGTTCCCTCCAGCGCCCCTCATCATGCGCAAGTTGCAGGCGGATTTCAAAATCGGTATTCCACTTTCCTTATTGAAGTAAAAAAGCAGCGCATTTTACTACTTTAGATAGCGCCGCGCCATCGTAAATGTACGTATTCTCAACACTGTACATTATAAGTATCGGGTCCATAAAACCCCCCTCTAAATATGAAATATGTTGAGACGATCTATATTATATGAAATATATTGAACATATTGAGACGATCACATCGTGCCCCGAGGCGCTACTGTAAGCATCTCACCGTTTGCGGTGCATCGCAATGAGTACGTATTTTAAAAGAAGCTTTTTAAAATGCATTTTATGAGTAGGTATTAAAAGAACTAGGCATTGGCCCTTTTCACAGGACAGTGTTCGAGAATGCGCTATCCTTCGACCCGGACCGCTTTCTTCCCGAGCGTATGGCAGGCCGCCATCCCTATGACTACATTCCGTTTTCGGCCGGACCAAGAAACTGTATAGGTATTATCTACCAAAAAGTTTCGTCAGTAAACGTCATTCCTACTTCGTTTGCGCTCTCTTCATACCGCTTCTCTCTCGTCGTAAACAATAATGAAACGACTGACTGGACGCAACCAGATTTGTATAAGGCGGCAGACTAATGTTGTTTTTTTAAAATTGTATCAATGAAAGACACCAAAAATGTGTCTTGCGTAGTACAGCAGACATACTAAATAAAAAATCGAATTAGACCGTGAAAGATTTGCAGGACAGAAATTCGCAGCTTATGAAGAGAGGGTTGTGACGTCCTGGCTCCTAAGATACTACCGGTTCGAGGCTGACATGTAAGGAGCAAAATAAGTAGGGTTGAGAAAAGAAGCAGTAAACGTAGTCATTCATTCGTTTTCTTTTTCCACTCTGTGTACGGCGTAGGTAAAGAATGAAAGGATGACCACATTTACCGCTTCCTTGCAGAGCTTTAATTTTAATTTTTGTTCTTACTAATGCAGCTAGTGTTCTTGCCAATGCAAGCAGAATCAGCTCTAGCATATAAATACAATCAGCAAATTGAGGGGCCTTCATGAGAATCCTCCTCTTGCTGAAGTCATACTACGGCCTAAATACGGGTGTCGTGTACGGGTCACGAAGCGATGAACTTTATAAGTTTTCGTATTTCTTCTTATGTATTTGTGTTTACGCAATAATATATATTTCATCATGTTTTAAAATAAATTATTCAGATTATTTCAGTTTGCAAATTTTATTTTTTCCATGAAAAGCGTAATTTTGTTATTGAATTTTCCGTAGTCTTTTGTTACTTCTATAAAAGCCGGCAAAATCGGCATCGCCTTTCTTATTCTGGGCATGCCAGTTTTGTATCAGCCTCTGCTGACCAACAATAGCATTTCGATCCAATCCAGCCATTTCATTATGCACAACTGTCACGTCTAACGGTAACTGTTTACGATCCTGTGCAGAGATAGTTTGAACTGCTTAGTAAAAGTTTTCCAGTGGTTTTTTTAGTTTTTTTTTTTGTTTGTGACGATGCATTTATGTGCATAGTTTAAAGAAATATTTGAAATTGAAGGCGAGTAATCTACATGTAAATGTACTAAAAAGATGATATTATCACGGCACAGCTTCAATTTGTTTTTGTGGCAATCAGGTATAGTGGAATAAAACGATGCGTCAGTTTCTTGCGTTCCAAAATGAGTCTAATTCTCTTACTTTTGCACACTCTCTCGCCTTACATTCGGAATGATTTTCCGACGGATCTTTTTAGTCCACTATATATAGAAAGTCATTCGCGTAGTACAAGGAAGTACTTTGCTCTTGATACGTGACAGAGAAGGTTTGGCTAAGGCTCTTCGCTTCCGATTTTGCTACAGTGCCCAGGCGGTGTGTAAGTATGTGGCTCTTTCGGCTTAGGAAAAAGTTTCACTTTCTTGTCTTGTGATAAGAAGGTACTTATCTCTAGTTCTAAGTGCGATAAGGAGAATTCACAAGATATAGTTGATTACTTTTCAGCCTGAATCTTAAAAAAATTAGATTGCTCTTCTTTTATATCATCTTTTTCACGACAAGCCCCTTCTATATCTATAAATTAGATATTTTTTCTCTATATCAGGCTGACAGTTCACCTTGATGTTTCATACTGTCTCACCTCTTTACAGACAAATCGAAAAGCTTT
The DNA here is from genome assembly GCA_900490955.1 of Micoletzkya japonica. Classification (NCBI taxonomy): domain Eukaryota; kingdom Metazoa; phylum Nematoda; class Chromadorea; order Rhabditida; family Diplogasteridae; genus Micoletzkya; species Micoletzkya japonica. Next base: position 109,315 of record LS943922.1, on the reverse strand, counting down.
GGAGTCTATCACACAACAACCACATGTCGTGCACAGTATACCTTCAACAGTCTTTATCTCGCTCATGAAACCAACTCGTTGCAAACCAAAATAAGAGAAATGGCAGTGGTTGGGGAATGAGATCGTGACAGTCGAAGTCATCGTCGATCCAGCGTCGTCGCTTAACGGCGGGTTCCGTCTTCGAAGAAGATGCCTCCGTCGAGGGCGCAGTACTTGGGACAGATACCGCGCTCGCCCGATCCTCCCGAGCTGCCGGGGCGGCCGGCATTTCCGGGCTGTCCGTCGTTTCCGGGGGCTCCGGGCTGGCCGGCGCTTCCGGGAGCTCCAGCGTTTCCGGGTCTGCCGTCGTTTCCGGGTCGGCCAGCGGGTCCCTGGGGTCCGGGGGCTCCTGAATCGAGACCATTTTAGTTGACGTCATCTTGCTGGCTCAGATGCACACATTATGTGTTATACTTGTAAATCGATGATGAAATACGTAGTATGTATACACAGGGCAAGCCGCTTACCAGCGCGTCCGGGCTGTCCGGGTCTGCCGGGGATGGGTCCTCCTCCGGCGGCCGAGTGTCCGGGGGCTCCGGGTCGTCCGTCGTTTCCGGGTCTGCCGGGTCCGCCGTTCTGTCCGCGTCCTCCGGGCTCTCCGGGCTGTCCAGGGGGACCGGCGTTTCCGGGGGCTCCAGGTCGGCCGTCGTTACCGGCGGGTCCGGGGGGTCCGGGGGCTCCTGAAGGAGGATCAGGTAAATTGCATACGCATACCCACGCCTTGGATACTAAAAAGTCGTAGCTGCGGATTTATAAAAAAATATTGCTGGTCGTTCGCTGCAAAGCGATGCGTAGTTGTTGTACTTATGTCTAAATATGCGGCCTCTTTGTTGCGCTTTCGCCATCTGTACAGAGCAGTGCGTAATGGCGGTTAACGGCATACCGGCGCGTCCGGCGGGGCAGGGCTGGCAGGGCGGGGCGGTGACGGGCTCGCAGGGCGACGACGAGGCGCGGCCGGGGTTGCCGCCCTGTCCGGGGGCTCCGGGGCGTCCGGGAGTTCCCGGTCTTCCGGGGGCTCCGGCGGGGCCGGCGGCGCCCGGCTGGCAGCAGCCGTTGCACTTGGCGTCCTCCCAGTAGGCCTGACGGGCCGTGCGGTTGTGGTGGGGCAGCGCCTTCATCGCCGCGACGTCCACCCAGACGCCCTTGGCGTTCGACTGCAAAGAAGTGATGATGACACGAACGCATCAGAGATGAGGAAGCTGAGATACGGCGAAGTCCTCTCAAGATATAGTGGAATAAACCGATCCGTCAGTTTATTTTGTTCCAAAATGAGTATAATTCTCTCACTTTTGCACACTCTCTCGCCTTACATTCGGAATGATTTTCCGACGGATATTTTAAATTATTCTTTTTTAAAATTTTTACCGTAAAATTACCGTACCTTGCACGCCTGCAGGTCGTGGAGGGTAGCGCGGCGCATGTGCTGCACGTAGTTGTAGACCATCGGCAGGGTCACGGCGATCGAGAGTACGGCGATGGCCGAGAAGGTGACGGCGGCGTAGCCGACGACGCGGTAAGCGGCGACCTTGGACGACGAATCCATGCTAGGGATGGCTTACTACCCTGCAAGGAAGGCGGCTATAGCACAATCAGTATAAGAGTAAAGTTACAGTTGTGAGCATACATTGAACGCTGGATGGTAAGAGAGTACTATGATACTTCTATGGATGTGAGAAGCCTATTATGAAAGGTAAAGATGATATCGTTTGACATGCTACGAGGCTAAAGTGTTTTACTTGTATCGTTATTCTGATAAGATTCAACTATGTACAGTATCACTAGCGGAGGAGACGGATGCAAGAGAGAGAATGAGCTGCGATGCTGTCCACCTAGCTGCCGCCCGAGCTTATATACCGTGCACCCTCTCAGAGGGTGGAGCCTGGGCTTTTTATGGCCGAGTCGACAGTGGGCCGCTGCACTAAAGTAAGTAGTGGAGAGGGCGCAGGCGACGAGATAAAGTAGGTGAAGAAGAAGGAGAAGCGAACTGGCGAGAGAAGAGGGAACGAGGAAAGACGGGCAGTAAGCAGTTTGTGCACGAACAGTGGAACGAGCACTACTACCTAGGAAAGAAGGTGATATTGCGAGAGCTGACTACACTCAGCGAAATTTCACCACCATACCGCACCTAGTGAATCATTCACCACACAAATTTCACCAGCCCGCTGGTGAAAGGAGCACAATTCACCAGCGGGCTGGTGAAATTTGTGTGGTGAATGATTCACTAGGTGCGGTATGGTGGTGAAATTTCGCTGAGTGTACCACCACCTTTTGGCCCAGCATTATGATTAGGGACCTGACTGATGATGGTCAGGCGACAACCTTTATAGTATTACAAGATTCAAAAATTTTGCCATTAAATGTTCTGCTTTGCTGACGACTTAGCCGGGAAATAGAAGGTATTTCTGTAAATTTTGAAACGTAAGCGAACAGGGTAACCTCCGCCATACACATATCTCCACTCCCTAGTCTCCTAGAACGAATTTTTAATCCATTTCGGCGCGTATCTATCAAACGTATCTGTGACAAACTTCGTGAATATTGTAATATGGCAATCGTCATCAGTATAACTATAGTTCACATCTAGTGCAATACTTTTTCCAGTTTTACACCTTTATCAGGACTATCAGTGGATTGGGGTCCAAAGGAGGGGCATTTTAGTGCAATAGTAGGACGAACAATGTCCAAGGGGGCAGTACCTATCCATGTATGTTGCGACGCGGCGAACCGGACGTATTGTGTGGAGACCTGAAGAAACGCAGAATCGCTGCTACTCAACCGCTCGCTGAATTACCCGCAGCAAAAACGACTTCTTCCATTTCTCCTGCTGTCTGATTAGGTACTGACTGGCCCGGCCTTCTCGCTCCGCGGTATTTCCAATAAGTTCTGAGGCTAATTACGCATACTCGTAGACGAGTGGCCAGAATAAGTAGCCTGTCACTCTGCTCTTTTTCCGTTTACTCCTCTCCCTTCAGTTGCTCATTCCTCTTCCTCCTTCTCCTCCGACCAATTTCGATCTTTGCATGTGACAGAGGGGATCAAGTTCAGATGGCATGATTTAGCCTAAGCGAGGCAGTCGAGACTAAGGTCGTAGTGGAGACACTACAGTGTATGCAGCCACTTTGGGTTTTCGTCAATTGGCTAATTGTAAGCGTAAGTATGGATGTTTTTCCTTGCAGTAACTCGAACACGTTCAACCGTAAGAACAGTAGCGAGTTAAATTGCGTAAAATGATAGGGTACTTTATGAGTATGCCGATAGCGTATGTAGTTGGGTGAGTGGCAGTACAGGCAACAAAGAGTCCCGAGAGGAAGAGAAGGGGAGGGGTCAGCTGGTTCGTCTCTGTAGCATAATCGAGGCCGTTCGCCGCTCGTGCTAACAAAGGTCGAGGCAGCGGTCGGGAAAAAGACGATTGCCTGCGAATGCGAAAAGCACGTCGTTAGGGCACAGTACCGAGTGCACTAAGAGTAATGCGAAGTAAGCCTATTATGCGTTTCTTTTGTGGAGCTGCCCTGCAGCAGTAACGCATCGTTGATTAACGCACCGCCGATAACTATTCGGTGGCAGCCTACCGGTACCGTTCAATGCGGTTTGAAGCGGTGAATGATGAGTCTCTTTGTCCCGATTGCGTTTCGATTTTAATACTGCTGGTGCTGTTTTTGCCTCGGAAACTCGACAGATGCCGCTACCTTGCTATAGAGCTCTGTGAGGACAACGGAATGCGAGTTAACTTTATAGTTCAATGCTACGCCGTAATGTAGATAAGATGAGAGATGATTGACGGAACTTTTTTGCCAACCATGCCATACTATGCTTAACCATGAGTAGGACCACTGCGAGGTTCTAGTTTCGGTTCGAGCACCATGCGACACAAGGAATTGTTCTTGATACGCCTCAAGCTCGCGAAAAAGTGACCCGCTGATGCACTAGTTAACTACCAATTGGTACACTTCCACGGCAGAACTGGCTAGGAGCGTACGTGATGAATGGCAGAGCTTATACAGTTCATCTTCATGATGCTAATCAAGACTACTCAAGTGAAAGCGAACGGAGCGATACTCAGTTAAACACACACTCACAAGTTTAATTTTTTATTCTACGCGTATATCCAGAGTGTGGGAAGCGGTTTATTGGCAGAAGAAAGGAGTAGACAAGGTTATATTCCAAATGCCTTTATTATTACACTACATATAATGCTTGTATCCATGCGGTCCATTTCAAGCTCGGTTGAGGCAGTCACGCGTTTCCCCGGAAAACTTGCCGGCGAGCTGGATGATTCCGGCATCGTAAACCTGATATATTATATTATTAATAAAAAGTTTCCGTCAGTAAACTCATTCCTACTTCGTCTGCGCTCTCTTCATACCGCTTCGCTTTCCCGTCGGAAATATTATGGGAACGGAATGACTGACGGAACATTCTCCTTGAAAAAAATTCAAATTTCCCCGGAAAAGCCCGGGAATGTTAACCACCGAGATGTTAACCGCCGAAAAATATCCTTGATTCAGAAACGACGGAATGCAAATTTGAATGCGAAGATCGACAATAACCACCATCTGGAGAATTGATGGTATATTTTTTCAAAATGTGTAGAAGCTTAAATGGAAAAGAAAACTTTTGAACGAGTTGCTTGAAGGAACCGTTTCACGTAAAAATACTAAAATTACCTTCTCGGCAACCTTTCCATACGAGACGTACTTCTTCGGTATGTAGATAGTGATGCGACGCTGGCAGGGCTTCAAAATTTAGGAATACACGACGTTCTGTGAATGTGTCTCTCCAATTCCCATGCTGGCTCACCTCCACTCTCTCATTTTGCAAGTCCTCTGGAGCAGAACGTTACGGAATACCTCTGTTGAACTCTCCCTGTTTACCTCATTATCCTCTATAACCAAACGTAGACATTCTAAACTTCTTGACCGATATTTAGCGATAGCTATTTAGAGGAGATACGGTCGATAGAATTTCAATGCGGACCAGGGCTTCATTCCCAAGAGCAGCTAACGGCGCGAAAAATCCCTTAACAATAAGGGAATTGCACCCCAATGGCTAAATTACCCTTGCCTGCTGAGATCTTTGATAGACAATACGGTAGAGCACCCCACGAAATGACCTCAAAGTTCTATATTCCCGAGCGAGCTAGGATAATTTATAATTGAGAAAAGTTACCTAGCGGGATAAGGTATGAAACTAGAACTAGACCTCCTGAATCGGTACCGATCCGTGTCCAGTTTCGTTCAGTCAAAGGAGGGGGCGTTTTTTCGTGGACGTGATTCAGGAAGTCCGTTTATAAGACTGTGCCCACCATGATTCCGTCATCGCAGTCGTGGTACACGTTGATCTTCGCGTCGATGGACGTAATCTCGTCCGTCGTTCCCTGCAGAGAGAAGCGGCCCTCCGCATCCGACACTCCGCTGTCCATCAAATCGTCCAGATCGGGACCTCAAAACACACCGCAGCTCATAGTTGTGAGTTTTCACAATATGTTCATGAACTTTCCGATCACTGTGTAAGTAACAAAGATATATATTTGCCTTGTTGTGTTATTTTACTGAGATATAAAAACATGACGACCGGAAGTAATCCTATTTGGCCCACCGGCTAAGTAATGCTGAAAATTATATTCGAAATATCCTTTTGGGACGGAATAGAGAAATGAAATAACGGACATTACAGCAAGCCCATACCCATGTCGTCATCGTACAGCTTGACCTTGACGTTCCTCGCCGGCTGGTCGTGACACATCAGCACACCTACAGTAACCTCCCCCCTTCTTTTCCGTTTGAGACCTTGATTTCTATTATAATATGTAATGAATCGATAAGTAGTTTAGTATTATGCGACACTGCAAATTAATGGAAGTGAGTAGAGGACAAAGATTGGAATTGATTTCGTTTTACTACTGCTTGGCACACGAATAATATATCATTGAAGTAAACGTCCAGATTCATTCATAGGATCCTACTTCGCCGGTACTCTTTTCATACAGCCTCACTCGCAAGCTAAAAAATTTCTGTAGTTTCTTTAGTGCTTCCGACAAGAGAAGGAGTATGAAGAGGCTCCAGGCATAGTAGGTTTTCGTCAATAATAAATAAGGATAATCCTAACTTAGGGAGCATAGTGCTCAATCATAACTCCTTGCCTTTAACGGCGGCCGCCTGAGTGAAGCCGACAAGGGCCGACGTGGAAGAGACGAGGCAGAGGATGAGGAGGACGGTGAGGAGGGGCATGGGACAACTGGGAATAAAGTAGGGTTCCTCTTTCTGACGCTTTTTCTCGGTTATGTTTCACGCTTCCATAAATACCAGAGCATGCTTATAGAGGCCGACAAGTGAAATGTAACCGTGAAAAAGCCTCAAAAAGAGAACCCTAGAATAATGCACGATGAAGACATGTATTCACAAGCTTCTCCACGAATATCTCGTTCACCGATCTGTCCGCCGATACTTTTGTATAAGCCCGCTTTCAAAGCATAAGCCTTTAGTTGCTGCTTGAAAATCACATAGCGCGGTGTATGAAGAGCAATGTTTCGCTGCTCTTCGCTCATTTTGTTCCAAAAAACGGTGGATAAAGTCATCCAACGGAAATGGAAATTGGAAAGCTAGCGCTACGACAAAAAGGAACAAAAAAGAGAGAATGACCGAGGGACTTATTTTATGCATTTCTTTTTCCGTTTCAATTCGGGTTCGATTCATTGAAAATTGCTAAAGCAATTCCAAGTCACGGCCCAACCGCGACCAGGATGTGTGTGTTTTTTCTCCTTCTGTTTCTTCTTTTATTCTTCTGACCTCCGCAAACAGGATCGACTCACGTAGAGATCAACAATATCGAGCAGCCGAGGAGAGAAAGTAACACTTTCTCGCGCACTGATCTTATCAAGTTTTGCCATCGCTGCCATTACGGAACTGTCGATCTATTTGACAACGTATATACAAGGAAAAGGAAGGTGAGAACATGAGTGAAAACATACAATCAATATTTTTCTTTTCATGACAAGCTAACTTGATAACAATTAGGTAATGTTTGAAATGCACTCAGGCATATTTGATCAAGCATAGTGGAAAATATCTACTAGCTGTCGAGAAGCGATTTGGGTTCAATCTCAGCTCAAGCTCTATTGAGGCAGTCTCGCGATTCTCCTGTATACTTTCCGGCCAGCTGAATGACTCCCGCATCGTAGACCTGGAACAGGATTCCTTATTGTTGAGAAGGCGTCTTGATTATCTTTCAGTTAGAAACGCTAAACTATCTATCTAAATAGCTAATTTAATTAAATCAGCTAAAAATAGTATAAAAAGCAAATACGAACCTTGGACGGCGTTGCTCCGCGCGTCACGTACTTATTGGGCAGGAAGACGGAGATTCGTCGTTGGCACGGCTGAACGAATATCTTAGGAAATACTATTTCCTTATACTTCGTTGCAAAGTGTCCTATGGAACAGCGACATCCAGAATAGGTGCAACCAGCGGTACTAGGAGTTTTTTCGCACTCAATCTCAACGCTATAAAAGCGTTCATTTTTCATCGCCTGACCGTGAGTCCGTCGTCGCAGTCGTGGTAGATGTTGACCTTCGGGTCGATGGTCAGGAATTCGGAGGCCGACCCGGAGAGTTGGAAGTGCCCCGAGGCATCCGAACGACCCTCGTCCATCAGGTCGTCGAGGTCCGGTCCTGAGAGTTGTCGATAGTGCATTATAAAGGCACTTCCACAGTGTTCTAAGTGCTAAGCGAACGAGCCAAAATGCTTAGGATACGGTGTTATCCGTGCGAGAGTTCCTACCGAAAGCAGGGTTATTTTTCGGCGGCTCGTTCGCTTAACATTTTGACTGTTGCCAGAACACTGTGCTTCTATCTACTTCACTAGATAGATCATATCTACGCAAAGTCTTAGGCGCATTTTGGAGGTGATAAGGAGTAAATAACTATATAGCATAACTTGAGGGCAAAGCGTCGGGAACAGGTAAATTTCTCGCAACCTGAGTCGTCGTCGTACAGTTTGACCTTGACGTTGGTGGCCGGCTTGTCGTGACACATCAGAACACCTTTCACGGCGGCTGACTGAGTGAACCCGAGGAGACCGGCCTGGGAAAGACCGCACACAGAGAGCAGAATTAACAACGACGACGTCATCTGAAGAAGACTGCATGATCAGAAAGAAATATAGTGGAAGTAAACATGATAGCAGGGTGTAATTGGTACACAAGAAATAGATTGAAAAGTAGAGCGTTTGGGAACGAGATAAATAAGTAGCAGTCGGCAGGTAGAGCAGAGTTGGGCGCAGCGAGGAAACTGTCTCTCCGTTATAAAAGCTTCGGTTCGTCGAACGACGCCCCGTCCTCATTGGGAGTACCGTGAACTGTTCTCACTCTACTGCTAGAGCGACTCTCCCCGATCCTCTTGACTCTCCGGGTGATTGATGTGTTGAGCGCCAGAAATAGTTACCGGGCGTGTGACTCACTTGACAAACACCGGAAACACGTACGATGAGGAGGAGGAAAATGTGGCCCGTAAGGTTGTCGTCATTCTTGTTCATTACCTCAGTTTACTTTCTTAGTTTTATTTTCTGTAAAGTTGGGCTGCGACAGTTTGGGAAATGGAGAAGAAAAGAAGGTATACCGCCCCTAGGACAGCAAAGAATCAATTTAAATGTAATCAGATAGATAGTGTGAAAACATGGCAAACTCAGTAAGCACAGTATTTATTACGTATATATATATTTACTCTATTGAAGTTTAATTCAACAAGACCTTATCCAGTGTTACGACAACGTTACGGACGGCACCGTTATCAGAGTAACCTTTGATTTGAGCTTGCGACCTGAAGAAATAAGATTATAACGGTTCAACTTCGTTTTTGAGTTTCGCAAGTTTTTTTTGTTTTTGTTTTTGTTTTAAATTGAAACTCACGTAAAAACTGCCTCAGACGATGTTGAACGGGAGAGGAGAAGACGACGAGGGAGATGGGTGCAGCGGAATTTGTGCAGCAGTTCACGTACGGATACTGCATTTATAGTGAAATAAACCGATCCGTCATTTTCTTCCGTTCCAAAATGGGTCTAATTCTCTCACTTTTGCACACTCTCTCGCCTTATATTCGGAATGATTTTCCGACGGATCTTTTTAATCCACTATACCAGAATTCATTGGCTCACTAGATAGATAGGAAGGTTTCTTTGATCAATGTATATCAGACACATGTCCTGTTCGCTCCCCGGAAATCTATGCTGCACTTCAGGCTCAATGCAGCGTCCATTTCCGACGAACGGAAAACATTTATCTGGGAGGATCTTTTCTTTCCTATTTACAACGAAAGAACGATTTGGCATGAAATTAGTATAGAATCAATGGCGGAAAATTCTAGACAATATCTTTCCTTTAAAGATTTGGAAACATGCTCTTGCACCCGCTCGCGTTGTTTCCGTTTGTACCAAGAACCAAACATCACCAGTCTCGGTTTACTCTACCACATCTGCCATCTAAAGCTTCAATTATATGGCGAGGTGTCTTACCTAAAATTGCTCTGCTGCATTCATACAGAGTGTGACAATTTTGCAAGAATCAAATAACTCTGATAATTACTGTTGCTTGCTCTTCAAGTTTCAGATACCCACTCACACCGTCCTCCCCGCACCCCCATCCCACGCATATTCCCCTCGATTAGTGAGATATTGTGTTTACTCAAATCGTCTCGATCATTCGACTCACCATTACATTGATCGCGAACGACTCGAGCGGTATATTTCCTGCAAGAGCGGCGCCCGAATAAAGAACCTGCAAGGGAGTATTTGATAAAGTTTTCCGCTCCTATGGTCTGCTCCTATGATCCGATGTTAGTCCCGATAAAGGTGATAAAGCGGAAAACCGAACCTATTTATTGCGATTAGCTTTGCAAGACAGTATAATCAAACCTTCACGAATAGCTTTGACATTCATTGCATTTTTGCTTCTTAGCTTGTCTTTCGGACAGCTTTCTATTGGTTGTGGGCCTCTACGCTTTGCAGTAGCTACAATTTCACGTGTATCTAAATCTGTAATCCTCAGAGAAGAACAAAATCCAGCGTTCGCTAGACGTTGATTTTATTACCTAAAAGTAAGCTTGCGAACTTTGCATCATTTGTATCGCGTGGAAAGAGTGACTGTGATGAATCTGACTGATTCTCAGCTGTAGGTATTGCGGGAGAGTTTTATGACACGAAAAATGAGCGTCTGACAAGAGGCGCATGTGAGAGGCAAATGTCGAGAGGGTGAGAGAAGGTTTAACAATGGTAAAGTTAATCCATCAACTTCTCTGCGACAATTTGCCAAGCGCTCTAATTTATCGGCTGATGCATTCTAGAACCGATAAACCTTCTCTCAACCTCTGGACATTTGTTTCCGATGTCAGCTTTCTCGTACGGAATGATCACCGTTCTCAAAGTATACCTGCTCAATGCTTTTGAGTAGATTAGCGCCCGTGCACGCTCCCACAAGGCAGAGCAGCATTCGCTGCGTGCGAACGAGCTCCGGACTGTCCATCTCCTAAGCTACTCTATCATTCCTGTTTAAAATATGAATAATCACGAACTTTCACAACGGACACAGTAAAATCAAGGAATTTTATGTAGTTTCCCCTCACACTGATCCTGGCGACTTGGCGGAGCTGAATGATGGAGAGATAGGTGAGGATGCTGGCGACAACGATGTAGACGAGGCACAGCGAGCCCATCAGAACGCCCGTACTCTGCACAAGAACACAAAGTCAGCCTTCCAACATCACACGTCACTGTAGGCTCTACCGTAATCTGTTAAACAAACAAAAGAAAAGGATGAGGAATCATACGCTGGCCGAGAGGAACAGTCCCTGTGCCTGTATCTCTACCGGTTGGCCGATGACGAACCGGAGGTAGTTGAGGGCCGCTACTGCACCCACCTGCAGCCGTGATATAATAATTTTTAAAGATATGCTGTTTCTTTTGCTTTCATACGGACTCTGACTCCCTAGTGCGAGAGTTCGGTTGACCTCTAGAGAAAACTAAACAGAGCTCAACCGGGAAAACTTTCAAGGATGAAGGGGGGGGGTTAAATTGGAAGATTCTCTTACCGTCAACTGAATGACGGCGGCGATGAACACATGCCGAAAGGTCCACTCCTGAAGAGCGCATTCCATTCTACGAAAGCAACACCTCTCAATGAAAGGGGAAATTCGAACATTCTGGGTCTTATTGAAAGTATTCTGCTTTATAGGGGATTAATTCACTAGGAGATTAATTCACAATTCACCACATTTCGAGCTGAATTGTTTACGTATATTTAAATGTGACGCACGCTTGACGACGCTCGTATATTTCGCAGGATGGTATATCGATGAACAGCGATGATGAGCTTTCCAGTTGTTGAGGCACCACCACCGAAGAAATTGATAACCTGCATAATGATGGGATATTATTGGGAAAATTGTAACGCAATATTACCGCTCCCATAAACATCCTGTATGAACACAGATCCAAAATTGGCAACTTGCCACGTTCCTAATACTTTCTGCCTACTCTTTGTAAAGCCGGTACCTAGATAAACGGATAGGTTTTTTTCTACAATAATAAAAGATACGCCAGTAGATTACGACGATTTTTAAGCGAGCAAAATAACAGAATCGGAGGAAAAAATGAACAGTCGTGTTTAAATTTTTGCCATATATTTATTTTCAGTTTCTTGCTGTGTCGCCTTTCATAAGAGAGTGACAATAAGGAATAACGTACATCCTGAAACTGAAACCATATCGAGGTTGCGGGGAAGAAGTTTCCCGAGTGCGTGAAGGAGGTTACGGAGTTGGCGATGGCACAGAAGCCTAGTAAATGAAAATAATGGTTTGGTTTGAAATATTTTTGTCCGCTTCAGCTATGACAGATTATTTGTAAAATATCGAGCATAAAATATTTTAAAACCGAAATGATTGAACCTGTAACGACGAATAGGACATAGAAGGGCGTTCGGAGCTCCTTCGCTGTTATGATGCTGAGAAGAAGGAAGAAGTGGAAGATGGCTGCTGAGAGCTCCACGTAGGAGACGAACAACATTCTGAAATAAAAAAAATAAGAAAAAAAGAGTTGAAAACGACATGGCGGTAAATTGCCCGTGAAAAGCAAACATGGAGTAGATAAACCCAAATGGCATGCTCTACTCCAGGCCTCCCACGATCGTAAACCGCCGTACGTTTACGATATGCTCTAGAAAGGCAAGAAATGCGGCGCATGTGAAGTTTCCGGAAGTTGACGTTTTGCGTCTTTCACGATGGTTAATGCCTACAATTAGAGGCAGGACGTATGGAAATTATCAGGCGATAACCGTTACACCGTTATTACTCGGGAAATCGTACTGCACGGGACTTCAGGGCGGTGTAGTGGCTTCAACGGGACCAAAATTGTAACCAGGAAAATTGAAACTGAAAGGCCACAGAAGAAACGCTAATCAAAATCCGAGCAGTTCCAATAGCATTTATCGTTTACTTTTTCACACTCTCTCGCTCGCCGGTGATTCGACTATGAAAACTTGCTCTTCTATTATAGATACCTCTGGATGTGAGGAGGTGTTATCTATGACTTGGGCCTAGTTTAGAGTAGCGAGAGACGCAAGGGCATAGAAGGAAGGCTAAGCGAATCTGTGGAGTCTGGTCATTCGAACAGGCATGCTCCTACCAGATTATCTTCTTCCTGGGCGTCGCCGACATGTGCGGGCTGTTCTTCTCGTCGCTGGCCATCTCCATACAGTAGGGTTTGAAAGCCAAGCGCGATTAGCGTATTTATCGTCTGACTCTCTTCATTCTTTCATGCTCCTCATCACTTTCTCGGTCTCATAATGCGATTAAAAGGTTTGGTTTTCAAACACTACTATACAGTTCAAGCGATGTGCCGTCTGCTGCACGCTACCCCTCTACATCGCAATTTTCTACAACGCTGGCTATGAGCAAGAGATACTATTTACGAAAGCGTTCCATCAGTAAGCTTATTCCTGCTCCGGTCTCTCACACATGTTCTAGAACTTTGGAAAGCGAACCTCACAAGGATGTCATCTTTTCAGAGTTCTAAGTAGCTCTAGGTGGTTGATAGAAGTTAGCTTCAGTGCCTATCACCATGCCCTCCCTTTTTCCTTCATGACAATATATTCGTGGTGCGCGGCACACCGATCTACCGTGTTAGGAAATGACAGAATGATTTTTCGCTTTCCAAAGGTTTTGCATTGGGGTAGAATACCGTGCTCAGACTAACGTGTATCATACAAGGTTCCAACCTACCAGCATACCGTATTAGAGGTTGGTCATCCGCATGATACATGTTGGTCAAGCATGGTACATGGATGCATGATACATGTTGTTTCGAAGCATGTATAATGTTTTCATCCACGTCCAATGCATAATTATTTAGCATCTTGATCTCATTTTTATCTCACCCAATAATAATAAGTGATAAAAAACCAAACAATAAAAATAAAGCTAGGCGGGGTATAGTAGAGAAAAATGGAAGATATAATCGTTCCGGTCGTAGCACCTATTCCGGTACCTTTCAAATCGATCTTACCAAATTCTAATGTGCACTATGCGAAACTCTAGGTAATACTGATCTCAAAAAGCTATCCATGTTCCTGATATCTTGTCTTGGATCGGATTGGTATCGCTTGAAAGCGTGAAAAAATCGCTAAAGACCGTAGCGGCGGAATCACGAATTATACGATCCGATTTTCTAGACTGTAGGTACTTTGGGCAAAGGGAATCTTTTTTGCAACTAGCTATGATAATTAACGAAGAATACAGGTAATATGATGAATATAAGTAAAAAGCACCTACCAGTGCTGAACACTGACAATCTACATAACATAAAAAACAAAAGTACTTCTCACGCAAAACTAAAGCGCCAGCCGTCCCTCAGATCACCGGCCGAACTCGAGCTGAAAATCTAGGAGAACGTGGCTTGATTGAAAAACACGAACTGGCAATGAACAACAAGTTCAACAACAAACGTACAGCAAAAAAGTACATTTCGAAAATAGTAAATACCCCTTCGTTTATGGCGCGAATTCAAATGCAGCACGATACATGTTGGACCTCTACACGATATGCGTTGTAGCTAAATCCGTGTTTCATTTTCCGGAATCCTGCATGATACATGTTGCAGACATGATTCATGTAAGTCTGAGAGATCGGAGTGCTTTATCGGCGCGCTCTTCATACCGCTTCGCTCTCTCGTCGAAAATAGGATTGTGACTACTGACGGAACATCTTTCCTAAACCGTAATATTAAAAACTCTGATAATGCTCGTTATGAGCACAAACATGTAGATTCAAAGGAGTTATGGAAGCAGTAGATGATCTCCGAGCTACAACTTGTCAGAAGCACAACGACGTTCTGCTGGTGTTGTGCGGCGTGTATTATGCACTCGTTGGCGGTTTCCTCATCCCTCCACCCTTACAAGGAGATGCCGCGAACACTCTGCAAGTTTATGAGAAATGACCCTAGCAGCTTCTAAGGGACCACTAAGTAAAGTCAAAAACCCGTTTTCAGAATCTGCTATAGTAGAGAAAAAGGAAAGATATAATCGTTCCGGTTGTAGCGTTGATTCCGCTGCGTTTCAAATTGATCTAATCAACTTCTAGTATGCAGTTATCATGAGAAAGTCTAGAGTTACTGATCTCAAAAACATATCCATGTTCCTGATATCTTTTCTTGAAATAAAATGGCACCGTTGCAAAGCGTGAAAAATTCGCTAAACTCCGTAGCGGCGGAATCACGAATTATACGTTCCGATTTTCTAGACTATACTAGGCCCTCGAGAGAAGATCGCTACCCAAGTTGTAAATAGAATATAAGCTTGAAATCGCACCCTTTTTCAGTAAAAAGTGCTCAAATGCCCAAATTTTCTTTACAGTGTCCATAATATTGTTCTGTGAGCTCCATAAAACGAAACACAACATTCACCCGATTGCCTGGCCACTATTCTTCGTGAGAAGGTCAAGCTTCTAGCTACAGGTTGTCAACTTGGATAGCGACTTTCTTTCGATAAAGGGTTTAGTAGCAGATTCTGGAAACGGATTTTGACTTTAAATAATGATACCTTAAAAGCTGTGAATTTTCATAAATTTACGTAGTGTTCGCGGCATCTCCTTGTTAGAGTCTAATCCAAGCTCAAGACTAATTTTTCAATCCCCTCCTCTTTGACGATACGCGGTTATAGCGAAGTGTTTTGCTGAAAAGTCGCCTGTGGGTTATGAGATGTGATCACTATTGCGACTCAATGGTGCCCGCTGTACTTGGACAACGCTGATTCCTGAGTTGGTAATCATTCACTGTTGGCAAGAGTACGAACAGTCTATCCTGACGACGGGGAAAGAATACGATACAAGAAGTGGAGGGAAACGGAGACGAGGAGTGCATTCATTGGTGATTTGCCGTGTTGGTCCATGCGTTATTCACGTGCACAAATGTTGCAAGACGTTAAGGAGAAGAGGAAATTGGACGGAACACTGATAAAGTGCGGCACTATCGCGCTGTCGGAGCATATTTACCTTGAACTAGGAAAATGCAAATAGAAACGGGTTCAAAACTGTGGAGTGATGTGTTGGATGAAGAAGCGTGGACTGATCGTAAGGGTTCAAGCGCGTGCTATGAAGATCGCATCACGACCGTTTAAATCAACATTTAAAATGCACAGCGAGTGGCGAACTGCGACGCGAACGTGACACGTATTGAGAATGGATTTTTAAGCCAAAATTTGACTACGGTATCAGATCTCTACAGGGAAGCTCTGTCCCACAGTTAGATGTAGGTTGTAATCGTACGTGCGCATGAGTTCTCTTTCTGCAGCCGATAATGTTGATACTCGTGTGAGAAATAATCAAATGATCGTACAATCCATGAATATGTTCTGGTCAAAATCTAATGAACTGTTTCTCCATCGACAACGAGGATGCCGTTCGAATATATGGAAGAGCGGAAAAGCGCGAGCTGCATGTACGAATTTTTGCTTCTCCTATTATTTATTGAAGTATTGAAAGTGATCCTTCGAAACTCTTTTCGGGAAGCAATTCAGAAATTCGCTTTATATCATTATCTATCCGAACCCTTTCCTCTCCTCTATTTTAAAGAAAGATTTCGTTTGGATGAGTCCAAAGCAGCCAAATGATTGATGTATAGTGCACTTTCCCTGTCAGAGTTCTAGGTAACGTTGCGTATAATCCGTGTGTAGTTTGTTTCACTGTTCGACTGTAGCTATCTACTTAGTGCGTATTCCCCTTCTTTTAACATTCAGTAGAGCTGGAGAATTCGGAAAGGTCTGTTTATGCACTAAAAATAGCGGTGCCTAAGGTGCAGCATTTGCTGTCAGGCGGCTTTTCCAACATTATCGTACAGCGAGGATATCGGATAGCACATTGTTGCACATTATAGCACATACTTTGCTATCTAAGGGTAAACCGTCAATTGTGAGGGTTCTAACACCCACCATTCGATTCGCCTTGCCATTTTACCTACTAGTGGTTGAATTAGCCATTCCCAGTGATTACTTTATCGTGTTATTGTCGTTTGAAAATCCGAATTTTGAGCAGTAGCCAGCATACTTTGTAGATCACTGGCTGGAGATGGGCCTCCATAGAGGTATCTACTCAGCATTTAGCACATTTTCAACAACGATTAAACACCTTTAAAATGTAAATTTCGGCTTCTAACGAAATCTAGTAGTAGGTAAAAAGCTACGGCGAATCGAATGGTGGGTGTTAGAACCCTCAAAGCTGACGTTTTACCCTTAGATAGCAAAGCATGTGCTATAATGTGCTATAATATGCTATCCAAAAATATCCTCGCTGTACGATAGTGGACAGTGCTAAAGCAGAAGGGCTAACAGGCATTAAACAGCCTCTCTCAGTCTTTTCGTACTAGACACACTTCCCCCTCCCTCTCTCTATCTTGTATGTGTTTTGTAGATAGTCTCCCATTGTCGCTGACTCGTTCGTGTTTACTTTTTTTTGTCTCACCAGTACACGGCTGGCTATTCCAACTCATGTTACTAGCATGCAACAAATGTTCTAGAGTTTCAGATCCTTTTAAAAGACGAACGTTTTCTGTTGATATTTTTCAATTCGTCCCGCATAACTTTTAAGACATTCCTTTAATTTTTTTCAGACGTTTTCATACAATTTTCTCATGTTGAGAATCGGTTATTTATATTACTTTGAATTCACTCGACAAGACTCTGTAGATGTGCTTTTTGTCGGCAAACACACACTATTTTCTTGATCTCAACCGCAAATTCGGTCTGCCGGTAGTGTTAGTCCATCAGAGAGTAAGAGATGGAGAGAGAAAATGGACGACGGAAGATAGGGAAGGTCGGAGAGAGATAGCGGGGGCCGGGGTACGAAGCACTTGCATCGAACGAGCGGAGAGTGGAGCGATGCGAAATCATGCCACTACGGGGATGGAAGGAGGGGGGGAGGGGGTCGAGGGCCGAGGGTAGAAGGGGAGGGAAGGAGGGGGAGGGGAGATAGGAGGAGAGCAAAAGAGCGCGGCGCCGTTGTGAGCGAGGTGTTGTCGGAACAGATGCTCGCAACTCATAAATTTTTGCTTCAGACTTTTCATCATTCTAGGCATTAGTTAGATCGGTTTGCATCCTCGATATTAGCCTAGATAGCCTAAATAAAGCATAGTAATCGTTTCGCAATAGATTAGTTTTCGAATTATCGCGCCAGGTTGGCCCCTGATCTTTGACTGCGGGTCTGACGTGCGTGCTCTGATAAGGCTTTTTCCACGCACGCGCATGGTTCACGCGTCACTTACCATTGTCTCGACATGGCGTATGGGCCTCTAATGGATGGGGCTGGGGGTATTTTGGAAGCTTCCCCTTCAGACTTTTCATTCTAGGCATTGGTAGAGAAAAGGGGAAGATATGTATCTCCCTTCCCCCATCCCCCTATAACACCCGACAACATTCTCGCTCTACAGCATGTGCACCTCTGTATTCAGTTATTTACTTCATATATCGGCGATAAAGTTTGATATATTATATTGTATGTTAGTTATATTTTAATCTTGCAGTTGCCAATAATAAGTATGATCGACGTCAACCGCCTGACGCACGTCCACTTCAACGGCACCGAACTGGCCAACATCGCCTCGGAGACCCTCAACCATGTACGTCCTCTATCGTTATCTCACAACGCGCGGTATTTTACCTCTTACGTGTATGATACACTATGAGTTGTGCGAAGATTCTGACGATGTTAGGAGCTTCGGCGGCGAGAATGCAGAATGGATGACGGAGTGTTCAGGGTTTCCCGGAGAACCGAGCGCGCGTCTGGATGGCGGAACACTGGTACTTCTTCGTGCAGTGCTCCGTCTTCTACTTCGTCACCATCTTCAGCATCAAGCGGTTTATGGCCAAGAGGTTTGCTTGCATCTAAATAATCTGCTATCGTATTCTGATTCAGCTACTCAACCGATTCAGGGAAGCGTTCGACCTGCAGCTGCCGCTCAACGCGTGGAATCTCTTCCTCGCCGTCTTCTCGACCGGTGGCGCCATCTTCATGGCGGGCGACTTCTTCGGAACGCTTTTGGGCAAGGGATTCAGAGGTTCGTGCCAAGGTCCACGCCTGGTCAGCGCATGTAAGACCCGTCAAATATATCTAAAGTCAGGATGGGCTCTTGTCACAAGGACAAAGCGCCTGGCTTTACATTTTACCGGGTCTATGCAACGCAACGAAGCCAAGTGGAAAAAAAGAATGAATGAATGATTCAGCCTCGTACTGCGACATGAACGGAATGATGGGCGGGACGAACGGGACGTGGATGTTCCTGTTCATGCTGAGCAAGCTGGCCGAGTTCACCGACACCTACTTCATCGTGAGACCTAGGCGACACTGAAATCATGCAACGGGAAAGCTAAAATTGGTGTATTATTGAAAGTTCGGACAGTAGCGCTACGTTGTGCGCAGTCTCTTCATGCCGCTTCGTTCGTAAATCGTGCAACGGGAAAGCTAAAATTGGCGTAGTTTTGGAATGCAGTTGGGCATAATGAGAGAGTATCTGAACCATCACGATAAGCTACGACTGATAAGCGATGGTGAGAGTGATTAGCTGGAAAGCGACATGATTGTTGATTTCCAGACGAGAGACAACGTTTTCGAAGAAAAAGTGCCAACAGCAGAAACATTCACAAAAAACGCAAAACAACGCGATTTGACGAGGAAGTACAAAAGGAAGTGTCTAGGCATCTTAAAAAGGCAAACAAAGTAGTTTTTAGGTTCTGCGTAAGAAGCCGCTGATGTTCCTGCACTGGTACCACCACATTCTCACCCTGCTCTACGGAACCTTCTCATACCCCGACACGCCCGCCTTCAACCGATGGGGCATCTACCTCAACTTCTGCGTCCACTCCGTCATGTACAGGTAGGTTAGGGGACCAGTTGTCTAACCCAGGTAGGATGATCAACCTCTAATTGGCCAATAATACCCAATAACGTACCTAGATCTTTAGTTCAATCAACCAATAACTGTATCAATAATAACCTACCTATGACCTAGATCTTTAGGATAATCAACCAATAATTGGTCAATAACAATCTATAACCTAGATCTTTAGGATAATCAATCAAACAGTCATTTCAGCTACTACTTCCTCCGATCGATCCACATCCGCATCCCGGGACAAGTGGCCAAGGCCATCACCACCATGCAGATACTGCAGTTCGTCATCTCCATCGTTGTCCTGGTCTTCCGTGGCTTCGAGCTCATCACTCATGTAAGACCAACGAATATTGCTTTTCAACGAGTTCAACGAATATTGCGTCAAGAATATTCCGCAAGGAGGCTGACGAGCACAGTTCTTTTCCGTAGCGCTTTCGTGTTCTCCCTCTTCCAATCGTTTCCGGTCGATCGCATTAGCTGTTCAGCGTAATGCGCGTTGCCGAACCGCGTAGGATTATATCCGAACGCAGGCACCGTATTGGCCCGCACAATGTGCTGAATGTCATGCAAACGAGCCGAACTGTTTGGGTCAAAAATCTTCCGTGTGAGAGTTCCTACCGAAATCGGGATGATTTTTGTCGACATCTCATTTGCTGGCAATATAATTCGTGCCTGCGAGTAAACGTCGGCCACGCATAGCAATACGAAAATATTGGAGGACTCGCTTATCGGGGGACATAGTATACGCCGATCACGCAAAACGGCATTATCGCGAAAACCTTGAAACCTGACAACAGCTAGGTCGATGCGGAAAAAGGCCTAGTTCTAGAGCAAACTATGACCAACGAAAAAAAGGTCTTCTTCATGCCGTTTCTGCTGTACGTAGGAATCATGTAAACTGACCGGTGTTACATATACCTGTAATCCTCCGTTTTCTCAACCGTACGTCCGTCTCTTGCAGGACTCGCGTGCCTGCGACTTCCACTACCCCTCGTACTGGCTGGCCTGCTTCATGGACGGCACGTACCTCATCCTCTTCATCAACTTCTTCCTCCAGTCCTACGTTCTGCGTGGTGGCAAGGCCAAGTATGCGGCCGGCAAGAAGGTCGAGGGAAAGACCCAGTAAATTAACGCTTTTATAAAGATTTGAAAAAAATGTTAAGAAGGTAATAGTATGTTAAGAAGTATGCAGTAATTGTTCGCGCATTTTTAGCCTTAAAGATTGTCATGATCTTTCTGTAACACCTCATCTTCTCGTGTTCTTATCGGTGTTTGTTTGTGCCTTTACCATGCCAAATGAGCGATCGCCAATCTACCGAGTCCATTCCAAATGGCTAAATGGTGTGAGAGGAGGTCGCCCTCTTCAACTGACAGGGTCCACGTATACGTCGCGTAGACAGTTGTGCATTCATTCCCCCCTCCTTGTTATCAACCTTCTCTTGTTTCTGCGAATCGATAAAGTGAAATGGTGATAGGGAACGCGACTAATGAAGTGTGCGTGAGTGGCACCATCGAAACAGCTCATGATGTATTTGTAACCGCAGAAGGTTTAGCGTTTATTCCAAGGTTTATTATAAATACTTATAGTCAACAATAATACGCAAGTGATGGAGGCAGAGGGGAAACCCGTTGAACGATCGTCTGCTGCACTGGAGGAATGGGAAGTGGGAGGGGAAGGCACGATGGAAGGAAAGAAGGAAGGGAAGGCACAATGTTCCAAATGTTAAGCAAACGAGCCATAAAGGATAAAATGATTTCCGTATGAGAGTTCCAACCGAAATCAGGGTTATTTCTGGGCATCTCGTTCGCTTAACATTTCCGCTGCTGTCAGAACATTGTGAAGGGAATGGGACAGTACACGTCTAGAATGGTGTGTGGGGAGTAGGTATATGCCAGTCAAGAGAAGAATACGGGGCCTAGCATCTATGTTTGGCTGTGATGATAGTGATGATGTGCTAGGGCCGTTCGATGCGGACGGATAGCGGGACATCGGACTCGGAGGGCTGTGGGGAGGACGGAGAGGAGACGAGGATCTGCTGTTCCTCTTCGTCGTCTACCACCACCTCCTCGTACTTGGGCGGCAGCATGAGGTTCTCGCGGCTCTGCAACCACTCGGTTTATTGCTAGTCTTGATTTGCATTCTCTTAATTTGCATACGATTCCTCTGGAGCAGAAAGGTTGTCTGGCTGCATTCCACAGCCTACCTTTATCGACTCCATGTAGGAGGGTGGATTGAAGTTGAGGAGAGTGCTCACTTCGATGTGGTTTCCGCCCCGGGCGTTGCTGCAATGAATGATAATAGGCTGGTAGATAGGTTGAGCCAAGCTGAACTGATGCATTTCTTACGATTGTCATTAATGCGTAGGAACATCGTAGCTATTGAAAGACGGGGCTTCACGGGCTTACCGGCAACACGCGTCGTGCGGAGGAGGTGCGAGACACGGGAAGGACTCGGGCATCGGAATCGTGTTGTAGATGTGCGGCTGCAATTTCAAACTAGAGCATTCCATTCGGGTTTCGTTGATGCATATGTTTCATACAGCATTCATAACCGCCATGCGCCTCATCACCAAAAGCAGCGAAACATGTGGGTCAAAAATGCCCGAATTGAACGCTCTATTTCAAAACCCCCTTCCTCTTTTTCGGTCTTTCGTCATAGTTCTTGAAACACAAGCCATATTATGCTATGCTAATTTCGGTTTCCGCCAGTTCTCTTTGCGCAGCGATGTTTCGACCTTGACACATAGGTAGTTTGGCAGAGCGGTGAGGTGATCATCTATGGTCAACCGGAACTCAGGTCAACTGCGAGCGTGTCATTGCTCAGAATCGTTCGACAACTGCCCCTTTGAATTGAACCCTCGCTTGTTCTATGATCCTCTCTAGATTCTCTCTATGATTCTCTCTACTTCTCGCACATTTCTTTGTGTATTTCTTTGTCACATTAAGTTTTGTTGAAGAAAACGTTTCACACGAAAGCTTGTTCCTGCACTCATAAATAGGAAAGATCAAAACGGACGATAAAATTCCATAAATATAGCTATTTGCGTCTAAATGCCATCTTATTCACGTAAGCGTTTCTTTGTTCCTGGCAATCGGTAGGGGCGATTCATATCACAATACCTATGCACAGCATTCCGGCAGAAAGGGGAAGTGTCTAATAGCGAATTTCCAACTAATTTTGAATTTACTCCACTACGGCTGAATGAATCTTCACCAAATTTTGGCAGCTCTTTGGACCATTGGGGAGGAGCTTAAGTTTTTAAATTGTTGAATTTTCGTTCATTGCAATGTCCGCATTGGCGATAGATCACAGCGGAAACTGCCATTCGCTAATCGAACGCTAGGAATGCTGTGTATGGCATACAGGAAACTATTTAGTAGCTTGGTCGGTAGCTTGAGAGCTGACAAAGGAGTGGTCCACACGCGTGCTCTTCTAGAAAGTGCGTGTCATGGGTTTGGAGTGAGGTTGTAAGATACGTAATAGAGTTCGCGACCCCGGCTGCACTATTCATGCGAACTGCAGGCGGCTTCGGTCAAGGTTAACTGGAAAGCGAACGAGGTCTCGCCTATTACAGCCCACGAAAAAATTCCAATCTCTGGGGCGTTTCTCAGCTTTTTAACACCACATCTTATATCTACTGCGCTTTGTTCGGAGTTCAGTACAATCTACCAAGTATCAGCTGGATAGCATGATCAACGAAGGATGAGAGATAGCCAATGGACCAATGAGTAGATAGTGGAGTGGCAGTACCAGTTGTGGCTGTCGCCGTCGTATGCACAGTCGTCTGAGGTAGCAGATGGAGTGGCAGCCGAGGGCAGCGATGATGACACCGAGCAGCCAGACGATCGGAGACCACCGAACAACCTCCTCCGCCTGCATCTGACAAGAACGGGAAATACCATTTCACAACGCAGAGCGAATTTTCCCCAGACGCATTGGGAAAATTCCCCAGATTTCAGTAGGGTGAGGTCCCGATGTGGAAAATTCGTCAGAGTTTGAGGTGAAATGTTCCCCAGCCCACTAGGGAAATTTCGCTGATTGTAGATGTCGGCAGTGGGATCTAGAGACTATGATCAGTAATTTACCTATTAGGCATAGTGATAATAAGAAAGTGGGTAGGATCCTTTTCTACAGAAAATATGATCGGCGAAAAGCTTTCCGTTCTTTCCTACTTCACTTGCGCCCTCCTATAGTAGAGAAAATCGGAACGTATAATTCGAAAATACGGTCTAGTAAAAGTTACTGGCCTTAGCGAGAAGTGGAATTTATGCGTCATCTTCGGAACGATTTATTTTAGATTTTACTGCTATCGATTTATTCTGTATGTTTGGGTGCTGCGTGCGTTCTTACAGCTTCTTTTATGTTTTCTTTTTCAGTTTTGCTCATT
>LS943922.1:61049-74803 GCA_900490955.1 Micoletzkya japonica | reverse complement strand
AAAGGTAGTGATTTCGAAAAATGAGCGATTTCCGGCATGTTTCTTTGTTTACTGGTGCAATTGGGCACGAGAAAAAATAATAAAACAATGAAAAGTGCTGAAATTGCCATATACGGCCGCAATTTGACTTGTACGGGGTTGTACGGTACAATCCCGTACAGTCCGGTATTCGTGCCCAAATAAATGTACCGTACGATATATATTGACTTGAGTCCTCTCATATGATTATGGACTCAGACTCGACTGCAACTGCAACATTTAAGATTATGATTTTGCTATCCATGAAATCACTATCACGCGGCATTCAATTTCGGAACAGGAAAAAAGTTAATAAAAGTCAAGTACCAAAAAGTAAGCGATTCTAGAGAAACTCACCAAATACAAATCGTGGTTCGCGTAGTGCCCACTACAACATGCGTCGCTGATGTAAACGCGCTTGCAACTTCACGTTCTTGTGAGAATAAGACCTGAACAAGAAAACATCATGACAATACGACGAAAAGTCTGCATTCTAGAGATTGGACAAGCATAACTACAGGTATACAGGATAGCGGGAAGATAAACCAACAATAAAATATGTTTCATGAACTAAGACAAGCTCAAAAACACTTAAAAACGTAAAAGCTAAATAAAAGGAGTTCAAAAAATCTCTGTAGCCAGAGTCACGACCGGATGATAGGCATACCGTACCTTCGCTGGGTCAGATTCATTACCAAGTTTGCCACTGGCATGCCACTAGTAGCGATTATTCCCTCTGCGGCGCAGTGGCATGCCACTGGTAATCCCGATCTCTTTGGCATGCTACTGGCACAGAAATACCAGAGAACAACGTCGGATTCGCGTTTGCGCCGCTTTTGAAGAGCAATGCTTTCTCGAACTTGCATACTTCTGATCACCAGCGGGATATTGTGAAAGACAGGTCTGGCAAGCCTGATAATAGCTGGGAAAGCCAGATCCGGGCACTATCTATCTATTCATGGTAGCAGTCACACCTCCATCTATGTGACCACAACGAGATTGTCCAATGATTACGCGCGAATTTCGGCGCATTTGTCTTGTAAGACGGCCACAGCTTTTCCATACTTTCGACGGAAACTGACGAATTCCGTTTGAACGACACGAATACAACCCTTTAGCGGCTCGGGCCCAACTTTAAATGCTTATAATCCAATTCTACACTTATTTTTACGTATCATATCAAATTTTGGTCTAAATCGATGTAGGCCTTTCTTGGCGAACTGCGGTGAAATCCGCACTATTTTGCACTTTCCCCATTTCGTTCATCACCGCATTATTTCTTTCTGTGTTAACTATTATTTACACGCATTCGCCGTTTATGCTTTTATGTCATCTCATTGACGATTGAAATAGAAGTGTTCACTGCTCGTTTATAACGCACAGTGTAATGCATAATGCAATAACAAAGATGTTGTCGATCCATGTATTTGTACATGTATGAAGGTATTTAGAAATTAGTTCTGAAAAAATTTGGTGAATTTAAAATGTAAAATTTTAGTTTTAAGGTTAGAGAGTACGTGGACAGTAACAATGACGTGGCGACTATTGAAGACTTCTTCAATGCTATCCTTCACGGAACACCTATTGGTGGACTCTCCGTATTCCACGCTACTGTCAGCTACCCGAAGATGACAACGCTCAAGCTTCCCGGAACCTCGTTTCTCAATGATTTTGTTTTACTGACCTCGGTGTCACTACACGACAATATAGGTATAGTGGGGCTTTGATATAGATAGGAGCGGTCAGTGACTTCAAATCTTCTTCAAAAACTCACTCAGTCCGAGGTGACGATGAATCTTGAGTTGCCTCTTGATCCTCGATTGGCGCGTACTCCCCTCGTACGCCAAGTCTTCAGAGGGGAGGATTTTTCTTTCTGATCCTTGGTTGAAATCGCGTGAGATGACTCTTGGTTGAGAGACGAATGAGGGAGCGAACGCGAGGGGAACAGAGAGGAAGAGAGAATAGGCGTTGATATTATGAGTAAATCAATAGATTATCTGCAGGTATCGGAGTTGGGAAGCTCCACAATATTGAAGAAAAGGAAGCAAATCAAGAATCTCTCAATATCATTCCCTTTGGTGGAGCCACAGCCAGAGAACATCTAAGAAGAGTGGACGAAGGCGAAGAGTCTGAATTCTAGCACGCCAAGATGTCCCCTCCAACTAAGAAAGAAAAGGAAGAAGAGGATGAGATGAGAGATGTTGAAGAAACGGAGCACCCAGTTTACCAGTGTGAGACGTGTGGGAGTGAGTTTCTTACTCATCACAAGTACATGCGACATGTCACCCTCGGGATGTGCAATGAAAAGGCGGAGAAACTAACCCTCATCGACTTTGCCTTGAATGCCAACAAGGATTATCTTGAAAGCTTCTTGAAAGCATGTTACCCAAGCTTCACCTTTCGCTGCCCTAGACCAAGCGATTGCCCATGAGAAGCACATAGAAGAGGAGGAAACATTGCCTAAAGGATGGGTAATGAAGGCAAAGAAGAAAACGGAGCGGATACCCCAGAAAGCTAAGGATTTCATTAGAGAAGAACACATAGCAGCAGCTGCAGCTGAAAAGTCCCACGTTGATTTCAAGCAGATTGAGAAGAAGATGAGAGAAGCAAAGACCAGCGATCTACGTTCTATGTTCAGCCCTTCCGAATTACTGAACTACAAGTTTGTTTGCAAGATTGAAGACCGCGAAGAATTCGAGAAGAATTAACTCCAAGGAAGCCAACAAGATTTCACAACATGAGGAAGCTGAAGATGAAGTTCGCTTGTAAAAAAGAAGAGTTCGCTTGTAGAAAAGACCACGACAATCAATCAGAGGAGGTCTATGAGGAAGTAGAGAAGCATAATCACTTGATTGTTTGAAAAGGTTTAGATACAAGAAAGTTACGACCTGCAAAGTAGTAATGCATGAGATGCAAGGAGTCGATATTTGCTGAAAGTCGACCCGCCATTTGACCAGAAAGGCCAACATCGATTTGCACCAAAATTTGATATATATTATATGTAAAAAAGCTGGAGAATTCGATTTTGGCAAATCTGAGTTGGGCCAGAATCGCTAAAGCGGTGTAATTGGACATTTTGTCCAAAATCCGTAATCTCATATTTTGAATTTTGTTCGCTGTAAGGCATATTTCGCAGTTTCAAGGACAACTGAATAGTTCATTGTATAGAGCTTTGAAAAAGCTTTCTAATGAGCGTTTGATTGATTTAAAATGTTGAAATTGAAAGAAGTTACGCGCAAAAGAAGAAAATCGCGAAAATCGCAAATGAGTGTCATTGCGGCCGCTACAGCGCTTCAGATTAATTTTTAGCGACCTGAATCCGATGCCATCTTCTTAGTCACGAAAAGCTGATCCTAAAAACTTATTCTCATGGCAATTAAAAATCATGAACTTTCTACGTTCCAGTGCAATGCAAGCGATGTCGACTGTCTCAGATAGTGCGTCATATAACCTGATTTTATTGAGAAATCTGTGAGGTAACGGCATAAGCAAATATATTATAAGGAGCCTACATATCGACAGCAAATGAAACAAAGCAAAAGTACTGAGGTCTGTGGTATTGCTAACTCCAAAGTTTTATCTTCCATCGATGTACTCTTCGTAGAGTCCTTTCACAGATCCATTCAAGCTGTCTCGAGTGCTGTCCTCTTCGATCGTCACGGTTTTCCTCTGTGCTGAAGGGGTAGGTGGCACGTTGCGCTTCTCCTCCACTCTGTTCATACCATTGCTTCGGTCCAGCAGCCAGAACGTCTCCATCACTCCCTTTCCCTTGAAATATAGGATACTAGTCTATATTCTCTTATTCTAATTAAAATTTTAAACACGGCTTAAAACTAGAGTCTCTAGGATCATTCTTGCACTTTGGTGACACGATCACCGATCATTCGTCCGACTCTACTTAAAGGCTCCCTCCGACCGTCTCATTCACTTCTAGGTACATCCAATTAACGTGCGGTTAATTGATTCTGAGCGACAGGAGAGGACTGAAGAGACGCAGAAAGCGTGAGGAATCTTTGCACAGCTTTTCCTAAGCAATGGCCAAATTTCATATTTTCAACTTTTTACTCGGAACTCAGGACACTGAGAGCTATCCAATGATGTCAAAAAAGCATAGGGTAAAAAAAGTGGTCGTTGGGGGCCTTTAAAACACCGCACTCCAAGCGTCATAATAGCCAATAGCGGTGTTCGCGCATAGGATTCGATCCTGCAGGTGAATCAATGACCAAAAAATTAAGAATTTAAATGCTTAAGCTCGCCGCTATGAATTGAACAAGTCCCAAAAATTTGGTGTTGATTGGTTTAGCTACTCTTGAGAAAATTCAAAATAGGGGTCATTTCGTTATTGGACACATTCTTCACCGGCGGAATTCTGTGAAAACTCGACTTACTTTGATAATGACATCACCGCGTGACTGCGTCTTGTATATGCCGGGATAGGCCGACATGAGCAGAGAATGCGAATCATTCGACATGTGGATCATTCCGGCCTGAGCAATTTGAGTAGATACTGAGTTATTCATTCACGTTACCTTTCCATTACTCTCCATTCTCGATCCGGTGTTGACCGTATCTCCGAACAGGCAATACCGAGGCATTGTCAGTCCGACAACTCCCGCCACGCAAGGACCTATGATAGTCTAGCTTCAATCGTTACTCAGTATCTATGTACCGGTGTTCATTCCTATCCTCAGCGCCACCCTTTCAGCGGGTAGATGCGGTACACGGTACGCACGAACAGCACTCATGAAGTCCAGAGACATCTCAGCTATATCCCGGACATGTTCCGTGCCGTTTCGATGTGGAAGACCAGAGACGCATAGGTAACCGTCACCGATAGTCTCAACCTCAAATTTACTAGTGAGCGACTGGCCTTCAATCACAAATTCACACTAGCCCTTTTTCGAACACTAATTGTAAAAATTCTTTTGTCTGTCCTATCTATGAAGCCTCCCTCCTTTGGAACCCCTTCACTGTTAGCCCAGATAAACGGTGTAAAACTGTAAACTGTAAAATTGTAAAAACCAAATGAGAAACCTTATAAACACCATGATTCTCAATAATAGTATCAAAGGACGTATAGAGCTCATTGAGAAGGTTTACAATCTGAAATAGGCTTTGATATCCGACGGTGGTCGATGCACTAAACCTGAATAGGCGTACACTTCTGCGACAACTGCGTGAACTTGACGACGTCTGAGAAGAAGATCGTGACGCTTTCGTAGGATTCCGGCTCAACTGCTTGGCCGAGTTTGAGCTTCTCTGCTACTTGTCTGCAAGAAGGATGAGAATAGTCCCTCGCTGAGACCTCCTACCGAGGAAGCATTCGATACAGCAAGACGTCGCTTCTCTTCTTCTCCTCCACCAGTTCCTTGGTTCTTTCGACTACTTCCTACACGAATAACTGATATAGCTTTCGGGTCTCTCTGACCTCTTCCAGAGTACCCGCATATTGCTCCATCATGTTGAAGACGTGATCCATCAGGTTCTGTTGTCGACCGTTTGCCATCGACCGCATTATCGATTTTACCTCGAATTATAATCTATCATGATATTTCTTACTCTGCCTCACTTCGCTAATCTTTGGCCGATCTTCTGGTGATTCGGACCAGCAATCGCGAATGAGATGAAGCTGACGTGCTGGATGGTCATTTAATCAAAGCACATAACTTACAAGAGCGGTATTCATCTCGATTCCATCAGCTACCATAAGATCAGGTCGAACTGGAGATGGACCTCCCTTCTTGATCAAATATAGTAGCTCTGTAATCAACATGCTGAAGATTTTAAACTCTTACACCACTTTGGATTAATTCATTCAAGGTATACCATCAAGACTATCCGTTCGCTTGTTCACGTTCCATGCCGATTTCCTGCTCAGAATCTCCGATGCTATGATAGCAAAGGCGTAGACATCTGTCGCAGTCGATGGAGGGAGGCTTCGATCGCGAAGCAGTTCGGGCGCGTGCCATAACTGTCCTGTAATACCAGTGGAATTAGTTGACGCTCTTTTTCTTTCAACCGCAGCGCTATTCTCATGTCAAATCTAATACAGAGTTCCAAAATGCTCTCAGATAATCATCCAGCCGTAATAACGTGACTGTGAATGTACTATACTAAACGGCTCACGTCTCTTCGGTACTTTGTCTCGCGTGCGCAACTCGTGAAGCCCGTAGTCGGAGAGCTTCACCTGTTTACGAGAAAGCAACTAGATATGTACAGAGGCTTTAATCAGGCAAACCTGCCAACGCTCATCCACCAAACAGCTTCCCGAAGTGAGATTGCCGTGGCAGCCAATGAACGACGAGTGGAGGAAGTCAAGGCCCTGGGAAACATCACTTAGACTTCGAAGGGACTTACTAAATTCTACTATTAAAATAAGTAAAGCAAAAAAGAGCAAAATTATTGTTTGTACGACGGCGTAGCTTACGTGTACGATGTCCCGAATGAGGGAAAAGACGAAGTAGGAGTCGAGCTGCATAGTGCCGCGTTCGATAATCTTCTAAACGTTAACCGATTTACCAACCAAATTCACTTCTTACCGTTAGATTTCCTCGGGTGCAGTACTTCCAGAGCGAAAGTATCTGCGGTCCATCCAAGCACATGCCGATGAACCGGTTGACGTTCTCGTGTTCGAACATTCGCATCTGGAAAAGAATCACCGTCGTAAACATTTCCTAAAAATGACACATTGCTTGCCTTGCGAAAAACGACAGTTTCCGAGTGGGCGAACTTGATCTGTGCCGCGTGCTTGGAAGCGACGAGCAGTTCCTGCAAGATTGCACTATGATGAAATATGACGGCTGCATTGACAGCCCCTTATTGCCTCACATATCTTCACGGTATTCGAGCAAGATACAGACCAGAAAGAAGCGGGACCTTGTTGTAGACGTAGAAGGCGTTGGTGGCCGTCTCGTGCAGGTCGCTATCCATTGTGATCTTCGTCGACGTTGACGACGCTCCCGTTGAGGATAACGAGCGCATGCTCTGGCGGTCTCTCTGAATTTCGTCTCATTCGAAACGGTCTCGTTGAACTGAACAGATTTCATGAACAGTCAACCCAGCTTACGAGAAGTACCTTAATAGGTGGCTTCTCCAAAAGCCGATGTTCGATAAGCCACATCGAATTGAGTCGCTCAAGTTCCTTTTGCCGCTCTCTGACGGAGAAATTACTATGATTTCCACACTTCTTGCTTACAAGTATACGTAGACGCCCACAGTAATCGAAGCAACAAGCAGCAATCCAGCCAGAGCTCCGCCAATTCCGACAAATACGCCGTTCTGCTCCCAGAAATCCTGGAGTATGACTTTCATTTACATGATCGAATCGAATTTATTCGAAGATCTGCGTATATCAATGCGATGAGAAAAGTGATCGTGCAAAGGATCGACCTTAGGACAACTAGTTCCTTTGTATCCGCATATCGGAGTGGAAGGGGGCCGAGTGCCTCCCCACGGGATCCACATCGTCGATCCTCCATCATCGGTGTAGTACGGTGTCAGGGTCTGAACTCCTACTGATCAACAATATAAGAGAAGAAACATATAATTTCCATATTTACTTCTTACTAGTAAATCACTTACTTACCGAACTACTTACAACTGGAAGTAGAGCATGGCACGTACGACAATGGAGGGGAATATGAGTGTGGGAATGGTTTACATGGGATACGACAGAGTCCTATTCCCAACACTATGCTTGAGAAAATGTCACACAAACTTGTGATGTAGGTAGTATTCAATGCAATGGTATCGTCTATTCAAACGCCATCTACTCACGACACAGTTAACGCAACCGACAGATGCGCTCATGAGCGTCGTGTCGATGGAGATGTTGATCCACGTCTGCATGTTGCCCGTGATATCGAGACCGTAGACGAAGAAGAAGGGATCACGGGACGTGTTGGCTGTGATGACCACCTCCCCGGTCATTCCTGAACCAGGTGCTATTCTCATCAGCAATAAAACTGAATCAAATGGTCATTCTTTCGTTTGCAGTGCAAACGTTGCATACCATAGAAAGTTCCTTCGGTGTTCCGCTTGATGGCCTCGCTATTCCGAATGTTGTTCGGATCATCGGTCAGCGATCGGTTGAGCGCCAGCGCGTACAGGTAGAGGGCGTCGTAGAGCGATCGAGCGAACACGCCCGCCTGCTGGAGTCCGTATAGTAGCCAGTTCAGCTAATAATGACGAAATAGTAAATTATGCCAGTAAATTCATTAACATAGAATTTTCATCGAACCTTGCTCTCTTTCGAAATAAGAATGACTGGACACTTTTTTCTGGACTTACCGATACGCTCTCGTCGCCGCCGGTCAACAATGCCTGGCATGCTGTCGTATTGCAATAAAGCGGCGGTCCCGTCACACGATCTAGAGCCTGTAATGTAATACTATGTTATTGAAATATCTACCTTCATCTTAGTATTGCTACATGGGATTGCTTATAAAACGGTCAATGTACCTCATTGCCGAAGTCCTGCGCCGATGCATCGTTCCGTCTCGATAAATCGATCTGAAGAGGGTTCACTTAGCTCATGAGATAGCTCCGAAGTTCTTCACAAGGAGAACGATAGATACATGGTAAACTACAAATTGGCATCCCCACCACAAGTGCCCTCCTCGCCGCAACTGAAGCGGGCTCCGTGAGTCCGTCCTCGTTGTTTCCCTCCGTATCCTCCCAGAAGGGCGTGAAGCCCGTCGACACTACATGAACGGGACCTTTCTCTAGGATTTGAGTTCGGTACGTAAAGGAAGTTGAAACTTACACTGCGTCTTCCCTACTCCTGCCGTACCTGAAAGCAAAACATCTCTACGACAACAATAAAACTACTTTCTATAGGTAAATCTAAATAGGCTTTACTACCAGGAGAACCCGTACCGAAGCCGACGCTCTTCAGCTCGAGGATAACGTAGACGTACTCGTTGGTGTCCATGCCGAGCGCGTGAAGGGCCGCGAAAAGGCGTCGCTTGAGCAGGCCACTCGACATGCACACGACCACAACTGTGAGTAATAGAGAGATCACGTGTGGTCTCATAATCGTAATCGACTATATCAAACGAAATTCCTCATAATTAAGATAGAGTCCGTTGAATGGAAGGTCCGCTTTGATCGTCAACGCATTCAAGAAGTAGTCGACATAGTTGTCTAACTCCTCGCTCGCTCCTTGATGTCCTCCAGTCGCGCGTAATACGTCGCGTTGTTGGTGTCGTCGAGCAGCGCCTTGACCGTCATCGTCGTCTGGTACGTTGTCCGGTCGTTCACCGCGGACTGAAGAGAATTGGGCGATGATCAGAGAGGACTAAGATTGGTCTGAGAATTTCCTTGTAAAGAACGATCACTTTTGTTGTTCAATATCGATAATGCAAAACTGGCCTCAACATCCTTGACGATGCTTTCGCTGTAGCCAACCGTGTCGTGAGAGTAAACGAGTGCGAAGCTGAATTTGAGAATTCTTATTTGAAAAAAATAATTGTGTGGAATCGGTTACAGCGATTGTTCGGAACGTTGGCTCTCCAATGTTGACCGATTCTCTCGCCATTCTTTCTACCCCTTTCAAGTACAACCTGTTCCATGACATGTGCTCCGCCAGCTTGATCCATGCGTAGCCAAGCCTTAAATTCATGCCTTTAGTGGTCTCTCCAAGTATTCAAGACTCACGAGAGAGATGAGGCGATTATCGTACTGACGAAGGGAAACCGTGAGTCGTCCGTAAGCTCCGCGGCGAAGGTGTAGCCCCACATGAACGTCGGGATACTGTAGCTGGTCGAGATCGTACCCGCGTACAAGCCACCTAATAAAAAAAAACATAGTCACGTTTATGTTCGGACTGCGTCGTTACTTAATCTTTTCCTCACCACAGGGTGGTCCCAGCACGGCTGATACGTTCTCAACCGAAGCGAATTCGATCATCGCCGAGACCGTGGCCTTCGCGTCGCACTCCGTATTGCGAACAACGAAGCTGAAGTCGTACATTTTGGATAAGTCCTGCTCAAAAGCAGTTGCGCAAACCGCTAGCCACTGCTTCATTTGTCAAAGAGCGCAGTGTAATTTCCGATCCTCGATTGCTCATAGCTGGACAACCGTACTCAAAGTGGTATCCGTCGAGCAGATGTTCCGTCTCCACTCGATCGAGAACGAGGGCGACGGCTCCGGCCGTCTGTGCGTATCCCACTTCCCTCGCTCCCATCTCCTCCGTCACCAGCATGCCGACTTTGAGCTGCAGCTAGAGAACATTGCACTTTTAAGAAAGGCACGGAGCCTTGAGGGATGACAATGGGAAGGTGACAGTGGATGTAAAATATAAAATATAAAAAAAGAAAAATATTAAAATATATTTGCAATATGTGTAATATTGTAGGACCTAGACGATCTTGTCAACGCTAAAGAACGGGTGGGCTGTCACTCTTCTCATTATCACTATTGCATAGCTCTTTAGTTGTGATTTAGCAAAATGTTCCGTCAGTTGCCTCATTCCCACGATGAGTTTATTGACGAAACTGTTCGTCAGCCATAGCCGCTATTTATTAAAACAATAACTTCAAACTTATGTGTTGCTTGAGCAGCACTTCGTATTACTGACTACCAAATCGTAGGAACCTCATAAACATTGTTGTTCACTTGACAATTAAACGTACGTATCTACGTCTTACCTGTGCCGCAGCCAGACCCACAACCAGGATGATTCCCGCACATCGTCTGAGCATTGCACGACTGAGCTCTAGAGTGAAGATTGGCCTCCAAACTTACTTCTTCCCGTCGTGTGGGATTTCACTTTCAATCAGAATCCTAACAATCGCCCTCCCAACATGACTACGGTAGCAGTATCTTGGTGCGGAAACTTCTCCGATTTGCATGATGGCTTCCTCGCTTGACGGATTAGAAGAGGAGTGTTTGGGCCGAGACTCACCGAGTTTCCTTACTTCCTTCTCTGCCACAGTCGCAAACAGCGCTTACAACAACTTGGGCCTAAGTTTTTCCTCATTGGAGACACGCGGATACGCGGATGCTCGAAACTATGTTTTGCATCGAAAGTACGTTTTTAGCTCGAGCACAAGCGGAAACAGTAGAAAATTCTTGCAATGCTAGATCAACAAGTGAGGTATAGACATATATATATAGCTTGCAGCATTCCTTGTGTCTTTTACATGCCATAATCCCCACTGTTCATCGTCTCTCCACTTTTTATCTTTCTTAGTCTTCCCCTCAATCCTCGTCCCTCTCCCAGTCATAAGGATCATCAAGGGACCCTCCTGCAGTCCTGCACGCGATCTTCAGTACTTCGTAGATGTATGCGTAGTCCACATAAAAGTATTATTTTGGCATTTCACCAATGGATAAATCCAAAAAGGTAACAATAATTGTTCAATATTTCTTCCATGACCTGGGGCTACAGTAATCATCATCCTTTCTAACCTTATCGTAGTACTGCAGTTTGTCGATGTAGTCCATAATCTGTCCCAACTCCAGCTTCGGCTTCAGCCCTGTGAAGATCAAGTCCTGCAAGGGGAAAAGTTTTCTGACTGGGAAGAAATGGGCGACCAGAGATCAAGAGTGCCGTTTCTGGTTTGGCTACTATCTCTAACCTCATTCGAATTTTCATTCACAGTGTAGTATCTCGACTATAGTCTCGAAACTGGAACGTGTAAATCCCAATTCCGCTGCTACGGTGTTTAGCTATATCTTCACGCTTTGACGAGATGCCATTTCATTGGAAGCCAAGAATTCAGGAATCTGGACAGCTTTTTGAGATCAGTGCCGCATAAAGTTTTCCCTAGATAGCATACATTGGAAGTTGATCAGAGCAAGGAACCGGAATCTGCGCTACAAACGGAACCGTGATATCTTCCCTCTTGCTCTACTGTACTTACCCTGTTCTTGCGCACGTCCTCCTTCGATCGCATGACTGCGTCGCGCTGTGCCATCTTCTTCCACGGAAGCCCTGCAACGCCGTTTCCGCCGTTTCGCTCAGCCTTTTCCCTGGTTGTGTCGCTCCGTTGGTTCGCACCAGTTAAGTGCAACTATACATTTGCATTTCGAACAGTAAGTGTATGCCACGGGCAAGCAGCATTCAATCGCAGTACCTGCGGGTTGTATGATGTCTATCAGCAGGTAGAACCAGGACTCGCAGTCGTCCTTCTTGCCCATTTCAATGTTCCGATGGCAGGCCAAAGAGGCGAATTTGACCGTACCCTCAAAACAACCGATACTACTGTACAATGGACTTATTAACCCGCTGTTTCGTGCATTCGCTGTGGCACACATAGAATAATACGCTAAACAGTTGTCACATCTCATCTTCAGTCCTCCTTTGCCAACCTTGAATCGCGCCTTCTCCCTCGGAGTCTTTAGTTCGTTCTTGTCGTTCGTGATCTTGCGAGCAATGCCGAAATCGAGAATGTATACCTCAAGCAATAGGTTCCCTACAGTAATCCTCACTTGGACTAGGGCATAAAAGGTAAAGAACTGAAGACTCAATCGGACAGGAATGAACTGTCATCTTCACCATTCTCTTCTTGTCTCCCACTCCACACGCATAGTTGGCCGGTTTCAGATCGCGATGGATGAATCCATATTTGTGGAGATCCTAAAGCGGTTGCCGTAATCCACTACCGTACTCTGACTTCAGTAACCTCGCACGCTTCGAGACACTGACTCCCTGCACCCAATCCGGTTGGCATGGAGAACACCTCAATTCAAATACACTATATTTTTACTTATTGTGCTAACCATTGGTTGTAAAAGGCGATTTCATCATAATTGAATGCCACGGTCGATGCTATGTTTCGCTAACCTTGTCAGCTCGCTTGTTCTTGAGATCGGCCAGTGATTTGCCGACCATTTGCATGACTAAGAAGAAGAAGGTGTCCCGCTTGCCTGCACATCAAACATTCATTTGGCTGCGTGGATGGCGGATTATAAATACCTCGATCGATAATCGCTGTGAAGTGTGACCTTTCCTTGCGCTCTGCCGACACCAACTTGAGGATTGCAATCTGAAAATAACTTTTTTCAAACTTATGACCTATCCCATTTGCATATCATAGTCCACTATTCCATGCGTTATCTACCGTATTTCATCTGTTCGCTACCGTATCCCATGATACCGTAGCCTCTTTGCTATCGCATACCTCCATCTTGAGCTTCGAATCTTTTCGTTCTTCCTTCTTCTTCTCCACTTTCATCGCGAACACGGCCTTCGGATTCGCCTGATCGGTCACTCTGAACGGAAAGATCTTGAAGAGAAGATTACGGAAGGATGTGAATCTCAGAGATTACTGCAGACCGCTCGTATTATTAAGGTAACTAACCTGTAAACAGCTCCGAATCCGCCTTCCCCGAGCAACTTCTCCACTACGAATTTCGCTTTGCTCGTTTCAATGACGTGACCCTGTAAGATGCGCCATTGGTTGAACTTACGTCTTTTATTGGCGGAACTCAGCCCCGTATTAATTGCCCTGATTTGTAGCTCGAGCTGCAGCTCGAGCTACACAATGCATTTTTGCTTTGGAAAAGAAGAAAATGGCAGTAACCTCAGGTAAAAAAGTTAGCTCGACCTCAGGTCATAAAAATAACCCGAGGTCAGAGAGAGCGAGAGAGCGAAAGATTAGAAGAGACGCAGGAATCACCTCAGGTCAGGAAAATGACACTATGAACCATAGTGTCACTTTTCTGACCTTAGGTTGACTCTGCGTCTAACCGAAAGCCATACTATTTCTCTTCCTCTGCCTTGCGAGTCT
>LS940134.1:19361-40677 GCA_900490955.1 Micoletzkya japonica | reverse complement strand
AGAAAGCTGAGATTCTTGTTCGCGCTTATTCTATCTATATCCGTCCCATATTAGAATACGGAACAGTAGTTTTTTCCCCTTTTCTGAAGATGGATATCCAAAAGCTTGAACGTGTTCAGAACTATTTCACTAGACGGGTATTCTCGCGTTGTTTTAATATTCCAAATAGTGGTATGCCCTGCCACACTTCAAGAAATCACAAACTTGACCTTCTTCCACTAGCAACTCGTAGGACAGCTAATGATCTCATAATGTTGCGTTCCTTGGTTTATGGGAAGAAGAGACTATCACAGGCTACAGATCACCACTATATAATTCGATCATCTAGATGTAGAGGACCGGGTTTTACCCTAAACGTCTCATCAGCTAAAGCAAAGAATTACCGCCTAAATAGCTTCTTTGTAAGGAGCGCGAGAGCATTCAATAAACTGAAACCTATCAACTCTTCCCTGTAATAATAATTCTCTTCTTATCTTATCGTAATTTCCTGTACCGTACCGTTCCGTCTTTGCTTGTTCTTTTTATCGTGTGTTTCTTGCAAACCGCATAAACTATCTATCTAAACTATCTGTCGCGGGCAAAGTGAAACTTCAGTAGCATGGCCCGGACCCAGGAGGGGGGACGAGGAATGAGTGAAGAATGAGGGGAAAAGAGGGAAAAATCGAGGTTTTTTCGACGTTTTTCTTGAATAAAAAGAGTAAGAAATGGAAATTCAAAAATCGGACTTCGCTACGCTGTGAGGATGACCATTCCCTACAAGATGCATACTCAATTAGGCAAAGGCCAGGGAGCCTTTGTGTTTTGACCGACGACAATTTCAAAAAAATGACCAAAACGAAATTTTCGATTATACGCCTGTAGAGGGCAACAATACAAAAGTGTTCCCAAAGTTTCAATTCTTTTGGTGCAGGCAGCTCTCTGCAGTAGCCGTTTAAGTCTACAGAAACAGACCACATCATAAAATTAAAAACGTAATAAATGGTTCAAAATTTCTCGAAAACGTCTGTAGCAACGACGAAAAGATGGCTACTTTCCTCCAAAGTATGGATGTCTTGTTATGGATGTACTGTACATTATAAAAGTGAGATGCCGCTAGTATAAACTGCAAATTATCATAGGATCTACTCTAATATCCTTGCAGGTGGCCCTGTGAAGATAAATAACTCAAATTGATTGACATTACAACATCTTTTAGCTAACCGATCGGACGGTTTCTTCGGACATAGCGGCCACTGCTGAGAGGTGCCTGCACCAAAAGAATTGAAACTTTGGGAACACTTTTGTATTGTTGCCCTCTACAGGCGTATAATCGAAAATTTCGTTTTGGTCATTTTTTTGAAATTGTCGTCGGTCAAAATACAAAGGCTCCCACCCTTTGCTCTTTGGTGGGTAATTGAGTATGCATCCTGTAGGGGATGGTCATCCTCACAGCGTAGCGAAGTCCGATTTTTGAATTTCCATTTCTTACTCTTTTTATTCAAGAAAATCGTCGAAGAAACTCGATTTTGCCCTCTTTTCCCCTCATTCTTCACTCATTCCTTGTCCACTCCCCATCCTCCTGTGTCCGGGCCATGCTAATGAAGTTTCACTTTGCCATCGACAGGCTGTGGAGCGGTATGAAGATAATGCAGACGAAGTAGGAATGACTGTAGCGGAAATATTTCGTCAATGCTAACTACACAAGCAAACAATATCTCCTGCGAATGTACTATCTCACTCACAACTAGCGTGAGAGCGGTGAAGGATAAAGATAAAGAGAGATTGAGAGAATGCAATAAAGACGCTAGACGCACTGTTTTTGGGTAGAATTCCCAAGCCCTCATGCGCATAATTCCCATAGACCTACTTGACAGTGTCTTGGCACGGAGTCGTGTGTCCAAATACGCTTCACCCCGCCTTCATCTTGAAGGAATGGGAAAACAATAGAATCAAATGAGTTGAGAATTGGAAGGAAAAGGGGAAGAGAACGGTGAAGAATGAGGATGAGATTGGAACGGGATGGGAAAGCGAGCAGGAGGGTCCCAGGGCATGGGGATAAGCAATATATTATATATATATATATATATATATATATATATATATATATATATATATATATATATATATATATATATATATATATATATATATATATATATATATATATTAAGAGAACGAACCACCATATTTGGCCGAAAATGTTTTTTTTGTGCTAGAGTTCCTACCGTAGTCAGGGTGGTCTCTACTGTAGTAGTCTTGCCTAACTCTCTCGCGTGGAAGAACAGGTGGAAGATGAATTTCGTCTAAAATAATATCGCAATTTTCAGTAATGTGTTGAACATGAGAATTATAGAATTGGAGGATGATTATAGGCAGACTATGCAACATATACATATATAGAGAGAAGATATGAAGCTATGGAGACCATTGGCATCATCTAGGACAACAGGATGAAAAATGAAGCATAAGAACGACCCCCCCCCCTGAAACAATGATTTTTCGCTTTCTCAACTGTATTTGATGTGTCAATTCTGTGTAGTAAGCTGTTAACGAAATCTATTGTGACTTATCATATGGCTATTTACTAATTATTAAAGGGAGTGAGAAGCGATAATAAAATTCGACCAAATTATAATGAAATTTCCTATTTTACCTTTTTCTAAGACATTCCAATTGTGAATTTTTTTTCGTTCCATGTGTCGGCCGTTCAGTATTTCGTTGTTTTTGTCTGGGCCCCTGTCTGCTAAACACAGTAGCGTCGTCATTGGGCGAAATTTCAAAAAATCATTTCTCGAATACTATCAATTTTTATAATTTTTCGCTTTGTTGTTATGCTAATTTCGACAAGATCTTTCATATAAGCTTCACTTGAAAATCACTTCCATGCCCCTTTAAGCAATCGAGATTCTGCAAAAAAAACTGATTATATTAGAAACTCTCGCGCGAAAAACATTTCTCTCCAAACATCTTGGCTAGTTCGCCTAGCATTTAGAACGTTGTGAGTGCACAACGTTATGCTGCGTAGAATAGATTCTTATGCAGCCTCCACTCTAAGAGAGTGGAGGTGAGAGAGCATTGGAAATTGGAGAGACGCAGAGACATTCGGAATTTCGGAACGCGGACTGATAAGACGTCGTGCGTCTTGCAGCATGAGCTACGCCCTTCCTGCCTCACAGGACCTCCTCAACATATGCATGGCCACCAATCGATTCACCTCAGCTTTTCTGCCGCTCCTTCACGAAAATGTCAGAACGCACACGTCTTCGTGCGTGGACATTTATGCAGAATATGACAGTTCTAAAATACGGATCTCCTTGATACAGTTTATAAACAAATTTCAGATCTGGAAGCATCTTCTCCGGCTTTCTATCGTTTTCTCAATATTCGTGCCCCTTCTGCTCTTCTCTCCTATCCTTACTAATCCCGTGGCCCCAGCCGAATCAATAACGGAGAACAATATTACAATCTATGTTCACCACCTGCTTCCAAATCTGCTACCATGGGTAAGCCACTTTTTTAGGAATAAACAGCAGAAAAACTAGTCTGGAAAATCGGAACGTATAATTCGTGATTTCGCCGCTACGGTCTTTAGCGATTTTTTCACACTTTGAAGCGATACCATTCCGAGCCAGGACAAGATATCAGGAACATAGATAGCAGCTCTTTGAGATCAGTATTTCCAAGAGCTTCGCATAGTACATTAGAATTTGATAAGATCCGTTTGAATGGTACCGGAATCGGCGTTACGACCGGAACGATTATATCTTCCGTTTTTCCCTACTACATATGTGAATTTCATTTAAAAAAATCTGCCAATTACAGTGAAATTTTTGCAAGGAAAACTTAAATTGCAGTATAACCCAACTCTGGTGTGTCTTAGCTTTCTATTTGGTAGTGCTGTAATATGCGTATTAATGTACACCCTGATTACTTTCAAGATGCGAGCGGTCACGAAGGATAAGGTGAGGTGAAGGATACGGTGATACGAATAGATATTTTACTTGCATTGGTAGTTTGCCATAGGTAGTTTTACCGCACGAGACGCGTGGTGGAGTAGCTTCATCAAAAAAATGGAAAAAACTTCTTCTATAGATCGAAGCCCGCATTCTTCTTCTCGGTCTACTACTGTTTCTCTGCGGTATACCGGCTGTGACCTCACAGGTGATTGCTGCCTCGCGTCTAATCTGTCGAGATTAAAGGGGCATGGAAGCGAGAAATTTTGTGAAACCAAACATGGCCATACTTGCACCTGGACTAGGACAGATAGATAGATAGATCTATGCGACCTCATAAAGGAAATGCAGTGAAGAGAAGAAAAGCACAAAGATAATAATACTTGCACCGGCAATGATAGCTGTTACTACATTAATTTTAATTTTGATTATTGATTATGATAATACGCAAGGACGCCATCGCTCATTGTCAGCGACAATCGCACTACCAGCTATGCTTTTGCACAGGTTGTGAAACATATGAGAAAACATTTTCGCGCTATTCACCTCTTACTTATTCGTGATAA
Source organism: Micoletzkya japonica (assembly GCA_900490955.1). Classification (NCBI taxonomy): domain Eukaryota; kingdom Metazoa; phylum Nematoda; class Chromadorea; order Rhabditida; family Diplogasteridae; genus Micoletzkya; species Micoletzkya japonica. Next base: position 36,179 of record LS940134.1, on the reverse strand, counting down.
TGACGCTAACTCTAATCTAGGAATTGAAGTATGGTTGTCGAAAAAGTTCCGTCAGTCGTCCTTTTAAAGGGACATGGAAGCCAAAAAAGATTGGCTTTCATATGAAAGTTTATCGCCTAAATAATATAAAAACCAAAATCAGAGTGCACGAAAATGTCTACTTCGCGAGATATCTTAAGTCGCAATTAATGGTGACCTCCAACGAGCGCGTGTAGAAACGAGAGGTTTATAGAGGAGGTCACCATTAATTCGCAGTTAATGAGTGAGATTGGACACGCGGTTGGTCTTTCAGTCAGATATTAATACTTATTGCCAACTTCGAGTGGGTGAGAGGCTTCATGAGATCAGTGCAGAGTGGAATGTGAGTGAGAAAGCCATTTGGAACGACTTTACCGTTCACGTTCCAAGTGTTACATTTCATTATCAGTTATATTACCTACTCGAAATTAAAGGGCCCCTCCAGGCAATATCTACCATATGAATTTTTTGACATCATTGGATAGCACTCAATGTCCTGAGTCTCATGCTCTCTCCTTTTTTGTTGAAACTTCGCCGTTGCTGAGAAAAAGCTGTGAAAAGATTTCTATCGCTGTCTGCGTCTCTTCATTCCTCTATTGTCTCTCACAATCAATCAACCGCTCTTAATTGGTAATTATCTCTTGAAATGAATGAGATGGTTGGAGGGACCCTTTAACATTCAGATAGCTTCGCTCTTTCCAACCAATTCGAAATTTTTGATCTCAACGATAAGCTTACCAATCGCAGTGGATGTCAAGTGTAAGGGTTCCATTTTCTTTTCCTTTATTTAAATAATAACTGACTACTTCCAAAGAAAAGCAGTCTCAAGAAGTATTATCGTGAAAATTGACACTTTTGCTTTCTGCCTATATAAAAGATAACTATATAAGAATATTCAATTATCTAAATTTTGAGTACACACAGAAAAATATGTGCTCTATTTGGCACCTTGATGTGCTCTTTTTCGCCCCTGGACATATATGGGCCCCATGGAGCACATAATGTGCTCGATTGGGCACATTGGGTGCTCCGTGGGGCACATTATATGTCCAGGGGCGAAAAAGAGCACATATTTTTCTCCATATATGAAATACCACAGGTCTGACGCCCGCTATTATCATTTTCTCGCTCAATAAGGAACTGCGTGGACTCATTCTTCGCATGCTTCGGCTTGCAAGGTTCACATTCTTATGCATAAACTAACAAAATACCATGCACAAGACATGAATGGATTAGCAAAACGTAATGAGAGTATGCGATAAAATGCGTAATTTTTTTCGGAGCTTGCATCCAATTTTAGAAGCTATTACGCAACTCTTTAAACCAACTCAAAAGCGGTGGTTATTATTTTGCCTTCGCATTTGCGTCAGAGCTATCTAACGCAAATGATCTCTCTATCTCAGCTCTAACGATCTCAGCTATCTTGAACTGGAGGGCAGCTTCGAGTTATTTGCAGTACCCTCATCCCCGTCACAGGAAATGTATTCCCCGTGGTGCATGTTATGCCTATGCATTAGTGGCTCTTTTTGTTCGGGCTAGTAGTTCGGGCTAGTTTTTTTTCTTAGGAGAGATCCATATCCCACAATCCCCCTCATTGCGCGTACAGCGTCGATAAAATTAAATTAAATTCACGAATATAAAATCGAGGTATCTTCTACCTCTCCGGGACATGCGTTTAGTTTGGATAAAATAAAATCTATATACAAAAAAAAACTAGAACTATATTTCACCGTCAAATAATTTGCTTTCAGAAAGCGCCAACGTATAACTTCTCTTGCTACGTCGACGATCACTCATCGAGAATGATATATCTGCTATAATTTTAAAGCGAAAATAGTTATTTTTATGAAATGACAAAACATAAATGTAATATAGCGGATTAAAAAGATCCGTCGGAAAATCATTCCGAATATAAGGCGAGGGTGTGTGCAAAAGTGAGAGAATTAGACTCATTTTGGAACGTAGGAAACTGACGGATCCGTTTATTCCACTATAGTTGCACTTTTAAGGCATGTTCAGAGAAGCTTTCCACCTCACCATTTGCACATGTTCAGATGTAGACTTTCTACAGCATGTGTTCGGCTACCCATAATCAGTACCTTATGCTTTCGAACATCTTATCTTACAATCACTCTGCTATATATTGTGAACTATATCCGCTATAAGAGTCCCACATTTGCGTCTATGTTTACAAAACCAATTAAATACCTTTTCACGAAGTTACTGTCAAACCTTTTTATTTTAGTAAACATTATTCAGGAAAAGAAAAGAAAGCATCAGTTTCAAACGTTGAAATGCTTCACTGGGTGTTCCTATACTTCTTCAAAAGCATGCCAACGTTATGAATATTAGCATCAAGCAGATGTATTTCGGCCAACCTTACTTGCTATGCTTGAGATAAAACCGCTCTTACATCTGACTCGAGTAAAGCCTCTTCAGAATAATTAGCAACTAGCAGGAAGATCTTTCAACCTTTCTGCTCGTACTTGAGATTTTACTCATTTATTCAGGTAGAAGACTCTGTCTTGGTAGACATTTTTTTCCGTTTTCTAGCTTTGTATGCCTCCGTTTTCGAGGATTTCGAAGCTGGCCGAAATTGATTTTAATATTTTCGAGATTTACAGGACAATCAAGCCCTCAAGGCATGCATGTCTTCGAATGCATGTTCTTCTCGTATATCGCCTACGTACCGATACTATTCATTCTCTACTCGGTTGAGTTGTTCATTCTGGCCAAGGTATTCTTTCCACATACCCGTATAGTTTTGCGGTTCTTCTCTTCGCATGCTTGCAATATTGCTTATCCACATTTTGCATCAAGTACTAGGAATAGTCTGAAAGCCGTGTGAATCCTAGCTAGTGAGCGGCGCAGTAGGGAAGAGGGCGGACTGTTGTGCGGTAACTTATTGAAGCTGCAATAAATTATCTATCCCCTTCTTCTCTCGATTCTCCCCTTGCAGAACCGTCCACTCTTCTCATCTCCCTTCTACCTCCTCTTCATCCTCAGTGGCCTGCTCGACCTGCTCTTCGTCCTCGACTCCTTTCCCCTCTATCGACAGTACCTCTTCCCGCCGCTCAATCTTCTTTTTCACCAATGGAACGCCACCGGCTTTTTCCGCGTTCTCAGCATGTTAGTTTACCAATATTTTTCATAAAATAATATTTTTATATTTTTATTTATACCAACATATATCAATAAATATTTGGTGTATTCCAGACTGAGCCACGTCCTTCCGGCCTCGCAAGACCTCTTGAATATGTGCATCGCATTCAACCGCTTCACCTCTGCCTACATGCCACTTCAGCACGAGCAAGTCAGTAATGCATTATATTTCTTCGTGCGCTATGCCTTCCGAGGATCAGCTTCAGCTTATCCACAAAATCTTTTTTTCATATATCTCCATCTTGACGAATCGAGTCGACGCGTTTCTTCACCAAAATCAGAGTGAAGCATAGTGCACGAAACGACTCGACTGCAGATCTCTAAAACTGACCGGCTCCGTTCCAGCTCTGGCACCTCCTTCCCCTTCCCCTCATCCTCCTTTCCCTCTTCCTTCCGTCCCTCCTCTTCTCCCCCGTCCTCCTCCGTTCCTTCCTTCCCTCTGCTCCCGTACTCATCGATGGTACAGTGGTCTATATACACTCCGCGGGCGCTGAGCTGTTTGCGTGGGTCAGATTATTATTTATTTATTTACCATTGGCGAAAAAATTCGTCAGTACACGCATTCCTACTTTGTTTGGACTCTACCTCATACCACTTCGTTCTGTCGTTGGAAAAAAACGAGAAGACTCACGGAACCTTTTCCTTATGCCAACTCCCTTTGATTATCACTGAACGTCGTACTTGCCTTTTACCATATAAAAAGTGACCGAAATACACTTTGCAAATGGGCGAGTACGCTGTTATAATAGTAGCTCCGAATGTGTAGTGTTCTTAAAATATAATTACTATCTATCCTGAAGTATTCATCTTATTGCAGTCTAGTTACTCATCATTATGTTACTCATTTACATCATCACTCATCACAACGTCTGAAAGCAAAGCACAAGTGTTTGAAGGGAAAAAATATGTGAAGGGGCACTTTCAGAAGGATCTTCATTCCTTTTATATTTATAATACTTAATTATAATAGTTATTTTCTATTTGTATAATTTTACAGTACAATCCCAACATCGTCTCGCTCTTCTTCCTCTGCCTCAGCGCGGCAGTTTGCATCGTTTTGTATACGATGACCGCGTGGAGAATGAAGAGGATTGCCAAGAATAAGGTTGTTTTATTGCAAGAGTAAGACTGGATAGATAGTCTAAGGCGCTCACATATTTTAAGCCGGACATGAACTCCACTGGAAAATTTTGGAAAATCACTCGCATTTTCGAAAAGTATATTTGAATTCCCGTTAGTTCTGGTTTGCAGATCGAAATGCGAATACTTCTGCTCGGAGTACTTCTTTTTGTGTGCGGAATACCCGCGGTAGTGTCACAGGTAAAACGATAAGTATAAAAGGAAAATGAGAGAAAAGGAAAACTCGAATTTCAGGTTTTCCTCGCCTTTTCCATTCCAAACAAGTCATTCCTTTTTCTACTGGTGGTTCCGATCGCTGTCGATGTCAAGTGTATGCATGCCTAATTCAAGCCATTATACTATTTCATTAAAGAGAGGAAGCAGCCTCTAATCAAAAGTTTTATAATTCGATGAAAATTCTTCGAGCGTTCCAAAATGTGCGGAAAAACATAGTGACAATAAAAAAATAGAAGAAAAAACTCGAAAATCGCATGTTTTATTTTTTCGTTCCGGGTTTCAGTTTGAGAAGAATGCCCCTTTTGGCTTAATTCCTTTCGCTAACACAGTAGCGTCGTCGTTGAGCGAAATTTCAAAAAATCATTTCTCGAATACTATTAATTTTTATCATTTTTCCTTTTGGTTTAATACTAATTACGGCAAAATCTTTCATATAAGCTTTACTTGAAAATCACTTCCATGTCCCTTTAACTATTTTAAGGCCTCACACCTGCGATCATCATCTTTCTATTGAACAAAGAACTCCGGACTCTCATATTTCAGAGATTCTTCCTGAGGTTTGAGCATTAGATAGATACCTTCTTATGTTAATTCTCGGTTTAAAGATTTTCATTTTTCAGAAACCCCAATCAAGTTTCCATAGCCGCTTCATCCACAGTGTTCTCGTACGCTGCATAAATCTCTGAAGTTATTTATAGAATATTTTTTTCAGCCGAAGACCATAATTCACGCAATTATAACCTGTTCATACTAATAATGACAGAGGAGGAATTGTATTCAGAGTATGCGATAAGATAAAACGATCTATAGATGAAATAAATTCGAAGGTGTCACATGATATCTTTCAACATTCTCCTCAGGACTTTCCCTGAAGCAGAGCGGGGAAGTGAGTGCACCACGCGAATTTCATGGATACGCTTGTAGCTCGCGAGTTGAGCTAAACTGTCTCTTCAACATCGAGCAAAGTCCAGCATTTATAAAATACTATTATAAAATAAATCATTTATTATTGGCGAAAATTTTCTGTCAGTAAACTCATTCTTATTTCGTCCGGACTATATATCACAGCTCGCTCTCTCGCTGTAGATAGTAATGAGACTACTGACGGAACATTTTCCTCAACCATACCTCTAGAAACTCTTCCGCCATATGTAAATTCTAACATTCCAGTCCAAAATCCATATCATAAAGCTATTATCTAGCGAATCCCCTACCGTTTACGTGTTCCCGTATCTGCTCGTTCGCCGCGTGGTGTGCTCCTGGTGAGGTGGTGAGGACGACGAATGCGAAAGGGCGACTGCCAGCGTGCACTTCCGGCACGCCGATGACCGCAGCCTCGACTACGAGAGGGTGCGAGAGGAGTACGTCTTCCTGTTGGGCTTATCTTTTCATCGATTTACACCCTAGCAATAGCTAAGAGAACAGCCTCGGTAACAAACCCCCCTATTGATCCTACGATGAATCCCAGGATCAATCTGTGGATCAGTCTCATTATTTACGGTGTAAAACTCGGGATCAATCCCAGGATGGAACCCGGGATTCATCCTATGATTAATCATGGGAGAGGATTAAATCTGTGGAGATAATGCGGCAATGTGGGAGCACTGAAATACGACTGGGGAATTGCGCGATAATGTGGCCGTTCTCCGCCTACTCACAATCTCCGTGGGCGAGACTTGTCTTCCGTGGACCTTGAAGACGTCCTTGATGCGGTCAACGACGAAGTAGAAGCCATCCGAGTCCACGTAGACGACGTCTCCTCAAACAGCCTGTATGCGTTTTTGAATAAGAAAAAAGATAATGAATCGGAAAAAGATCGACGCATTGTCGAAGACAACACATTGGTGAGTAATAGGGCAAAGGATGGGGCGGCAAACGATAGGAGAAACACCCTTCATTCATCGTTCCTATCCAGCTCGTGGAGGAAGTGAAGTTCCTAAACCACCTCGAACTGTACCGGAAATATGGCTGCATCTAAGTGGTGAGTTTTTTTTTTCATGCTGTAGATTAGTGCGAGACACCCAAGCCAGACACATTCATTCTCTCTGTCCCCGTCGCGAGTGGTCGGGTCTCCCAGTCGTCTCTCAATCAAGAGCCCCCCCCCCCCGCATGTTCAATCACGGACAGAAGAATTGATCCTTCTCCATAACGAATTGGCGCTCGGGAGAAGAATGCGCCAAACGAGGATCAAGAGGAGTACTCAAGATCTCTCGGCACCTCGGACTGAGTGAGTTGTTTTGAAGAAGATTCGAAGTCTCTGACCTCTCCCATCTATATCAAGCAACCACTCCTTTGGAACCTCAGCCAATGTTAGTCCTGATAAAGGTGATAAACCAGAAAAAACCCAAGCCAAAATACACTAGCGATTGCCAACGTTCCCCTTGCAACCTTTTGCCTCTTCCCCTTGCAAACTCTTTCTTGTGTTGAGACACGGCTTACCCTGGTATTTCTGTGCCAGTGGCATGCCAAAGAGTGCAGTACCTGTGGCATTCCACTAGAACAGAAATTGCAGAGTGTGTTCTTGTACGGGGCTTTGGGTAGGGGAAGAGCCCACTCATTTCTTCTTCTCCTCTGACATTCTCAATAGCCACTGGGTAAATAGACTGTCCCGCTCACATCTACATGGGGAACATTGATGAATCGGCCGGGAACGATTATGCATGCAGATAACCAAACGGCACGTGTCGTACGAACGGAACCACCCAAATTCATATGTGGCGATTCCCCCATACAACTTCTCGCCTTCGGTAGTGAGATCGATTGTATATTATCTACTATAAACTCTACACCCCTGCCTCAGAATTAACATTCGCAAACTAGCAAAACTGTGATCCACGAAGCGTGCTGCCGTCGCCCTGCTTATGTCAGTTCGAGAATAGAGATGGTGGAGGATAATGTTCCGATGGTTGCTCCGTTCTACGTCATGGCGAGAGAGCGAAACGGTATGAAGAGAGTCCAGCCGAAAGAGGAACGAGTTTACTGACGGAATCATTTAAGCAGTAATAGTAAGGAGAAACGGAGCGATGACTGCTACACCAGAAATGACAGGAGGATGACAAAACGTGGGTGAGTGTATACTCGGAGGGGCAAAGGGAAGAAAAGGTGTGAAAGACGTCTTTCACAGTTCCTAGCCAAACTGACGAAGTATCACCACTTCTAACGCTATGCATGTTATGCTAATGTTATGCTAATATGCATGTTATATTATAGATAACCAATTATTCTGATATAAGAAGATGAATGTGCAACTCGAGAAAAACCACATAATTAAATATTATTGGAGGAAAATGAACGTTGAGAGAGCTGCACAGTTCTTTCCGCTAACCACCGTAAAACTTCAGCCGGAGCCGGCTTTTAGCCTAACAATAAGATGGTATTTTGCCAAGAGAGTTTCACTGTATTTAGCGAAGTGCGCTGCAACGATTTCTCAACGTTCCTTTTCCTCCAATAATACTTCAAATCATAATTTGAAAAAAAATCATACCTGTATGTATCCAACCGTCTTCGTCGATTCCACTCTCCTCTTCTCCGAGGTATCCCTAAAAGCACGGAATTAGAGAATAGGTACTGTTCGGGTCTTCTTGACAGTAACCCTTCACCTTTCATAGAAAGCATCATATCATCGTCGATCCTAATACTCAAAAAAAAGGAAATGACATGGTCTACCTACAACATTTCTTCAGGCACGCGTATTTTTTCAATTGCACTAAGACTGATCATTACTCACGATGCTCATGAGTAGAGTGCAAAAAAAGGAATAAATTTGCATGCTCTGAACCTCCTTTTCTCTTCATTCTTTATCATTCCTTTCTTTTTTGATCGAGTCATGATATTCCTTTTTCGCACCCTGTTTACGAGTTGTGTAAATAGTCATGATTCGAGCCTGACCGGTGAAAAACTCATATACTACAAGTAAAAGCCTGGTGCTGCCGGGAAGTACACTTTGGGAAAAGCTCGCAACTCCATTCTCTGCACTCTAGCACTCTGCGAACAAGAACTCGTGCAAGTATAAAGAAGCTACAAAGATTCGTCACAAAAACTTTTGGCAAGCCTCCAGAACAGACGAGACAGTGCGCATAATAATAAGCGTGTAATTAGGTCGGCAGCATCGAAAGAGAGCTTTTCCAAGTGCCTAGGTATCTAGACTCAATGATTTCACACTTGAAACCAGTAATTACGACACTTGTCTCGCAAAAGAACTTCCTGGTATGTACGCATTTCTCAAAATAACCTGCCTGGTTCAATATTAGCAGACTTATTGCTTGTGTGACTCGTATTTTAGCAGAAATTTATATAGTTGTTTCAGGTAAACATTGATGTCCATTCTTGAGATCATGTTCTACATCTACCTTATTTACGTGTCCATTCTCTCCACCTTGTATGCGGCTGAACTTTATTTGGTAATTAAGGTAGTCATCACGCTCTCCAAATTATCTAGAAGAGGTTCATATAAATGCGAACATCGTAAATTTCAAGAGCAAATAACACATTGCAGTACAGAAAACTCTTCGCTGGTCCCTTTTACACACTATTTACCGTAGCAGGAGTGGTCGATATCCTCCTGATAATCGACACCTTTCCCGCCTATCGACAGTACCTCTGCCCACCGCTCAAACGGCTCTTCTATCAGTGGAATCGAACCGGAGCTTTCCGTGCTTTCAGCATGTCAGAAAACGGTCAATCTCATGTTATTCCTCTACCGTGAGCGAAAATTCCCTAGCACACGGCACCGCCGCGAAAGCGGGCTAGATCTAGAAACGGTTTTCAGCATTACCTACATCCTGCCAACTTCTCATGACGTTCTCAACGTCTCAATAGCGCTCAACCGATTCACCGCAGTCTTCTTCCCATGCAACATGATCGGGTATTTCCAATACATATTCGTATAGTGGAGTAAGCCGGTCCGTCCGTAACCTTGATTCCAAAATGAGTCTAATTCTCTTACTTTTGCACACTCTCTCGCCTGATATTCGGAATATTTTTTCGACGTATCTTTTGAATCCACTATACATAATATTTTTTAAATAAAATTTTTTTGCAGATATGGCGAAAGCTCCTCTCATCTTGCATTGCTTCATCGCTCATCATTCCCTCCGTTCTCTTTTTCCCGGTCGTCCTGAGACCCGTCTATTCCGCTGTGCCAACGCAGGTCACAGTGTTCTGACACACAGTGAAGATGTTAAGCGAACGAGATGTCGAAAAATAACCCGAATTTCGGTAGGAAATCTCGCACGGAAAACACCGTATCCTAGGCATTTTGGTTCGTTCGCTTAACATTTAGAACACTGTGAGGTCGACGGAATGATCATCTACGCTTATCTGCAGCAAAACAGTTGCCCTGGGTTAGTCCAATTCTAGCAACTATGTATTTCATTTCATATGCATTATCACATTATCCTCGCTTCAGTCATACTCAATATTGCATACTTCATGCTCTTGCCGTACAATTCCAACGTCGTCTCCGTAGCTTCCATTCTAACAAGTAGAATCGAGTGCACTACACTCTACATAGCGACAGCAACCAAAGTTGGCTCGGATCGCATTGTTAAAGTAAACTCATTGAAGAATTATATAATATCATTCCCCCCCCCAAAATTAACAACTTCCAGACTGATGTGCGCATTTTCATAGTTGGCCTTCTCTTTTTCACCTGCGGAATTCCAGCTCTCATTTCACAGGTAACAGCGAAGAAAATATGAATAGTGGACACTTTCTTAGATATTGCTAACTTTCCCAATTCCCGATCAAGTCTTCTGGTTCTTCTTCACGGTCCCTCTGGCCATCGATATCAAGTGTAAGTTATTTTTTAACTGGCTGTTGCCCAATTTATTATTCATGGGAAATTCCCTTTGAGCAATTTCCTTAGGTCTCACCCCGTCTCTAGCCATACTACTCGTCAACAAGGACCTGCGACGAAAACTTCTTCTTAGGCGTTAGAAGCTGCTCACTGTATTTCGGCATCAATGGGTGAATCAATAAATAGCAATAATATTTTATGGTGATGAAATATTGCTATATATCTCATCTCACCTTGAATACAGCTCGTCCCCGCAGACACAGCTCTCCCCGTTCGTTCTCTCCCACTTCTTTTCCTGATTCGTCGATTATCTGAGATATATTATGGTGCGGCTCTCGAATTCGTTCAAGCAATTAACATTACTCTCTTGGTGCAGTAGATTCGAATTCTTCCTTATTGCACGACTCAAGTATTCGGGAAGCGACCCAATTACAAATAAATAAAGGCGCTGATCACTAAAATCCGGCCCACCTTTGCTTCGAATCCAGAGAGCAACCGTCCACAACTACCCAGCCTTCCGGGTAGGGGAATGCCCCGAGGGCACAAATGAGACAGTACCACGACCTCCGTCATGCCGTAGCCTGAAATTGCCTTAATTTGCATATTCTCATAAAATTTGCATAAACATTAAGTTAAGCTTTGCTCACCGTGTACCAGGTCCGTTACGTGCGGAAATTTCGCCAGAAACTCGCTGCTCAGTTCGGGTCCAAGCGAGGCGGCGCCGCAGAGGACTATGCGGACCTGAACTTGGAAATTCCGTAAAATATAAAAGAAAGAAAGATCAAACATCAATTCGGAAGATCAACGATCAAAGACCAACCGAGGGCATAGCACAAGGTGCACGAACCAGGGCAGCGGCGATCGACGGAACGACGTTGATGATGTCGATCTGACCCGGACAATATGTAATTTTTCAAAATTTTAAATGGGAGAAAAATCCAGTTGCTTTAGTTCCAAGAATGCGTGCCACCTATGTCAGATTGCCCTTGCTCGGTCGACGCAGTGACTTCTATCTAATCAAGAACTTCCGACCTTGTGCTCTTCAATCAGCTCGCACATCTTCGCAATGCTGAACTCGTTCATGATGATGGAATGGTGACCTGAAAGTATATTTTCGAATCGAATACTGCTTCCAATTCGTAGGGCTCGATTATTATCAAATCTTCATTTCTTTTCTATTCTGTGTAGTGGATTAAGAAGATCCGTCGGACTTGCCAAATAAAAGGCGAGAGAGTGTACAAAAGTGAGATAATTAGACTCATTTTGCAAAGGAAAAAAACTGACGGATCAGCCGCGTGATTAATTCCCCTCGGCGACCGGTCAGCGACCGTCGAAAGTTCGGCATTCATTGGGCAAAGAGGTCGCGAACTTTCCCATGTATAAGCGAGTTCAGAGTTATTTCCGACTTCCCCCCGAAAGGTCGCCGACCAAAATAGGTGAAAGATCGGTGATCGGTCAGAGGGAGGCGAGAGAGCATGCGATTTGGAGAGAGCGAAAAGAGCATACCCGGTGGTGCTCTTTTCGCTCTCTCACTCTGCCCATGCTGAGGGATGCTCTCTCGCTGTCGGCGATCTTTCAAATGTTGGTGAACTTTGGGAAAGGAGAGGAGACGTAAAGGGGGCAATACTCTTGCAATTTTCGTGACTTTGCGAGCGAGTATTTCAAAAATTTTGGTTTGTGACCCTAGGTAAATTTGTATGGAGATTTCGAATATGTAAATACATTTGTTGCATGACATACTGTAAGTTCAGAACACGGCATTGAATTCACAAACTTTTTGAATTTTTGAAAAAAGAGATTGCAAATTCGGTTATGAGTATAATTTTCGATCTAGATTACGAATATTTAACTTTCGTTATTCTATTGTAACTTTATAGGGTTGTTCACAATGTAAATTTTGTAATTCGAACCTAATTTTTAGCGTATATTGAAGCATCAATTGCGCAGATTCCAAAAATATAGAGTTCGAACACATTTTACAAAGATAAGGTAAAAATGCAAAATTTGCAAAGCGAAGTTTCACGGAAGCGGAGTCGAGCCTGCAATATGAAAATACTAGGCGACAGGCATACCTTTTTGCGCCATACGGGACGCACTTGGCTACTGCTGTGCGCCTCTCATAGTCTTCTCCCCTCCCATAGCTGAAAGTTGGCCAATCTTTGCCAAATTTCTGCCCAACCCGCGCGACCTGTCAGCGAAAGATCGCTGAGAAGTCGGTGAACTTACGGGGGGGATTAATCGCGCGGCTGTTTATCCTACTATACATTGCACCTTCGAGTAGCGAGAACAATAAGGCCCAGAAGCCGCTTCCGTGTGAAAAGGGAAGAAAAGCCAGTGTCGCCCTACGTTCGTCTCCAAGATGCCGGAAAAAGTCCCTGAAATCTCATCCATCTTTTACTATTCCCTTATTCTCATTCTGAAAGAGTATAAGCAAATAAATACCGAAAGACAACATTTGTTTAAAGGGCCCTCCAACCTTTTCACTACATCCTTTCCTTCATTTCATTCATCTCAAGAGATATATAACCAATTAAGAGCGGTTGATTGATTGTGAGAGGCAAGAAAGGAATGAAGAGACGCAGACAGCGAGAGATATCTTTGCACAGCTTTTCTCAGCAACGGCGAAGTTTCAAGCAAAAAGGAGACCCTGTGAGATTCAGGACACTGAGAGGCTCTCAGTGAGAGCTATCCAATGATGTCAAAAAATGCATATGTTAGATATTGCCTTTAGTAATACTGACTTCTTGAGCGCGGCGGTCGCCGCATTGAAATTGTCATGGCTGAGCAGGGCGCACTTCGGCCGGCCAGTGGTTCCCGACGAGAAGGGCGCAAGTACGGTATCCGAGGGGATTACGGTAGCCGGAGTGAAGGAGGAAGAGGCGGTGGTGGGGAGGAGAGAGGAAAGGCAGGTGAATGGGTAGGATGGTGGGCATGGAGAGAAGATGTCCGCCAAGAGGACCTATATTTGTTCTGGCGTTCATTTACATAATTTACGTATTAATTTGCATCTTTTGGGGGGCTACTTGAATAATCAAGAAGTAAAACCTTCCATAATGGTTACCGTAGTCTCCAAGTGAGAGGGAATGCGGGATGCGCTGGCCGCATTCGTGAGCAGAAAGCGACAGGAGTGACGGGTGGCCACCTCCGAGATACCAGCTATGAAGGGATTGAAGATTGCTTGCGAATTATTATATTACTGTTTGTTCTTTTTTCTGTGATATTTTGAAGCGTATGTGTTTCATGGATGTAGGTACCTCGCTTTGCACATAACAACAGCGTAATCTTAGCTGGCCAACGCTACAGGATACTCTCACAGCATTCCCACCGAAAAGGGAAGTGTCTAATAGCGAATTGGCAACTAATTTTGAATCTATTCATCTACTGCTGAATGAATCTTCACCAAATTTTGGCCGCTCTTTGAACTGTTGGGGAGAAGCTTAAGTTTTTAAATTGATACATTTTCGCTCATTGAAATCTCCACAATGGCGATAGATCACAGCGGAAACCGCCATTCGCTAATCGAAGCTAGGAATGCTGTGTCTGGAATTGATACCGAATTAACACTGTAAATAATGAGACTGATATACAGATTGATCCTGGGATTGATCCTAGGATCAATAGGGGCTTGTTACCAAGGCTGCTCTCTTGACGATAGATCACAGCGGGCACAGCCATTCGCTAATCGAACGCTTGGAATGCTGTGCTCTGAGAATGAGCCCAACTCCTTTCATCGCAGAACTCTTTGTGGGAAGGAAACTCATGCCAATTAACTAGACTGGCGAGGGTCAACCCAGTCATAGGTTTTTTGTTCAGTGAACTCTGAATGGTTTTTAAGGTTATTAACTATTCTTTTATGTTTGGGATTACTCTTCTCCTCACTTGTCGTGGATTCCGCCGACAGTCCCGATACAACCGCTCCCAGCAGAGCCGAGGCGAGGAAGACGAGAGGGAATTCGAGGGAGTTGGGAAGGAGAACGAGGAGCAAGTCGCCCTGAAGAGATAAAAGTTATCAAAGCTGAAGATATACCTAAGGGATTGTTTATTGAAACGAAAAGGAAAAAAACGAGATGAAAGTTTAGGCTGATGGCGCTTAGGATTCGATCCTGTAGGCGAACCAGTGAAGAAACAATTCTGTATTTAAACTCTTAAGTTGATTACTATGAAGTCAAGAAGCGCTGAAAGTTTAGTGTAGATTCGTTTAGCCGCTCTTGAGAAAATTCAAAAATACACTATGGGTAGTGGTCATTTCGCTATTAGACAGATTCTTCACCGGGCGGAATGCTGTGATGAACTAAATGTTCTGTGCTTATTTTTGGACCGAAGAAGTTAGATCACTCGGCTTTCACGAGTATGCTATGCGTGGAAATGGTACGCTTTCCTTCTGCACTCCAAGTGCCCTCAGGGCCTGCGCTATGCGGTAGGAAAGCTCGCGAATCTCTCGATACGTAAGTGTGCAGGCGCCGTGTGTCTGAAGCAAGATAGTTAATTCTAACATTTCACATATCAGTAATAAATGTGAAATAATCATTTTAACGTGAGAACTGAGAAGAACGCACAAGTGCGATTGTGTCGCCGTGGACCAAGCAGTTGTCGAGTATCTGATCGTGAACGGGAATCGTCGGTATGATTATCATTGATCCGCAATCCTTTGACGCACTAACAAGCTATTTGTAAGCTATTTGCCGAGTAGCAAAAGTTGAAAAAAATGGTCACGAACAGAAGAGACGACGCTCGACCAGCAAATATTTTCCAAGCGACTGCGTGTATGTGTGGACGGAATGGGAGCTTATTATCTCCAATACACTAGAGTGAGCGATCTCTTCGCCATATATCATCATTCATGTACATACAGCAATAGTTCCTAGTTGTAGTCATCACCGACTAGTACAATCTGAATATATTGAAGCCCTGAAATCTCCCGAAATGCGCGAATTCGCGCCTTATTCACCCCTTTTCACTGACACGTAGCCCAGAGCCGTCGGGAGCTCTCCAATTTCCCCATAGAAGACAGTAGAGCTGTCTATTTCACATATTTCGCGTGACTATTCTCTAGTTTTCGCAAGCAACGTCTTCTGTATAAAAGGTGCCTTGTCTTGACAGGGGAAGGCCCCCGAACCATGCGAATCCTTTCCCTTTTCCTCGCAGCGGCGATCGTGCTCGCAACGGCAGGTGTCTTCAAGCGGGCGACGCCCTTCGTCATCTCCGTCGAGAACAAGGAGAACCTTCCCCCGTGGTCGCCCCGACCCACTCCCTCCACCACCACTATGCAGAGGTCTGTTGTGCTCGATTCACTCGCCTTTGCCTTTATCAGGACGTATGGAGGGGTAGCTTGATACAGATGGGAGAGGTCATAGACTTCGAATCTTCTTCAAAGATTCTGTTCTACTATTTGACGATTCTTGCTTATTGGTGGAAAAGGTTCCGCCAAATCTGGACTCTGTTCATCCCGTTTCGTTGTCTCGTCGTAAACAATGTGGCAATTTTTATCAGAAAGACGTGAAATAACATAACAGCGGATTGCAAACACGTAACATTAGATATCAAGGGCATAAATAGCAACTCCTTGGTTCGATTCAGGACGCCGTTTCCCAGAAGCACGACAACACGGCACAGACACTACGGAAAGTAGACGATCAACGAACCAGCCAACGATGACGCTACGCTGGATGAGAACTAATGGATGAGAACCGTTTTCGCGGTCAACAAATACGAATAAATGGAGCAATTTTGAAATTCTAATTTTTGAATCCAGTTATTATTCTTGTTCAGATTTTTATGCTGATTTCAATTTTTCTAAATTTCTCTAGTTGTCCGTATTTCTATACCGCGAAACCGGTTTGCATTCGGTAGTTCTCATTCGGCGTAGCGCCCCAACGAAACGGCTCACAGCATTCCAAGCGTCATAATAGCGAATGGCGGTATTCGCGCATAGGATCCGATCCTGTAGGCGAACCAATCAAGGAATATTTATGAATTTAAAAACTTAAGTTCATCTCTATGAACTCGACAAGCACCGCAAAATTTGGTGTAAATTGGTTCACCCATTCGTGAGAAAACTCAAAAATAGTGGTCATTTCGCTATTAGACACATTCTTCACCGGGAGGAATGCTGTGGACTCACGATGTTCTAAATGTTAAGCGAACGAGCCAAAATACTTAGGGTACGGTGTTTTCCGTGCGAGAGTTCCTACCGAAATCAGGGTTATTTTACGGCATCTCGTTCGCTTAAAGGGAGGAAGCAGCCTCTAACCAAAAGTTTTAAAATTCGATGAAAATTCTTCTAATTTTTCAAAATGTGAGAAAAAACATAGTGACAATAAAAAAATTGAAGAAAAAACTCGAAAATCGCATGTTTTATTTTTTCGTTCCGGGCTTCCGTCGTTAAGAGGAATGTCGCTTTTGGCTTAATTCCTTTCGCTAAACACAGTAACGTCGTCGTTGGACGAAATTTCAAAAAATCATTTCTCGAATACTATTAATTTTTA
>LS936246.1:398312-419840 GCA_900490955.1 Micoletzkya japonica | reverse complement strand
GGGGGGGGGGGGGGGGGGAGTGGAATTAGGGGAATCGGGTGAGGTTGAAGAGGATGCGATGAGTGCAATATACATGTGCACAAATCATCGGAGAATCACGAGAAAAGTTGAAGAAGAAAGGGAAGGGAAAGACACGGGGACGGAGGCAGACGGGAAAAGGGTTCACAGCTGCACTACACAAGAACATGAGTAAACTAAACGAGGGGAACAAGAGTAGAGAGTGATCGAAGGACGAAGAATCTGGAAGCGAAAGAGTAGGGGAATGAGAGGGGGACGATAGGGAAGACCATATTCCATGAAAGATAGATAATTGGGTAGCAGATAAGGCTGATATTCCTGGAATATAGATCTCTCTGTTTTGAATTGCAATGCATCTCTCTGAACGGATTATTCCTTGGTTCTCTCTTTATCCTTTCATACCCCGTTTTCATGGAATCTCCATTGCCAAGTGTATAAGAGTTCCTTTCGACATATCCCTCTGAATAACCCGATGACTCAGCCCGTTAATGCTCTATAGTCTCCCCCTCTCTCTACTTTTTTGCTATCCTTCTCTTTCACAACATCTCTCTCTCTCTTTTGCTGCACATTGGTCATCGAAGAGAAATGTTGAGAGAAATGTAGAGAAGAGTTGGAGTAAGAGGGAGAGAGATGGGGAGGGGAGCGAAGAGGTAATGGGAGAGAGGCTACCACGAGGGAGGGAGGGAGGGGAAAACAGCACTGGGGGAATGAACGGAATGAACCGAGAGTGACTAGCTAATAGGTCTATCATACCAATCATATCGGTAGAACAACAAATCTCAGTAAAACTGCGGGCAGAATTGTTTTAGTCATAGAAAGTGTCATGGAACGATTCTGTTATAGAAAGAAAAGGGAAGATGAGGAATAGTGTACGTGAAGTGTCTGTAATGTGAAGTAGCATTGAAGTCGTCTACAAATGACATTGTTCCCTTTATAGTCTTCCCTTAACACATCTATCTATTCCCATGTCAGTCTAACGAGGAACTCTTCTCTGTTTTTCGTCCAGTTGTTTTTCTGTTCTGCGTGGTAGAGAATGCGAGTGAAAATGGAGAAGGAGACGGGAAGAGGAGGGACTGGGGGAGTATAAGGCACAGCATTCCGCCCGGTGAAGAATGTGTCTAATAGCGAATTGACGACTGTTTTTGAATTTACTCAGCAATGGCTGAACAAAAGTGCGTCAAATTTTCATTGCCTCTTGAACTCTTAGTGACGAGCTTAAGTATTTAAATTCATAATTCTCCATTCACTGGTTCGCCCACAGGGTCGGATCCTACGGGCGAAAGCCGCTATTGGCTAATCGAACGCGAGGAATGCTGTGAAGGGGAAGGGGTATCTGGGGAAGGGTATAGTGGTGGGTATGTGAAAGAGAAGGGAATAAAGGAAAATATGATATATGTAGCACATAGTTTGCACGTTACAGTGTTCCAAAGACAATCTTCAATGACAATGATCATAATTTTCTAAAGCATAACCATCATTGTGTAAAATTTATAGCAGTTGTAGAATTTTTTTCAGTATTCTTGTGGAAATTTCTTTAGGTGGATAATCCCACTCATAATCTCGTGACTCTGATAACATTGATATTCGAGGGATCACAAAACTCAAAAGTGTATCGAAAGACATGTGTCATTGGGTTGAGTTCAGTTCGCGACAAATTGTTTGGTTGTTGAGAGAAGGGAATAGTTGATCACTTGTTTCTCGGAATGTGAATAGAAGCAATACGCAGTTCACAACCTGATAACTATCTTCTCTTCTCTTCTAATAGAATGAGACGAATCATTTAAAAAATAATAAATACGTCCTTATTTCTTCTATATTGATGATTAATATTCAACAAGAACAACAATTGCCTATAGGTAATACTAGAATACCTAATACTTAGAAAAAAACTAATATTTTATGGTTAAGGGCCTAAATATTAGGTCGATCTGACAAGGAGAGGTACCTTGCGGAGAAATTTGAAGATGAGAAATATTGCACCTGGTGTAGTTTTCCATGCTGATTCCGAATTTTAAGTTTAAAATTTGCGGTCCAATGTCTTTTCTCCCAATTTTTCACTTGTTGAAGCTGTTTAGAGATTTTAAAAGCGCGAAACGTGTTGGAACTTCAGGGGGAGGATAGAAATTCAGGGGGCAGATAGAAATTCTGTTCGCAACGCTTTCCGACAGCATTATGAAGCTTTCAAGGGGTTAGTCAAGCATATTTTGAGGTAAAATACACATAAGGGAATCACGGCGTAATCGCAATTATCTCGAAAATACTCTTGGACCGCAAATTTTGAACTTGATATACGGAATCAGCACACAGAACTGCATCATGAATGATATTTCTCATATCGAAATTTCTCCGCATGGTTACAACCACTCCGTGTGAGAGGGTTCACATCTGACAGTGTAGTGTCTTTCTTCAGAAAGAATGAACAGATTCATATTGTTTTCAGATACAAGAACTTTCACACACTGAAATGTTGCGTAGATTGTTATTGTTTAAAATATTATCGAGCCTTTCGACATTTCGTTGACTGTGCATCTCATCAAAAGTGTAACATCTAGTGGGGAGGAACTGTTAATGTTTCTTCAATTTGAGCGATAAACGAAGAATGTTGTTGAGTGGGAACCGGTATAACATTCAGAGTTTAGAGGAATGAGTCACACAACAAGACATTTTGAACAAGTACCTATTTAGATACGGTGCAGGCACTAACAACAATTGATAGTAACTAGAGAACTAATCGAATGCCATTCAAATGGAAAGGTGCATCCAGGAACTACCATGTTCGCTATTACAGGCTTTATCAAACATTAAGCACACGATTGCTCACTGCTGGTGGAAATAAGGCATGTCTACTTTTGGCTACGTCGTCTATTGTTTCCTGAAGCACTCCTGTCGCAGAAAGCGGTGTATACCATACCACACTGTAAAAATTTCATTGAAACTTTGTAGTCAAACTAAAATTGTTCGTAGCCATTCTCTAACGGACATAATAATCATAATGGCTTATCACCGCAAGTGTGTAACGAACATAACAATCCAATTGTGTAATAGCAAATCACCTGGATTGGGTTTCGATGTCTTCTTTACTTGTGTTTGAGCTAAGGAGTAGTCGATTGAAGGGGAAACATGTTGATCTGTTCTAGCCGAGTCCTTCTTCCCAGTCCTTCCCTCCTTTCCTTTTCCCCCTCCCCCCATCCTCAATCCTCCTCTACCATCTATCTGTATCATAGTCCCCGACTGTCCCTCTTATCTGCTTCATACGATAAGATACTCCTCTTCGTCCTATTTTTCCTCTTCGATACGGTTTCGTATTGTTTTGACGGTAAACACTTAGTTACTTAGTCAAAACCACGCATTTCATGGGATATCAGTCTTCGTTATGAAACTTTTGACCGGAAACAAAGTGGAATCTATTCTTTGTGTCCAACCGCATCTTCTACAACTCATTCATAAGCATGATCTTTAACCACATTTGAAATAATCGTCCATTTTCATGGTGTGATCGAGTGGGGTCAGTCTATTGTGGTTGTCCGGCTGTGCTTTATCCCATTCTTCTTTCCCCTATTCCTTCACTGGAAGGTCTAGCAATCCGATCTGTAAAGTTCATCATTTGCATCACCCGAGGAATGCAGAGACGAAGAAGCATGTAAATGTCTCCTCAATGAGCATGTCTCCCCTCAGGTCTTCTCCTTTCCCTTCTCAACTTGTCAACTGACCGGAATAAAAAGTGCATAATGTTCTCTGGTAGAGGTGCAAGTCTGAGAAGTCAGTTGTCAACAGAATCAGTCTCTCTCTTATCCCCCTCTTCTATCCCCTCCCTCTCTCTTAGCTCCCTCTCTTCCTTCCTCCAATCCTTCAATATCCCGTGTCATGCTGTTCCTCTTCTCTGCAACTTCCCTTCCTCTATTTACATTTCATCTCTTTCTTATCCCCCTACCGTACCCCTTCAGATGAGGGTCTCCACCCTCCTCCTCTCCCTCTTTTTCACAGTCCACTCTCGTCTTCTTCCCTTCTTCCGTCAACCATCCCCTACTGCATCTTGCTCATGGAATGTATGTCTATCGCAACTTCCCCATAATAATCACCCTTCATCCCCAGAACTCTCTTCACTTCAGAATTGTAATTCGTGGAGTTCTGACAAGAACGTGCTCAATGTGCACCTCGTTCCCCACACTCATGATGACTTGGGATGGATCAAGACTGTTGATCAGTACTATTTCGGATGTGAGTCCCTGTCCCTCTAATCTGTCCAGATGGATTCATCTTCAGCTAAGCCCAGTCTCGTGCCTGTGGGTGTACAGTACATCTACAATACGGTAATCGACGAACTTATGAAGGACCCAGCCAGAAGGTACGGTGAATTCCGATGTGATTAGGCAGTTGTGGATGAATGGTATAGAACTTCTGAAAATACCCAACCATTGCATGATCTAATTCCCGTCTTCAGATTTTCCTTCGCTGAAACGGGATTTCTGTATCGCTGGACGTCGACTCACAACGACTACGATAGACATAAACTACAGAAACTCGTGAAGAACGGTCTGATTCCCTTCTATGAATTGGGAAGAATAGATTAAGGACAAGTTGAGATGATAGGAGGGGGATGGGTACAGAACGACGAGGCTGCCTCCCACTATGTTGACATCATCGATCAGATGGAATTCGGATTACGGTAGCTTGATCGCACATCCCAGATTAGTTGATCACTACAGGAGACTGAACCGTCTGTTTGGAGACTGTGGATTGGCACAAACTGCATGGCAAGTTGACCCATTCGGACACAGCAGAGAAGTCGCGAATTTGTTTGCGATGGTAGGGGATTACGGTAGGGGAAGGAGAGGGTTACGGTACTTTCAGATGGGATACTCATCGCTATTCTTTGCCAGAATTCATTACCTCGAAAAGGAAGCGAGGCTCAAGAATAAGACACTCGAATTCGTGTGGAATACTAGCGACGATTTGAGTCAGCTTAGATCGCCCACTAACTATGTCGAATAACTAGATATTAATAGTAGTCCGTATTCAGAAACGAACATCCTGACCGGTGCATTCTTCCAAGACAACTACGGCCCCCCTGATGGATTCTGCTTCGATGCCATGTGTGGAGACGATCCCATCGTTGATCAGGAGGAGATGGAAGGGTTAGAGGGGAATGGGTTACTGTAGGTAGGGTGGGGGGAATGGGTTACTGTAGGTAGGGTGAGGGGAATGGGTTACTGTAGGTAGGGTGAGGGGAATGGGTTACTGTAGGCAGGGTGAGGGGAATGGGTTATTGTAGGTAGGGTGAAGGGAATGGGTTACTGTAGGTAGGGTGAGGGGAATGGGTTACTGTAGGTAGGGTGAGGAGAATGGGTTACTTTACGCAGGGTGAGAAGGGGATGGGTTACTGTAGGCAGGCAAGACCATATTACAGATACAACCTTCCTGAGAAACTGACGAGCTTCGCTGCTCATGTCCGGAAACAGGTAATGATTGTGAATTGAATGGAGACTCTCAAGGAGTTCAGGCTAAACACCAGCGAACGAAGCACATTCTTCTGTTGATGGGAAGTGACTTCCAGTACACGAATGCCAATATGTGGTATACGAATCTCGACAAGCTCATTGCCCATGTAAATGCCAACGTGAGCCCCTTCCTATCCTCTTATCCCCCCCCCTTCATCCCCAATCTCTCTCCCTCTACAGTCCTCCCTGGGAATTCGTGTCTTCTACTCCACTCCCACTTGCTATGTCAAAGCAATCAACGAAGAGGCCCCTCAGCTCTCTACGAAAGACGACGATTTCTTCCCGTACCTGCCTTGTCTCTCCTCCCTTTCCATTCTCTCTCAGATATGCTTCATCCAATCATTCCTTCTGGACAGGCTACTTCACTTCTCGTCCCGCTTTCAAGGGAATGATCAGAGAGGCCAGCTCTCTTCTCCAGGTATCTGTGATTACCTTACAAATACGGATCTTTGATCTTCTATGAATGATCTTTGATCTTTGAGCTGACTCGTGCTTTCTCTGTCCTCGCTTCATCGGGAACTCACACGGACTTCGAAGTGGAAACGATGCAAAAAGCATCGGGATTAGTACAACATCACGACGCAGTCACGTAAGAGATATCGATCGATTATTGATTGACTATTCCTGATTTAGTGGAACAGCGAAGGAGAATGTAACGAGGGACTATGAGAGAAGACTTGCTGCAGCGATGAAGGAAGGAGAGGTTTGTGGGATTACTGTAGATTACTGTACCAATTACTTGAAGTATCGTAGACGTTGAGATGGACTAGTTAATTCAGTCAGTCCTCGGTGAATCTCTCGAGCATCTTGTCAAGAAGTCGACCGATGCTCTGCCTAAACAAATTCGTTGTGAGCTGAGGAATGAGACTGTGTGCGATCCCATCAAGTGAGACCGATTGATCTTTGATCTTTAACTTGGATCAATGCAGGAACCTCTCCACCTTCACTGTTACCGTTTTCAATGCCCGAGGACATGTTATGAACGAGACTCTGACCATACCGTACTACTACAAATCAGCTGTGGTTGTCGATGGGTCAAAGACACGACTCGAAGCACAGGTTATGCCGCTATTTCTCAAGGGATTACGGTAGATTCAGATCTCGAAGACCTTCCAAAACCAGTTGCCTACCCCGAGTCGTGCACCCTTCGAACTCTCATTCCCCATTATCGTCCCTCCTCTTGGATTCACTACATTCTTCGTTGACAATTCGACATCGATGTAATGACCACAATTATATTCGAACTTCAGAGATGGGAAATAACCAGAGAATCAGTTACAGTAAGGCTGCGAAGGTTATCCATCCCGATAGAGATGCTGAAGAGACTTCTATTGAGAGCGAGGTAAGGAACAGTCTAACATGAATAACCCTCTGAATTGAGTTGATTCGTGTTGAATTCGATGCCTCGGGCCATATCTCGAGTGTAGTCGACAAGTCGACTAACGTCTCCTATCCATTCCGACAGGACTTCTTCTATTACGAGGGTAAGCCCGATCTTCGTTCTATCGCTACTTCTATAACTACTTCTATCACAACTTCTATCACTACTCCCCCCCCCCTCCCCCTCTCATCACTTCTATCCCTCAAGGAGTGGGTGACCCTCGTCAACAGACTTCGGGTGCCTATGTATTCCGACCCAAAGACAACACTCCGAAGAACGTTTCGACTGTTGTGAAGATCGAATTCTCCAAGGTGAGACGATCACTTGAAAGGTGGAACGGAGATTACAGGGCAATCTGAGCGAAGAGGCAAGACAGACTTTTGGATCGTGGATTAGCCAGATTGTAAGAGTGAACAAGAAGAGTAAGGACATCGAGTTCTTTTGGACCATTGGACCTATTCCCGATGAAGAGTTAGTTGAAGAGTTAGAGGGAGAGGGAGTGCCGAGAGAGAATTCAGCATTGTATCGAAAGATGTGATTACTCGCTACTCGACTGAGATTAAGTCTCAGTCTCTATTCTACACTGATGCCAACGGAAGACAATTCATGAAGAGAACGTAAGTATCTGAGATATGGCAGATTTACTGTAGACACTATCGCCAACTGATGGATTGTTGAAGGAGAGACGGACACCCTTCGTTCACTTATGAAGATACGGAACCAGTGGCTGGCAACTACTATCCTGTCACTACAGGTGCCAATTGTCCTATGTCACTGTCACTTCTCCTGTCATTGTCATTCAGCCGTCTACATCAACGACAAGTCTTCTCAATTGTCAGTTCTCACTGATCGATCGCAGGGAGTGACTTCACCTGTTGATGGAGTGCTCGAACTGATGGTTGGCTGCCTTCTCTCTCTGTCTCCCTATCTCATCTATGCCCCCTCCCTCCCCCTCCTACTCTCCCATATTCCCCTGTTCAGCTCCATCGTCGATCGTTCCACGATGACCACTGGGGAGTAGAAGAGGCTTTGAATGAACCGGGAACTGATGGCAAGGGACTTGTCGTGACTGGAAGACACATTGTGCAGATCGGGGATGTCAAGGTAGGGTGAACAATGGGAATAGGGGGATACGGTAGTGAGCAGGAAGCAGCTGAACGACAGAGGACTGGACAACACGATGTATTCCACAGGGCAGAACCCTTGTTTGGATCTCTGGGGGGAAGGGACATCGACACATACAAACAGAAGTTTGCAACTGAGGTGGTTGGGGGGATGGAGAGGGATGGGGTGGGGGAGGGATAACCGAGCGATTACAGTTCACGGGTCTCAAGCACCCTCTTCCCCCTCATATTCATCTTCTCTCCTTGACCAAATGGCATGCTTCGAGTATACTACTCAGACTCGAACACATCTTCCAGGTTGGCAAAAGGTTAAAAGGGGGAGAAGGGTGGTGTTTGAGATAAGCGAAGACGCGACTGTGGGCACTCCGGTTACGGTAGATCTGAAGGTGGGTACTGTAGATGAGAGTGGGAGAGTATCCCCTACCAGAACCTCTTCTCAACCATCAATGTCACTTCGGCAAGGGAAGTGCTCCTTGCGGGATACAGGGAACCCGCAGTACAGACTCCTCTAGGAGGTGAGGTCATCGCCATTCCCGGATGACTTATGTTTCAGAACAATTCAACGTCGACCTCCATCCAATGGAGATTCGGACTTACATTGTCAACTAAGAGTTCCCTTCACCATACGAGTCAACCAATCAATAAATCAATAAATCTTTATCTCTTCTACGTTCTCTTGCAAGGGGCGGCTGCCATGGGATAAGCTGTTCCAACGAAGATCTGAAGGGGAACAACAATAATCGGATATTCCCGGGAGTATATTATTTTAAACGTATATCATGTTATAATAACTCATCCCTAACCTTTCCGGACTGAGTCTCGTCGTAACTCTGTACTTCGAAAGGACATCCGTCCAGATTAAGCTGAAAGATGAAACATATCTCATCCTGGTTGTTAGTTCACCTTGCACTTGTTACTCCCTCTTCTAGCCAAGAAGCAAAGAGTGAAGGTGGACAGATCGAATTCGGGGGAAGTTCCGATGAGAACTGATCCCGCTGGTTTGTCCTCTCCGTCCCACGTGAATTTGATCGTGGCGAGGTTCGTCTGAATCCAAAGACAGAATATTATGATTCATTCTCTACGTAGTCCTTAGTATGAAACGTACTCCTCTAGTAACAGTGTATCCCTTGTAATTCACTTGTCCCTCATTCTCCAATTCGTAGATGCGCACCCAATTGTGCAGACCCGATACTTCGTTATTCTTGACCTGTGAGGATTACGGTAACGAGGGTACTGTAGTCTCTGACCTCTCCGATGAAAACATGCTCGAATCCACTCGAATCGAGGACTCCCTTGGCACGCGAATAACGAGCGAACCACAGGCTGCAATGGGGATGAGATATGCTTCAAGGTTTGTTTATATTATATTATACAATAGCTCAAGGACCTTCCCTACTGTATCATCTTCCCACTCACTCTGAGATAGCGCTAGTTAGAGCCGATGCACTCTGTCCATAGGGATGGTCTGAAGGGTAATGTAATCAGAGAAGGGAAGGGTATGCTCACTCTTGGATTTGAGGAATGCGAGAAGAGTCTTGAATGGTCCTGTCTGTTCTACCGCATCGAGGAAGGCCTTAGTCTCCGTCGTGTCCTCAACTATTCCCTTCCCTTCCCCTTGTATTCCTCTCACTTCAGACACAGACACTGCAGGATCCTTCACTCCCGCGTCTTTGTTGTAGTTGTTGAAGAGTTTGATGAAGGCAGCGTACGTCGGTTTAGTGAAGAGAGAAGTGTCCACTTTGGAGAAGAGTCTACGAAGGAATTGAGACCATCGAGGGGACGAAGGGATTATGCAAATGACTCTCTATGGTTTAGAGTGTCTTACTTATCGGGCGATTCGTCGTTGTTGTCGTTGTAGGAAAGTCGACTACCGAAGTCAATGGAGACTTGTCCTGATCCGGCCTGTTGATAATACGAGTTATGGGGGAGGCGAATAATAGGGAAGTATTCTGACCTTGTTGGCATCGGCCGTCCTCATATTGTTGACTACCGTGACCAATTCGGCATCCGTCGCTGTGAGAGCTGAATGAATGGCTTGCCTTCTTACCGAACTTACAAACTTTTTGCTGCGTAAGAAGATTTACATAAATTGTGGAAACTGATAGGGGTCTCACCCGGAACTGTAGTAGCTCCATAGCATACGGTAAGTGTCACAAGCAGAGAGACTACGGTATACATGACTCCTGAAGGGAATGAATATGAGAACAGAGAATAGGGATAAAACGTGATGGAATTGTCCTCGTTCGCTTGTTCTTAAACGGATTATTATTTGGACAGATGGAGGATTGCCGTCACTACTATGCTTGAGGTTGAGAGGGAGATAGAAGGGAAGGAGAGGAGTAAGAGGGAAGAGTAGAGAACGAAGTTGGGCTGAGTAGACAGGGACATCTAGTCAGATCAGAGAGGAAACTCAACATGAGAACGGGAGTTGCTTGGACAGTGAAGTGGATAAACGACAAGAGAATCAACTTGACATTCTATGCTTTTCTTCTATGGAATACGTCTGGCTGCATAGTTTCAGCACTTATCGAAAGTGGAAGAATATGGCATACAGGAACGAACTATCTACAGTATTCTGTAATACATTTGTTGGATTCTCCAATCGCATTCTATTCGTAAGTGCACCTATTTAGCTATTTTACATATTGTTGAAAATCATCGTTAGAGGACCATAATAGACAGCAAAATGTTGTATACTACATACCTGCTCTAGTCTGGTAACCGCATGGGTTCTTTTATGTGAGAGAAGTACAAAGACTATAGTCTATTCTATAGAATCTCTGCCCATTTTCATCTTCCATTCTCACTCGTAATGGACCCATAATGGAAGTATCCGATTCCTGGTTTAGTCTGTCATTCTTACTATTTACTCACGAATTGGACTACTTTTATCGTATGAACAAACCCCTTTTTAGCATTGTGGGAAAATCAAATGCGAATTGTATGGTTCACGCAAGCTCTTTCTTATTATAAAATGTAAAAAGTTTCTGACTATTTTTTCAGAGCTAATTGTAGATAAACAAACCTCTGAGATTGGATTCACTCCTTATCTTCAAGTACTTCAAGTACCTTTCATGATAATTATGCTTAATGCTCAAAGTGTGATAAACGGGCTATTCTCCTCCGATTCCTCCATAGATAACTATTCAGATGTAGTGCTTCGACTCAGCAAACGACTCGCAACTCTTCTATTGTCTTCCTCTTCCGTTTCCTCTTCTCCCTTCCCTTATTCACTCTATCCTTGTATCTGTCTATCACACAACTTCACACTCTAATTAATCTCATTGTCAGTCCACTCCGAATGACTTGAAGATATTCTATTTTACTTTATTAGTGTTACCGAATACCCTACAGTCATTTCTTAGAAATGAATGTTACATCTCATATTGTCTTGTGTGTGGGCGGAGTCGCGGATCTCTCTTAGCCTTAACTGTCTCTCCGCTCCCTCCTTTCCTTCTCCTCCCTCCCCCTCCCCTCCTTAATCCCTCCTCTTCTCCTATTCCTTTCATTCCTTCAGCCATGCTCCATAGGCTCTCCCTCTGTATCCTCTCCATTGCACTCCTCATCGCTTCAGTATACGGTAACTATTCTTATCCTACCGAGTCTCTACAGTAATTCAAAATTTCTTATCAATCATTTTCTTTATTTCTGTTTACGCTTTTTCGTCTTTTGCCTACACCCATTCCGCGCGTTTCCCATAACATAACAATCAGGCATTTTCATTCCCGCTCGCCTTGAAAATGATGCAAATAAATAGAATAGAAGGAGGGTAGAGATGGTTGGATTAGAGTTAATTGAAGGGACGAAACAATTGTAGAGAAGGGAACTGGATGGTGATTGAGGGAGATAGCGGAGAATGAGTATTACAAGTTCCACGAAAGTTGACAAAAAGAACGCAAACGATTGCGAACTGTCTATGCAAATACTCGCACTGATCTACCTCTCCGGCTCCAATTTTCTTGCGATTCTATTAATTTTTGCCATAGTAACACGTAAGGAGTCAATTGGACAGCGTAATCAGCGGGAATAGTTTGTTATTTCAATCAAAAGTGTTAAATCGTTCCGTTTCTGAGGACAACTCCCGTGGAACCTGTAATAGTGCATTAAGGGGATGCACAAGACTCGCATTGGGACGATGTGGGGCCCTACCCACAGTGGAAGTTGGACAGTTTCCCTCGCTCCCTCGTGAGTCCTTCTCCCCTATTCCCTCTATTTCCCCCTTCAGCGATCCGAAGCCGATTCCCTGTCAGCAGCTAAGAAATGGGCAAATCAAGTGAGATTCGGGAAGAGGGCAAGCTGGGCTTCGCAGGTTCGATTTGGACGTCGTCGATGATTGAATCCTTTATCTCTCCCCCCTCCCTCCCTCCTCTCCCTCCACTTTGTAACCCTCTCTCCTTATTGGCGGATAAAAGAGTGCACGACGTTTCCTTACTGCTCATGTCGATAGTTTCGATAAAGCCAGACTCTACTCTCATCGATTCAATCCAATTCCTCTCAAGGAGATGGTCTGACCTCGCGGAAAGGGAATCAAATGAGACATGTACCATTCGAAAGAGCGTCAAAAACTGAGTAGAAAACTATGTTCAATTTTTGCTGAGGGCGTATGTAGCGCGAGATAATCGTCATTTTCTGGAAGTAGGGATCCGCCATTGCGCCCGCCGCTTCCTCTTGTGAGGCGTCGCCTGGAGCATGCCGTCAGCAGTGGTCGGTAGCGCAGCAGGTAAAAGGTCGTTCCGGAGTGGGATGGCGGTGCGTTTGACCCCCAAGCCGTGCAAACTTTTTGCACGTTTGCCACAACGCCCGGACAAGATTTTGAAAAAAAAATCTAATTTTATCAAGGCTTCGCGTATCGCATCTGGAAGTGAGTTGGAGCTATAGTAAGTCCCGGACTTGTGATTTTTCCGGATTTTCCCTCATTTCCAGTCTGCTGTCGCTACTTTCAATGGAATATCCTGTAAGTAGAAATGAGATGGAATGGGATGGGATTTGTTGATAACAGGGAAAACATGTTGTTGTGACGGTTACTATAGCTCCAAATCACTTCCAGATACGATACGCAAAGCCTTGATAAAATTCGAATTTTTTTTCAAAATCTTGAAAAATGAAAAGACCGGGACTTGTGGAGAAACGTGCAAAAAGTTTACAAGGCATGGGGTTCGAACCCCCCGCCCATCCCACTCCGGACCGACCTCTTGCTTGTGCGCTACGTCTGCTGACAGCCTGCTGTAGGCGACGCCTCAAAAGAGGAAGTGGCGGGCGCAATGGTGGATCCCTGGTACATGTCTCATTTGATTCCCTTTCCGCGAGGTTAGACCATCTCCTGTCCATATTCTCATCAAGTCTTAGACCACTCAGATATACCTCCATCCATTGGTGTGAGTGCAAGTGTGATAGACGTGTATTTATGGTCATTCGCTTTGGCAGTCAAAGGATCGCTTCGAATGACAATCAAAACCCGCGACTCTCACTAGAGAGAGTGAATAAAGCACAATAAAGCACAAGGACAAGCTAAGACTGGAAGGTAGTCGACGGAGACTAGTGTGAAAGACGGACAGGGGAGACTGTCATGACAGTCGATGCTACTGACAATGACAGTGACAATGACAATGACAGTTAGCAGCGAGAGAGACAATCTCAGTCGATTATGATTTGCTTCGTTTGATTGCGGAGTTGTGGGGCACCAATAGGATACTAAGAGTAAGGGAAGATATACAATTTACAAGTTGCATGCATAATAACAGCGTTTAGACCCGTATGAAGAACAGAGAGAGTGAGAGAGTGTGGAGTGCGAAGAGAGTGCAGACAAGCAGACAATTAACTAAGACAATTAATACGGTAGGAATCCGGGGGATACGGTTGTTATATTATCGATTGACTAGGGTCATGATATGGGAGAGAAGTTGTTGTAATTGAGGGAGGATTTGGTCTTCGAGGGAATCATTGGATGAGTGGGAAGGGGAAGAAGAGGCGCACGCTGCAGAGCAACTTCTGATTTGACGGACGAAGACTTCCAGACGGTTGAGGGATTCCCTGATGGAATACGTTTCACTCGGGATACAAATAGAAACATTCCTCCCCCTCTTTTTCTCCGTGTATACAAGTCATCTTTCTGCTCCGTTGACCATTTCCCTCTTTTTCCTCTACAATGACCGTAGGGGAAATTCAGTTTGTATCCAATCGAGGACAGGAGAGGGAGGAGACATTGAAGGGGAAGGGAGGGAAAAGGACGTCGACACTCTCTCATAACAAGTCTCGCTACAGACAACACCTCCAATTTGTGCCTGTCCCCTAATGGCCCTCTCTTCTCCCCTCCCCCTTTATCCCCCTTCTCACCTGACTCTGAACTTGCTGTGTGGACAGATCTGTTCCCCGTAGACAGAACACGTGGAATGGAACTGTTGGGTTAGATCGGATAATCGAACGAGAAGAGAGAGACGAGAATCACGGGAAGAGGAAGAGGAGGAGGGACGGAGGGATGAGGGGGAGAGGAGGGCACGGATACACGATTCCACTCGGGAGTACTGCTCACACAACGACTCCTAAACGGAATCATTGGGTACGGTAGGAGGGGGTACGGTAGGTAGGAGACACTTCCCTGCACACGTTGCTATCAGCTGCAATTCAAGTACCCTTGACATACGTGTCTACTCTATTTCTTTCTCTTCTTATATCCCCTACGTAATTCCCCTCTTCCTACACAAGACTCTTGTGATCACTCGACAATCATAATGAGCCTCTCAACCAAACACGAGACTTCTACGAATGACCAAAGTATCATTCACACTTGAAATAGATAGCAGAACAAATAACATCATTTGATGAGAGAGCTCAAGGCAATTTAGGTATTGAGCAAAGATATGGAAAATGAGAGAGTCTCACCTTGGATACATCGGAGATATCAACAGGGGACGGGACTACTTCGATGGAACGAGAAGGTTTCGAGGGAGGGTCGAGCATGGAGAATCGTTTAGAGGAAAGGGAAGAAGACGAGGGAAGCACCGACCGGACGGCTACTGTAATGGGGGACTCCACTACCGTACCCCCTCCATCCTACAGTATACTACTACTTCCTGCTTTTCACATCATAATTGTGCTTATGAGCCACCTTGCTTCTTCAATCGTCCTCTCCCCTCCCTCTTCCCTCTCTTCCCTCTCTCCTAATTACTGGAAAGTGTCCATGCATTGCATATCCTCTTTCACAGCATTGCGTAAAAAGGGAATCTCATATCGAAAGGATCCGTCATTATTCTGATTCGCTCGTCTTCTTCTTCTCTTTCTCACTTTCGATTTAGACGGAGATGACGAGTTAACGGGGCTTTTACTGCAGTTAAAGGGGTTTAAGGGAGAACAGCATATAACTCTTTCCTAAGAATACCTACAAAGTGCAGAATATTCCCCGCATGGTTAATGAAGGATGAGAAATACAGGGGAATGGAAGGATTGATGGAGAACGGATATTTGGAGGGATTGGAAGGGAATGGAGACAACACAGGACGAGTCCCTTTGCAAGTACGAGAGAGGTGACTAAGAGCCGATGAATTGGTATGCACTCCACGCGACCCCTGCATTATCCCATCACGCATTCTACAAACCTTGCATAACTACTCCCCCATTACCCCCTCCTCTCCCCTAATATCAACCCGCAACTCCGTCCCCCTTTCCCTTCTCACCTTTCGGGGGTGTATCCATGTGTACGTGTTCGAACTTGCTAGCAATATCCCTGAGGGAAGTGCTTCTTGTCATGGAAGGGCCCTCTTCCAACAACGAAGTAGTCCTCTCCCCTCCCTTCACGCTCCCCTCACCAACACTATCACGGGGCTGCAAATAATCACTCAATCACCAAGGATAAGGATACCGTACCCCGAACTACATCATACAGTAAAGGCTTACATACATGACAGAGAGTAAAATCGAATGCATACGATCTTACCATAATGTTACCGATTATATAAAGTGCGTGAAACATAATTGTTTCTTGGTAAAAAATAATTTAGCTAACATTCAGATCTTTGAAAATATCCATTTTACAAAAGTAACTACTGACTTAGAATTCCTACGATTATATTTCACAACTCTTTTAAATAAGTTTAGAGTGCCCACTCACATTATTCCTCTGCAGAGTAGCAAAAGGTCTCGGGGAGGGAACGGGAGGGTCGATTCGATCGACTCTTTTGACCGTGACGATGGGAAGGGAAGAGGAAGAATCGGAATCCGAGTTGCTCACTCCCTCCCCCGACCCCCCCTGCACTGAGATTGGACGGTGGTGTTGGAGGGGGGCCACCTTAATACGAGCTATTGAGAGATGGTCTCTCAGACTCTTTCCATTTCTCTTCTCTACGAAGACTTGTCAAGGATAGGCGCAAAAGTCCGTTTTCCACTAAGACAAACACCTAATTCGTAAGGCAATTCCAGTGCATAACTACATTCTCTCCGATTCTTCCCCTTATTATTTACCCCCAATCGTATTCACCTATCACCGTACTCTTCTCTTCGAATGCACAACACCACTACAACTGTCTACCTCCTACGTAATCCTGTCTCCCCTTTCCCCTTAAAATAACACTGTCTAAGGGGGTTGTCTAGTCATAACTATCCCCCTACGGTACCCTCTCTCCTTCCCTCCATACCTTATGAGTAACCAACTGTCGTATCTTCGCTGTCTCCATGGGTGCCTCTTCCCTCACAGAGGGTCGACTGTTCCTTTCCACGTGACTGCAATTCCTTCCCATTGCATACCGTAGTCGGTATACCGGACTATCCCATTTAACTCCTTGAGACGAGATAATCATAGGCGAGCAAGGAGAGTCATTCATAATTGTGCACTCCCTCCGTACTGCCATCCCCCCTTCTCTTACCGTAATGACCGTATATGTGCCTGTAGTTCCCTCTCGTCCTCCCTCTTCTCTTCTCCTCCTTTCCTCTCAGTTTGACTATTCTTCCTCAGTTTCGTTCCTTCCTCTTCTCTCCTTCCCACTTCCTACAATTCCATTCTTTACAATCATAACAAATACAATCCTCCAAAGAGTCTTGGTATTACTGCAAAGTTATTGAAATCACTATAAATAAGCTACGACTATTAAGAGGGGTTTTAC
Source organism: Micoletzkya japonica (assembly GCA_900490955.1). NCBI lineage: Eukaryota > Metazoa > Nematoda > Chromadorea > Rhabditida > Diplogasteridae > Micoletzkya > Micoletzkya japonica. The sequence continues at coordinate 402,727 of LS936246.1, read as the reverse complement.
TGTAAGTATGACGTAATGGTAATACTAATCAACTAATCTTACATGAGCTTACATTGTTATTGAGGGTGTTAGTGTGTTCCCTGTCGATTCTCCTAATGGCCACCCGCGGACTCTCCTCTCCCCGATCCCTCTCTTCTCTTTCCAACGAAGAGACCGTCGATCCCTCGGGCGATTCTGACTTCGTCTTCTTCAACTTCGAACGAGCCTAAATCATTGGGATTCCCTTCCACCGATCGATACCTCTCCAACTCGGCTACCGTACCCCTCTCATAACCAACCTGTAGAATGAGCGCGGAGTCGAAGGGAGTTCCCTTGAGAGAGCCCGACTCTCGGGAGGTCTTACTCTCTCTGCTTTCATCCAGCGAATCATCGGATACTGTACGAGACAACGAAGACGACGCCACTTCCTCCATTCCATCTGAGAGCAATACCGTATACTCCGTGACCAAAGGTAAATACCGTACGCTTCCCCTACAGTAACCTTTCTACCCTTCTACAGTACCCCTCTCACCTTCATTCCCTTGCATACTCTCCAAAAACGATTCGATTCTCGCTCCTTTCGGAAGAGTTCCGAGGGTTGATCGTTGGAGTGAATCATCTGAATTTCATTTTTTTCAATTCTTCTAATGACAATATATCTTGCTAAGATATATTGTAGTGTGTCAACTTGTAGAAGACAAAAAAGAGTAGAGAATGGCACCTCTCTCACCTTCCCTTCTGTTGTCTCCCATCGTTGTTTTGACCAACTTGGGTTTGGCTGATGCGGGAGGAGTTGGGAGGGGGAGATGACGGGGAAGGGTAGGTTTAGGGATGAAGGAAGAGGAGGGGGGTGGAGGGGAGGAGGAGACAGGGAGGGGGGAGTCGGAGATGAGGGATGTACGGATGGGAGGGGCTGGGGCTGATCGAGAAGGGTCCAGGGAACTGCAAGGGAACGATCAGTGGTAAGTGTTCGACACGAGAAAAAACTTATGAAATACTCTCGAAATAAATATGTTTATTTTTATTCAACTACAGCAAAATTCAGCAATCTTAGAGCAAAAATATAGGATAAGTAGAAAAAAAGACAAACCGTCGTTCAGAGTGATATAACCGAGGCGAATGAGTGGAGGGAGGGGGAAGAACGGATCGAGAGGGTTGCGAAGAGGGAGGGACCAGGTCAGAGGAACGGGTACTTCGATGGGAACGGGACACCTGAAGGGAAGGGAAGAATCTCCCCGATTACTCTTCATCGTGCAGTTAGCATATTACGAATGATAAAAGCTACTACCATATAATAAATATCTGCAAATAGAAAGTGAGCCTAATGAATAATTTAAGAATGAGCATGATATCAAAATATGCCATTCCCACCTGTATCTGCCTGTCGACTTCATCATCAATGGATGAATTCTTCTGCACAGCTTCGAGTCTCGAGTGCAATTCCCTGAATCTCGGCCGATCCGAGGGAGACCAATTCCAGCATTGGAGCATGAGCATGTACACGTTGGGGGGACAGCCGGGGGGTTGGTCCATGCGGAATCCCTTCTCGAGGAGGGAATACACTGAAAGGAGAGGGGAGTGAGGGTACGGTAGGGGGTAGGGGGTACGGTAGGAGGGATTACGGTAGAAGGAAGAAAGATCACGGGTGTGACCCACCATTCGACAGTTCGACTCCTGGATACGGTGCCATTCCACACGTTGCGATCTCCCATAGTAGAACTCCGAAGGCCCAGACCTACAGTATACAATTGACTACACTAAAGGAGCATAGAAATATTCAAATCGTCTCTTTCTAATGTAAAATAGTGAATGAATGAATATAAAGTAAGAATGTCTTACATCACTCTTGGTGGAGAAAGTATTGTAAGCTAGTCCCTCGGGAGCTGTCCATTTGATAGGGAACTTAGCCCCTTGATGGGCTGTGTACGTGTCTTCCCTCATGAAACGAGCTAGACCGAAGTCTGCCACCTGAAAGGGAAAGAATACGAGGGGGCGGGGAGGGAAGGAGGGGTTGGAGGGTTACAGTAGATAATGGTTACGGTATCCAAGGGAGTGAAACGTACCTTGACCGAGTTGTTCTCTCCAACCAGGCAGTTTCGTGCAGCGAGATCTCTGTAAATATAATACATTGTAAATACGATGAAATCATTCTACTCCTTGAGTGGTCAAGATGCAACAGTTCAACATTAACCTAGACCTATATGAAAGATGACTTATCTATCTACACAAATGGCAGATGACTCCTCCCCTCAACCCACCTATGAATGAAGTTCCTGCTCTCCAGATAGGCCATTCCCGCTGCAACTTGTGCTGCCATGTGAATGAGAGTGGAGGGAGTCAACTTGGATTTGTCGCTTTTTCGAAGGTAGTCCAGGAGGTTGCCCTTGCACATATACCTCAACACGAGTCATTCACTTATGCCGTCGATAACTGATGAGATAAAGAATAAGTAATGGAAGTAATGGAAGTGATGGAAGACGGACTCGGTGATAATGTAGAAAGGGGCTTCTCTCGTGCAGACTCCCAACAATTGCACTAGATTTTTGTGGTGCAATTCCTTCATAATCGCTGCTTCAGCTAGGAAATCATGAAGAGCCATCGCGTCCTCCTTCAACCAACACATTCATACTAAACAACGGGAAACGGAGCGTTTGGTTATGTTTCAAGTACTTAAGAAGAAAAGCTATTATTATCCTACTTGTAAATACTACCGTACTCCACCAAAGTATCGTTTTACTCAAAACTCACTTTGAGAGTCTTGACAGCGACAGTCTTATCGTATCTCTTCCAGTACCCTTCATACACGTCTCCATACTGTCCTCCTCCTTCAATCACTCACTTCCTTCATTCCCTTCCATTCTCCCTCCCTTCTTTATACCTTCAATCACATCCTTTCTACTTTATACTGGAGGAAAAGGAACGTTGAGAAATCTTTGCAGCGCACTCCGCTAAATACAGTGAAACTCTCTTGGCAAAGCGCTGGTGGAGCTGGGACTCGAAAACCACCCCACCAAATGAGCTCATCTTTTGTATTCGCTGCCGGCCTGATTTATTGCTTCGGCATGAGAAAAATCAGATTTCAATTCTTCTTATTTCAAGATTTAGTATTCGCACTGGTTGGGGTTGCGCGCTGCAAAATACTCTGCAGAACTCGGATTACTGTAGAAGCAGACCTTTCTTCGTTCGCTTGCTTGCTTTATGTTTCTGTGAGCGCTGTTTTTTCTGTTTTGCTTTTTTCTCTTTTTATCTGATTCACTTTATCGCGACAGGCCTCGATTCCCATTGATTATACAAAATAATGATTAACGTGTTAATCATTCATTTCCTCCAATTTTGATGGATGAAACAGTTGCTTCTTTAGCAACCTATTTTTTCGGAAAACTTTGCAGTGGCTCTCCCACCCACGGCACCTGCAACCGTGCCCACGTATGAGTGAAACTCTCTTGGCAAAATGCCAGCTTAGGCTACGGCTCCGGCAGAAGTTTTACGGTGGTTAGCGGAAAGAACTGTGCAGCTCTCTCAACGTTCCTTTTCCTCCAATAATACTCTTGAATACCCTCCCTCCGTCCCCTTCCCACTATACTTCCCCTCACTTAACCATCACTTCCATTCTTCTCCTATTTCACCGTTTCCTCTCCTCTCAACTAGTACAGTCTTCTTCAAGCTAGTCCGTAAGCTAAACGCAAGCCATTAACTGCCTTGGATGCTCTTCCCTCTCAGTGTATCCCCTCCCCCACCCTTTACCTCTCAACTCTCTTTATTCTCCTCCCCCTCACCCAATTTGTTCCTCATAGCAATCTCGTTCCTGTCTACTTCCCACTCATCGGATGCCGTGGGGGACAATGAGAACACTTGTGCAGTTCGTTGTCGTTTGGCAGCCGGATAGAGAAGATTGCCTGAGGGAAGGGAACGGTCGATGGGGGGAGGGGGAGAAGGGACTGCTTAGGGGGATATGGATGAGGACTATGTTCCGTCAGTTAGCATCAATCCTACTTCCTATGAGAGAGCGAATCGATGTGAGGATAGTGCAGAAAGAGTAGGAATGAGTTAACTCACATTTTCCCTACAACTAGTATAACTACGCGGTACCCGGCGGCCCACGAAGCGCGCCGCGGTCGCTCTGCTTATGTGGTCCAGGAGCTTCGCTCCTGGACACAACGCAGAGCTCCCGCGGCACGCTTCGTGAACCGCCTAAGCATGTATTAGGCAGGGGTGTTAGTCCAATAGTACAAATACTTTATCACATTATACCTTTTACCCGCTATGCTTGGAATTCCTAAATGGCATTGTCGTTTATTTCGAATTTTGGAAGGAATTATTAGATTTCTACTAAATATTATTGACGAAAAAGTTCCGTCAGTCGACTCATTCCTACTTTGTCTGCACTCTCTTCATACCGCTTCGCTCTCTCGTCGGAAGTAGGAATGAGACGACGG
>LS936246.1:374415-390799 GCA_900490955.1 Micoletzkya japonica | reverse complement strand
ACCTACTACCTTCACGGGATGGAAACCCGGACTGAAGGGATGAGCATAGCGGGACGAACCCGGGCCACAGCTCGTTGTCGCACACAATCGGAAAGTGATCAGAGTGAGGATCTCCCTCCTTATATACCCTCAGACTCCCCCCGCGCGTGTGATCTACTGCCGCTCGGTCTATACCGATTCCCACGCAGGGAAGGGGACTTTTAGAGGGTATTGATTGTGTGTTGTCGCCGACTAGGTCGGATAAGCAATTGTGATTGGTACAACAATGAGTTATAACAATGATCATATATACATGGGCGCGGTTGTCCGATCGGAAATTAGGATGGGTGCCTGCACCCGAAAATCACAAACTAAAAAGCTTGTTAGGTTAGGGTGCCTGCAGAAATTTGAAGACAACACTAGCCCATGTATGCCAATGATTAAGAGAGAGAGGGAGACATACCACGAGTGTTTATCGGGACTGTTGAGGGGAGCGATGTACGAGGAGGGAACCCATCCGATGTGTCCGATTCGTCTGTTTCCCTCTCTTCGACTACTCACCAGAGACGCCTCACACCATTCACCCGCTTTGTTGTACGACAGAACACGAACCTAAGAGGGGCATTGAGAGGGATTGAGGGGGATCAGAGATCACTCTAGAGTGACTACACTCTAGTCTCGCTAGGTAGTCTACCGTAGTCTACCGTACCTCGTCCCCCTTCCTCAGACTGAGTTGTTCCTCTCCAACCCCGTGGAAGTCATACAAGGCAGTGAAGAGTGATCCCTCGTCTCTGCACGATCCCCCCATTCCAACTGCATTCAACAGATCCTCCCTGAAGAGGGTATTGTAGAGAGAGGAGAGGAGGGGGACCATATATAGAGCATGTCATTCGTGCCTTTTTGACGGCTCTGCTTCACCCCGCGCTAGATAGGAAGCAGCGAGTTCATTATGAGTTAATCGTGAAACAAAACCATGAAAAATACGAATGACATGCTCTAACCATATACAGATAAGGCCCTATTGAGATGGACATAGTAATAGTATTGAGAAGAGAAGGGGGAGGGGAGAGTAATCAAGTAACTCTATTGGGGAATGGAAGAAGGGAGGGGAGAGAGACAACTAGGAAGGGATGGGGGACGAGAAGCTAACTGAGTGTGATACTACTACTATTCTACTATGCCAGCTGTCTCTACGAAAAGGGAAGGAGAGAATTGGACAAGGAAGGGGGAGACTAGAGAGAGGATAGAGAAAGAGGGAAAGGAGAGAGGGAGGGAGGGTAAAGAAAAAGGGAGTTGAGAGGGAGAGGCGACTAGTTATGACCACTGGACAAGAGCATAGCTCACTCTCCCTCCTACCATCCCCTTCTTCTCTTCTTCACAAATCAACTCAAAACTTGTCGATATCAAGAATAGTAATGGAACAAGTGAAAAAGGAGAGAAGAAGAAGAGAAAGAGAAGAGGGGATGGGGGCAGCTTATTGCAGGAGTTTCTCTATTGAGGGAAGAAGGGATATTTCACGAAGTAAGTTACCCAGTTCATCTTATGAAGGGAAAAGAGACAAAAAAAAGAAGGAATAGAGGAGATATGAAGATAATGAAAAGAGGAGGAAGAGGAAGACTGATGGGATGAAGAGAAGAGTTTAGATGAAGAGAGAGATTGATGGGGGAAAGGGAAAGGGGAGGAGGGAGGTAAAAGGGAGAGAAGCAAGTGATTGAGCACGGCACACAAAAAGGTGTGGTGATTGGAGAGATGAGAAAGAGGAATAGACATGAATTGAGGAACGGACGAGAGAAGAGAACTGAAGGGAGAGAGGGGGGAGAGTTACGAGGGAATGGGGAGGGACAGGGGTAGAGAGAGATGAAAAAGAGGAACCAAGGTGAGAAGGGGATTGGAGGGAATATGACGAAGAAGGAAAGAGAAGGGATGAAGAGTGAAAGGAAGAAGAAGAATGAAGGAGGGGGGAGTGAAGGGATAAGATATGTTCAATTAATTTACTTGCCACGAATGGAGATCAAAGATAGAAAAGTCTGAATGGCGCGTCTGGCATATTGTAGAACTGCCTTTTCTATATAAGCTGTATTTAACGTACGCTATTTGGTTATGAGAGTTTTCATGAGAACTGAGATTCTTCGATTTGGCGAATGTATTTCTTTACAGTCTTTATTCATAAGGAACCATATATCAATGTACAGTTTGTTTTATTTTTTTCCCGCAATCTGGGCTACTCGTCAGCAGCATCTGAAATCATTAATTAATAAATCTATTTATGTGTGTGTGGTGTAGTGTTTTTGCTCATTTCTTTGTCATCTCTTCATTTTGTTGTTTATCGCAATCTCCCAATACGTTCCGCGAAACAAACACTACATGATATAAGCCTGGTAGCGAGCAAAACAAGGCATGAGGAATATTCAATTATGACAAAGATTATTGATCTAATGAAGTAAATATTATACTAGTTTACGTTATTATTCGCGTTTCCTTGAAACTGCAATAAAATTATCTATCTATCTAGTTGAGTGTAGATAATAGGAGCCTCTTCACAAACCCCAGGTCTGGAAACCGCCAGCAGGCCAATTTGGCGTGAGAGAAGAAGAGACCCCAGGATGGTTGAACAGTAAGATAATGAACCACCCTCACATAGAGGATGGTAGTTTAGTACGATAGATAGCATTGCTATGCAATGCTACAGACCACAAGTCTAGAAACTCATAAACGAGGGGGGCGCCAAATCCGCCAGCTGGCCAACTTGGCGTGAGAGAAGAAGAGACCCCAGGATGGTTGAACAGTGAGATAATGAACTACCCTCACATAGAAACGGGTCCCAAACAAGGAAGTTAAACTCGTAACGCAAATACAGAAAATTTAGTAGAACACTGAGCACCACTGGGCGATAAAATAGCCTGCAGGTCAGGTTGGGCATAGCTTAAGATGAATTGAGAGGGAAAAAGTAAAAACTTCGAAAAAAGTGCCTGGCCTAAAAGTTCAAACGTGATCGAATTAAATAAATAGCTCAAAACGAACACAGAAGTAAATCATATGAAAAAGTAAAAAAGGAGAGTGAAATATGAAAAAAATAAAACCACAGAATTGAAGATGAGTGCAGGCAGCAGCCGCCAAATCGGCCAGCGGGCCAATTTGGCTCGCTGGTTCCTGCAACGAAGCGCGTGAACTTTTATCATTTTACTGTAGGTTTTGGACTTTTTTTTTCTTTTTTTCAGTCGATCTTATCGCTAAGCCTTTTCCTATTTTAAAACATTTTCCTTCTATTTTTATGTTATTTATGTTATTTCCTCTTGCCAGTTCATAAATCAGATGCATACGTTGAGATTACTTCTTTCGAAGTTCTGTATGATCGTAGACAAGATTTTAGCAAGGCTTGATCTTTTTTTACCCTATTTCTGTTCTCTCATTGCTCTGTTCCCTCAAGTGGCGCTAGCTCAATTAATATAATCAACCTCTAGCCAGTCTATTGTGGTCATCCTCCGCAATAGGCTGGTGGCAGACCCCCTTTCTATTTCTTTGGGATCTCGTATCGGAAGCATTGCTATGTATCTTTACCGATATATGAGAGAAATCTGCTACTTAGCAATGCTACTGATTAATTACAGCACTGAAATATCAACTTCTGAGTTAGAGTAGTTCATTATTTCGCTGTTCAACCATCCTGGGGTCTCTTCTACTCTCACGCCAAATTGGCATGCTGGCGGATTTGGCGCGCCCTTCGTTTATGAGTTTCTAGACTTGTGGTCTGTAGCATTGCATAGCAATGCTATCTATCGCACTAAACTACCATCCTCTATGTGAGGGTAGTTGATTATCTCACTGTTCAACCATCCTGTGGTCTCTTTTTCTCTCACGCCAAATTGGTCTGTTGGCGGATTTTGCGCGCCCTTCGTTTATGAGTTTCTTGACCTGGGATCTATAGATTACAGCACATAGCAATGCTATCTATTGCATTGGACAACCATCTTCTGAGTTAGAGTAGTTCATTATCTCACTGTTCAACCATCCTGGGGTCTCTTCTTCTCTCACGCCAAATTGGCCAGCTGGCGGATTTGGCGCCCCCCTCGTTTATGAGTTTCTATTATAGACCTGGGGTCTGTAACAATGTTATGCTATCTATCGCACTAAACTACCATCCTCTATGTGAGGGTAGTTCATTATCTCACTGTTCAACCATCCTGGGGTCTCTTTTTCTCTCACGCCAAATTGGTCTGTTGGCGGATTTTGCGCGCCCCTCGTTTATGAGTTTCTATTATAGACCTGGGGTCTGTAACAATGTTATGCTATCTATCGCACTAAACTACCATCCTCTATGTGAGGGTAGTTCATTATCTCACTGTTCAACCATCCTGGGGTCTCTTTTTCTCTCACGCCAAATTGGCCAGCTGGCGGATTTGGCGCCCCCCTCGTTTATGAGTTTCTAGACTTGTGGTCTGTAGCATTGCATAGCAATGCTATCTATCGCACTAAACTACCATCCTCTATGTGAGGGTAGTTCATTATCTCACTGTTCAACCATCCTGGGGTCTCTTTCTCTCACGCCAAATTGGCCTGCTGGCGGTTTCCAGACCTGGGGTTTGTGAAGAGGCTCCTATTATCTACACTCAACTAGATAGATAGATAATTTTATTGCAGTTTCAGGGAAACGCGAATAATAACGTAAACTAGTATAATATTTACTTCATGAGATCAATAATCTTTGTCATAATTGAATATTCCTCATGCCTTGTTTTGCCCGCTACCAGGCTTATAACATGGAGTGTTTGTTTCGCGGAACGTATTGGGAGTTTGCGATAAACAACGAAATGAAGAGATGACAAAGAAATGAAGAAAACAAGGAAACATTATAACACACTTATAACACACACCACTGAAAGAAATTGATTAATCAGTGATTTCAGGTCAATGCGTAGCAACGAACAAAAAATTGATATAATTCTTTAATGTTGGAAAATGGCATGTATCGGTTTGCCAGCTGGATATCAATCTAAACTGGCTTTACGCTGAAAACCAATTTATACAGTAGAGCATAACGATTAGAGAGCTTTGAGTATTATCCGAGACAAAAAATTCTCGTTATTTTACGATTTCTTATGGAATGTCCGCTTTTGGCAAGCAAATGAATTGAGCATATCTTATATGGTTACTACGGAGACGGGAGTCGTGATCAGGGCAAGACAAATCAATCCTAAGTCTTCCCTTATTAGTCATATCCACTCACCAGAAAGTACGGAATACGTTAATTACTGTTCTAATTACATTAATTACGTTAAATTACTGTTAATCAGTGATTTCTATATTTCTATGTGACTTTGGACAAAGAATAAAAGCGGAGAAGGATTGTTGGCGTGCTTGCACAGCTCTACTCAACTACTTGAGGCAGGGCCCACCAATGCACAAATGATATAATACATGGGCTGGTACACAATGCGATGCGACAATAACAAGTTGACCTTATTACAAAATAATGAGCCTATTCCCCGAGTGCTCACGCATGGAAGTTTGGTAGTAATCGGGAACAGTCAAAAATGTCTCATTTCAGCTGATTACTTCATCTTGACAGTACAAAACAGGGCCCTTTTCATTCATTGTGATATTGAAATGACTGAAGTAATAAGCAATATTAGGGAGATGACTAAGAGGGATCAATTTGGGAATACGAAACATAACAGTGAAGGGATGAGTAATACGATTAGGATGAAAGAGAGAAGAGAATGGAAATACTCTATATATGGGGAGGAAAGATGAGGAAGAAGGGAACAAAGTGAAAGATAGACAAACAAGACACGATGAGACAAGGAAAGGGGGGAGAGGTAATAGAGAGAGAGGGGGGTAAAAGGAAGGTCGAGAGATAATGGAGAGAGAGATGGACAGAGGGCAAAAGCGAGGAAGAGCTGTAATTTGAGAGGAGAAGTCAGAGGAAAGAGGAAGAGGAAGACTGAAAGGAATAAGACATTGCAGAGAGTGAAGGGAAGAGAAGTAGGGGATATGAAGAGAGGGATCGGGGTATGAAGTTGATTGGATGGGGGAAGAAGAGGGGGAAGAGGGAATGAAGGAAGAGGGGGAAGAGGGAATGAAGGGAGGGATATAGAGGAATGATTGGGGTAGGGGATAGGGGAGAAGTGGATAGTGATCAGTTACACGGATCAACTTGTGATATTCAACTATCATCGTTTCATAACTATTACGAAAGATATATGCGTTGTAAGAAATCTAGATGCACGTAATTGTAATAGAATATGAGCCTCCGCGATAGAATCGAAAACCCGCCGGCGGTAGAAAATTGATGGTCACCAAATCTTATGAAACTATGGCCACAAGTACTTTCTGATAAGCTCTACAAAATGGCGTTTACAGTTTTTCGATATCTATCCTACTTTTTGCGTTGCGGGTCGTCAAAAAAGGGGTGATGCGAGGAAAGGGTGGAAATAACCTCACTTCAAATCTTCATAACGTCCTTCAATTTCAACATTTTTCATAAATGTCTTCAGTTTTTTCAGCCACCTTTTTTGTAGCTCCTCATGAAGCTACAAAAAAGGTGGAAAGACTGGTATTTTGATTTTTCAAAAATTCAAAAAATCATGCTACATTGGTGATCCCAATCGACATAACAAAAGTAAAAGCAAAAATACATGAACTTTCTAATAGTGATCTTGTAGAGGACGTTTTTGATTTTTCGTAGACCCTAGGGTTTTCATGTAAACGTTGATAACGTTTTTCAGGTACCTTATTTTTTGATAAATAAGAAAATCAATTATGACCATTCGAAAGATCGTACAGAGACGATTCGAACGGTATATGATATGTAAAAGAAAAATATTGGTCTGTGGTTACAATACGCGTTAGAAGTGACCAAACGGCGACCATCAGTACGTGGGTTCGACCCCCGCCAGGGACGAAATTTTTGCAGACATAAAGGTTTCAGTATTTCATGATATCTGTTTTATTTACTTTCTACATTGATTAAATGTAGAAGACTATTTATACTTGTTTTCATCGATTTAAAACTCATTAAAAATTTGGTCCCGGGGGGGGGGTCGAACCCATGGGTACCGATGGTCGCCGCTTGGTCACTTTCGTCTAACGCGTACTGTAACCACAGACCAATATTTTTTTCTTTTACATATGGCATACCGTTAGAATGGACCTCTGGACGCTCTTTCGAAAGGTCGTAATTGTTTTTTTTTATTTCTCAAAAATAAGGTACCTGAAAACCGTTATCAACTTTTACATGAAAACCCTAGGGTCTACGAACAATCCAAAAGCGTCATTTTGTAGCCCAAAACGTCCCCTACAAGATCACTATTAGAAAGTTAATGTATTTTAACTTTTACTTTTGTTATTATATATCGATTGGGGCAACATTGTAGCATGAATTTTCGAATTTTTGAAAAATCGAAAAACCAGTCTTTCCACCATTTTTGTAGCTTCGTGAAGACCATAACTGAAAAACATTTATAAAAAATGTTGAAATGGAAGGACGTTATGAAGATTTGAAGTGAGGTTATTTCCACCCTTTCCTCGCATCACCCCTTTTTTGACGACCCGCAACGCAAAAAGTAGGATAGATATCGAAAAACTGTAAACGCCATTTTGTAGAGCTTATCAGAAAGTACTTGTGGCCATAGTTTCATAAGATTTGGATAATTTTCTGCCGCCGCAGGCATTTGAAAGTACTCGATTCTGTGGCGGAGGCTGTCATATAAGGGGAAGCTAATAAAGGGTAGAAGGGGGGAAATGAGAGGCGATGAATGGGAGACGATACAAGAAGGGGGACGAACACTTATTCTGTCTCTCCTCTCTTATTCGGTAAACTGGAAAACGAATTGACAAGTGCAAACAACAAGGAAGGGAACGTGCGAGGGAGAGGGAGAGGGACACTACGAGGGAAAGAGGGAGGGAAGACAGTGGACACAGGGAAACACGGAACCGGATAGGAATCTGAATGCTACGAAGAAGAAGCGTGAAGGGAAGAGGGAAGAGACGAATGAAGAAGGGAAGGGAGGGAGAGAGTGTGGGGAGGGTAGAGACACAGAGAAAGAGAGACAGGGAAGCAGAGGGACAATGGAGTGTTGAGAGAGAAACACGGATCAGTTACAGAGGGGAGGGGACACTACGGGAGAATACAAGGGAAGAGAGAGAAGGAGAGGTGAAGGGGACGGGGAGGGAAGAGAGAGAAGAGAGCGGCTTGCATAATGAAGTCAAGTGGACTGCGAGGAAGACCTCCCGAAGAAGGAGCGGGGGAATAAAGGGAGGGAGAGGACAGATACATGGAAAGGTAATGGGAAAGGTGACAGGGCAGAGCACAATCATTACTAAACACTCAAATTATCGTTCCGCGTTTATTCTTGAAATGCCTACTCTTCGTATTTCGACGCGTATCTGGCCTAATTCACAGTTTCAGATAGAACTAAAATCTCGCGGAAAGGCAGACTTATTGCACAGATGATCGATATTAGCTTAACCTTGCCAAATATTCCCCTACCGTATCCCCTCCCCCTACCGTACTCCACCCAACCCACTTGGAACTCCAGGATTGATTGGTGTGTAGTGTCCTGAAGGTGTCTACACTGGAGGGTCTTCTTTCCATCGACAATCGAGAGGAGGATGGATGGAGGGATACGGTAGTTGATGACGTCACTCGACTCTTCCCTTGAGATGAATGACCCCAGATCACTTCATCGCAGCCTCAATACACACATTATCCATATTGCTAATTACCTTCTTTCTCGGTTCAGAAAAGAGATCGTATTGAAAAAAGCCTTCCAAGCATCTATGAACGATGATTTAAACTAGGAAGAGGGCAACTATGAATAGTCAAGATTGGACGTCCCTATAAATTGTTCCATTGAACGAAATCGATGTGGATTACACGGAGTTCACAGCGGCAGAATAGAGAACAGAAATACGATAGTAGATACCACTTTCCCTTTCGGATTAAATGTGAGTTACGCGACTGTAAGTTCTGAATTACTTTATCTCTTTCAAGTTTCAGAGATTCTGCTACTGGGTAGAGAAAATTATTGTTTTTTATGATCTGGATTCTTTCATAAAGAAAAAACACTTAAAATTTTCATTAAAAAAACACTATTAACAATACCATAGACATTGTGGAATTTCAAAGTGTTTTGATTCTTCATGTAGAGGAATAAGAAAAAATGAGCTCAAAATTCACCATAACTTGGCATAAAACGATAGATTTGGCGGCCAAATTATTCCTTGCAGCAAAATATGCCTTGTTTATCTTGGTTTGATCCAAACCGAATCTCAAATATATAACAGGAAAAGCGCACTTTCTATGTACTACTTGATCTATGACAGAGAATAAGATATCATGTTTGAATTAGAGAGGGAACAGTGGAGAGTAATTGGGGATACTATCGTATGCTATTCATATTGGAGACATTTGCATACGAGACCGACGACTGTTTAGATATGCATCAGCTGAGAGGGAAGAGAAGAGGGGAAGGGGGAATAAGGGGAGGGAGGGGAATGAAGAAAGGAATGGAAAGAAAGGAGAAGGAAAGGGGGAAAAGGAAAAGTTGTGAATGGACTGCCTTTCAAAGATCTACACAGAAGGGAGACGTGCAAGGGAGGGAAGAAGAAGAAGGGAGAGGAGGGGGAGAGGGTTGGGAGGAGAGGTGAAGAAAGAGGGAGGGAAAAGGGAGACAATAGAACGAGCATGCTCACGGTAACTGTACTTTACTTCCATGGGAACCAAGTTGAATCAACCTATACGAGCGCGGTTGTCCAATCGGACCTTACGATGGGTGCCTCTATCACAAAATGATAGTGTAAAACATCTGTATGGGTGGCTGCTTTTGAGTCACTCTAATTATGTAAGGCAGCCTGCTAAAAGATTAGGACAGAATTAGACCATATACGGGAACACGACCGTTTATATGAGCAGAGCTAACACATTAAAAATGCTTTACAAGCGGCACACTTCAATTCGCGATAGCACAGTTCAGTTTGCGATAAAAACGAGTCATTCCGAAGGTATTTGAGGCGTGACGCGTATGAACGCGCCCATTTTCGTGGTGAGAGTTGCCATACGGTAACCATTTTTTAATTTTTTTCCGTTACAGTATGCTGAAAGTGTGTGCCGTTTTTAAATGTAGGTACAAAACGGTCGTGGGGAATTAAGCAACAGAGAGATGTAAGACTATTCTCATATAGAGGAACTGAAAAATATCCCAACCAAGTTCATTGGCAGTGAGCGCGCATAGAATGCATAGAGTTAGTGTGAGATACTTGAGTTGATCCAAGTTAACCGCCATCTCTTATATCTAACAAATGGATGGATAGCTCAAACAAAACAGGCTTTGTGATAGGATATGAAGGAGATAATGAAAAGAGGGAAGAGTTGGGGGATAGAGAGACTAGAGTATAGCATAAGTGAGGGGGAATACAAAGGATGGTATAGATAGATAGCTTATCTCATCTTATTTTATTTTGTAAATTTGTGTTTTTGTTGGAAATCTGCCAAGAATGTTGATAGGAAGTGGCTTGTCCCTTCTGTATGGAATGTATCCTAAGACCGATTGGAGAATGAGAAGAAGAGAAGAGAGAAGAAGAAGAAGCAATAGGAGGGATCGATGGGAGGGAGGCTGGTCACTCCCATGCACAAGCACGGCAACCCCTCTCCCTCCCCCCTCCATTCCCTCCACTGGTCACTCTCCCTCCCTCCATTCAAGCCCCCTCCCACTCTTCCATGCGAAAATTGCTTGGCGACTCGAATTTGTGCGAGAGTAAAGAGAGAGAAGAGAAGGGAAAAGAGAAGAGGGGAGAGAAGGTGTTAATAGGTAGTGGTGGATATTGTGACCGTGGTAGGAGGATATTAGAAAAGAGTTTGAAGAAAGATTCGACTATCTGATGGCTTGTTAGAATGCGCGTTAAATTTGGTTTATAAACAAACCACCTGTTGAAATTGCACCGGATGAAAAGGGGCATTCAAATATTTCGTAACGGCTCCCACCACGAAAACACTGAATATTTGGAAAGATTACGGTAGGATTGAGCTACAGTGTACAATCGCACGAAAATCCGTTCGGCTATTATCGAAATATTCAGGGTTTTCGTGGTGGGAGCCGTTACAAAATATTTGAAGGCCCCTTTCATCCGGTGCAATTTCAACGGGCGGTTTGTTTATAAACCAAATTTAACGCGCATTTCAACGAGCCATGAGAGTGAGGAAGAGAAGAGAGGTGATAGGGAGAGGGATAAGAATAGAAGAGGGAGAGGAGAGAGAGTTACGAGGGAAGAGAGAGGGAGAGGGTTGGAGGGAAAGGTGGGAGAAGAACGATGAAGAACCACGATTCAAGTGGGAAAGGGGAGAGGGAGTTAGGAGAGAGATGGGGGAGGGGAGAGAGTATAGAGAAGGAGAGAGATGGGGGAGAGGAGAGAGTAGAGAGAAGGAGAGAGATGGGGGAGGGAGAAGCGAGGACTGTGACAACTAGAGAGGGGAAAGCGAGCAACTCGCGCACATGGCAAATAGCCATGGAAGAGAGAGAGAGAGGGGAGAGGGAGAGAGATCCCTCCGAGGGAACAGACAGACAACCCTTTCGGAAGAACGGAAAGACTGTCTATTCTATCGACCTCCCCTTCAATGGAATGAGTCGGAGGACGAATTATGAATAGGATAGAGAGAGAGTATTAGGAGGTAAAGGGGAGGGTTGAGAGGTAAGACAGAGAGTAGGATAGGAGGGAGTTGCGAGGGAATGCATCCATCTACTGCAATTCGATGCTTACTTCACACCGTAGACCCTCCAGCCACCCCTCTCATCTTCCTCTCAAGTACTCATCACTAAACCCTCCCTCCCCTCTAATTCTCTCCTATTCCCTCTCTCTCTCCCTACTGTTGACCAACTCATCTCGCGCACGATTCCCTTTGAGAAAAATAACGAAGAGAAGTGAAAAAGAGAGAGAGAGATAAGGGAAAAAGAGGAGAGTGCAGAGAAGCAGAGAAGGGGTAATAAGTAATAAGTACAAGAGGAGTGACAAGAGTACACTTCCCTCCCCTCTCCCCGTTCCCTCTTCTATTCTATCTGTTAGTCTATCATTCTCTACAACTTCTCCATCCATAACTACACGATTATCTCCTTCGCTAATCTATCAAACGACTATAATATATTCGTTCGCTCATTGAAACTGCCAGATTCCTGTTAATAATTATCAACAAGAATGTGGTAGTTTCACTAAGAATAAGTAATCTAAATCTTACGAAAAAGCTTGTTCAGTCAGCCTTTTTTAACGTTCTTGTGTCTTCATAATATCTGTATCATTTAGTAAAGGGATGTAGATATTTTGAAGACACAAAAACGGAAGTATGCGCAGATACACAGCTATTTGCAAAACAGCACAAATCAGATCTACGTTCGTCAATAACCATCTCCTTGTCTACATCGCATTTCGCCTACCGTACCCCCTCCTATTCCCGCCTTACTAAGCAGGCCTTCCATACCATCTCTCAGCCCTTCATTCATTCATCAAATTCGGGAACCACAGCTGCTAGGGAATTAGTGGAACTGAAGAGGGAAAGACAAACGGTTTTGGAAGGGAGAGAAGGAGAGGAGAGGGAGTGAGAGGGGATGGGGGAGGGGAGGGAAGAATTAATAGAGAGGGGAACAGAGGCAAAGGAATATAGGAGACATGACGGAGCGAAGGGGAAGAAACATGGGTTCAATGTCACTCATAGGGATATTTGGGGGAGGAAGGGAGATGAGGATTGTGAAAGAGAGGAACTAAGATGGGAGGGATAAGGACACTTTATGAGAGAAATAAGGGAAGGCAGCGCAGTGCAACTACTCTATATTCGAGCACATACGTGAGCAACCTTCCCGGCAATATTTTTCGAAACGGCCCTTCGAAAGTACGAAAGCATAAACCATCAAGCCTACCGAAGTATTACGTCTGTGCATAAGTTCTGCAACAAAAACCGGCCTCAGATTCGTTTTAGTATTATTTCTCTCATAAAGTGTTAGAACTCAACCTCAATCTACAATATAGTCACCGTTACTATCTACTACACTCGTCCACCGCACTTGACGGTTGATTCCATTTGACCAGAACGAGAGAGGCTGCGATTCGATAAAGTCGGACATCTCCGATTTGAGTGAATCGAAATCAATTTTTTCTTTGCCAGGAACGCTTTGAGAGGGCGGAAGAGGTGATAATCCGAGAGGGCAAGGTCAGGAGAGAGAGAGGGTGGGTGGGGGGACGTATGCCATTGCAGTTCGAGTACAGTACACTGGGTCTCCTTTGCCACGTGGGGTCTCTCGTCGTCCTGCGCCAGCTGGACATTTGCTCTTCTCGGCCACTTTTCCTTGATAAAATCCGCGAGTTTCCGGAGTTGAGTACTGTAGGTGGATACCGTGACCCTCTCACCTTGCGATAGCAGATCGTAGAACAGACTCCTCTGTAATCCCAGAAGATACAGAGAAGAACCTTCTTGGGATGCAGGTCTACTTTCGGCTGAGTTGGTGGCTCCTGTCCACGAGGGATGCAGAAGGCGACCCGAGTACTGTTATCGTGAGTATCCATCATTCATCCCCTGTCACTAGATCCTCTAAAAATTGCTTCCTATTCGAGCGAAGAAGAAGAGACTAACATCAAGATAACCGGCACTGTCGGATACTGTTAGGAAGCCTCTGGGGACCCTTCGGTCAACAACTTTCCTGTATCCGAGATCGTGAATCCGGCGAACTATGGTTGAGTGGTGACAGTGAAGGGTCTTCGACAGTTCGGTGGTGCTTGCTTCCTCGCAGGGGATGCGAACTTGCCGCCCTACCACAGAGGGCGACTACCTACTATAGTCGATACCAAGTGGAAGACATAGGCGTGCATCAATCAATTCTTGCACTATTCGGAGGCCCGGCGAGGGTGCCCCACGCGCCAGGGAGGGGGGGGGGGTACCCGGAGAGCAAAAATTCTGTTTTTTTTAAGGGGATTTTTCCAAAAATGATCCCCGTGCTCCAAAACGCGTTCTGGCAAAGGTTGAGCGTTTTTTAAATTTTTTTCAACATCGATATATCTCAGCCTCGAGGGCATATTTTCAAAATCGGACAAAAATGGGTTCGTGATATTCAAAAGATAATAGTAGTCACTTTTGAACTTTTTGCGATATCATCTCAAACGAGAAAAAAGTCATGCTTGGAACAAAAAACGCGGGAAGACAAACACACAGACATATACGTGCAGACAGGTCTTAAAACATGAAAGTAAGTAGTAAATGGAGTGGAAAAGAGGAGGAGAGAGAGAAGAATAAGGTATTCGCTATACCCTTCTTCTCATTCCTTCCCTCTCAATCCACTTCTTCTCTTTACCATGAAACAGCCGATTGATTGTACAAGGCTTACAGGGACAAGTAGAAGAATGACAGAAGAACTCTTACGAGTGGGTTGGGAGGTAACGGGGAAGGGCGGTAGAGACGGAAAAGAAGGAGGGAAAGAGGGAGGTAAATGAGATCGAGAGGGACCGCAAGAAAGGGTGAACAACTATAGAAGGGAAAGAGGAGAGAGAGACCTGTTCATAATTGACTCTTGCATAGGAAGAATGAGATGGAAGGGGAATGATTAGGGGGGATAGGGGGGATAGTAGGGGGGACATGGGTATAGGGGAGGGGAATAGGGGGGATGGAACACTCTTTTAGAGTGAGAAAGTACATGACATGGGGTAGAGACGTAGAGGAAAGTGAAGGTAATTAACGAGTTACAAGAGGGTTTAAAGGACGAAATGGAGAGAAAAGAAGAAGAAGCTGAGAATCGAGAAGAGGAATTCGTGTTGAGAAGGGGCAAAATGGGTTGATTGAGAGAAGTGGGCTCCAACTCCATTTGGCAATATTTAATTTAATTTAATTTATCTACGCGGTACGCGTAATGGGGCTTGAGGTTGAAGGATATAGGTGACTAGCCCGGAGATTAAGAATGAACTAGCGCATAAGCATACCATGCACCAAGGGAAAACAAATTAAGGATTAGGGTACTGCAACACGACCGTTTATCTGACTCAACCCCATACATTGAAACAACACTAAGCGCGGCAAAATCAGTTCGCGATAGTCATACGGTAACCAAAACGTTACCGTAACCCATTTTCAGTCAAAATTTGAATATTTTCTTGGTTTTTCTGCACTAAAATGTTGCGCCATAATCGACATTTGCTAGTTTCTAAATAGAAAAAAATACAGTCATTTGCGCCTTTAGATACGATTTTTTAAAGATGAAGTATACGGTAACAAAAAGGCTACAGTATGCTTAAAGCGTGTGCCGTTTTAGGATGTAGGGTCAGAACGTACGTGTGCAAATAACCCGCCCGATAAAGAACTAAGCAAGCTGCCAGAGTGAGTGAGAGCCACGCAATACAAGTAAACAAGTGAGTACCGAGTAGAGGTTGAGTGCACATATTTGTGGTGATAACATGCAACACACTGCCGCTGCGTGAGTAAATTCGAAATGAAACCAAGACACACATCATTAGAAGAGATAGTCTTTACGACAGGCTCCTTGCTAGCTCGGTATTGCTACCACCATTGTGATCGAGATAGACGATGCACATCAATGGGAGCGGATTCCCTTTGGCTATGTCCTCTGTCAGAATGCTTGGTTTCAATAATTATAGGAAAGCGCAGCAGAAGTATGTGTTCTATTAGAATAACAGTACTGTGCAAACGCCAAGAGTCAGTACCACCGGCAACAAAGACATGCGTGGCGATCAAACACACCACCAGTGGGAACGTATTAGGGTTCAGGGAAGATATTTGAGTAAGTGAAGAGGGTAAAGAAAAAGATTGGGGTTGGGAATAAGGATAGGGAGGGCATGGTATGTAATGCAATACTACGGAGAATATGAATATGGGCTAGTTACCTGTTTGGTATGAGAGGAGGGGTAAGGAATAGAGAGGGGAAGGGGGGGGGGGGAGCAGACTTCGTCATGAGTGGATGTTCCCTTCACTTCTACTACTAAAAATCGGCAGAAGATCAGAACGAATCTGAATAAAAATGACATTACGTAGTAATGGTCAGGTTGTTTATGCATGGATTAGATTTAAGCTTTGTTATGAAACGATTTTCATGCAACAGTTGCAAAATCTCATCCGGTAACTTTTCAAGCATTTTCGAAACTCTTACAGAGAAAGCATTATATCGTATTTCATTTTTCGTAAATTCAATTGAAATACCAAACTTGCCAGTTCTTGGTCGAATCGGCTTAAATATGAAGAAATCGTTACTACGAAGGATGGATTTGTGCAATAATATTTTTTGAAACATTGAAAAGTCATTTAAAATTCTCCTAGTATTTAACCTTGACAAACCAAGTTGTTTTATACGCGATTCATAATCGGGCATGGTTTGAGGATAGTCAGGTGAAGGAAAACATCGATAGAAAACCATTCGTGTAAATG
>LS936246.1:349394-363393 GCA_900490955.1 Micoletzkya japonica | reverse complement strand
GACGGAAGCCCGGAACGAAAAAATAAAACATGCGATTTTCGAGTTTTTTCTTAAATTTTTTTATTGTCACCATGTTTTTTCTCACATTTTGAAACCTTAGAAGAAATTTCATCGAATTTCAAAACTTTTGGTTAGAGGCTGCTTCCTCCCTTTAAGCATTCTACTTCCTCAAATAAACAAAGGTAAACAAACCTTGATAATAGCCATGTCATAGCAAAAAGCGTGTGCCGAGTTAGTCTCTTCTTTCGTCAAAGTAGTCATAATCCATTGGAAGAGTCGGCCTCTTCTCTTCTTCACAATCTTCGCGAATTGCCTCTGCCACAGCCACTTCTACCGTAATCCCCTACCGTACTCACCTTGAAGTGTTCATCTTCGACATCTTCAAGGGGCAATCGATCGTCGTGTAGAATGGACTCGATGGTCGGTCTCCGTGACTCGTCTCCACTCACCATCGATTCAATCAACCACTTCGCATGTCCACACTACAAACTACAGTGTAGCTGACTACAGACTACACTCTAGTTACTCTCCTCTCCCTTACATGAGTCGAAGAGAGGTTCACTCCGAAGTCAGAGGGTACTGTAGACGTTCTTTTGAGGGTCTGCAGTGTAGATATTCGTTCCATTCCCAATGGAAGAGGACGGTAGAACATCTCGAAAAGAATGATTCCCGTACTGAAACCACATGATAATCGAGAGGCATCCACTATATAGTAAGTATACGGTAGCTACAGTACTCCAACCTGTACACATCGATCTTATTCGTATACGGTGTCTTATCATCGATCCTCAACAGTTCAGGTGCCATGTACAGTTCAGTCCCGATATCCTTCAATATCTCCATTCTCCTCCCATTCCCTCTTCTCCCAATCTCCCCTCTTTATACTGTACATGGGAAGCCTTCCCAACAGTATTTTCAGAAATAGCACTACCAGATCGCAAATAATCAAGCCAGCTAATTCAAATTTCAGGCAAAGTTCACCCTACCAAGCAAAGATTCTAAACCTACTTGTGCCTACCCTCCGAAGTTCAGGTCTTCGCCCCCCGTATCACCCTTACCTTGGTCTGACTCGAGTCTCCCTGTTCTCCTCCAATCGTTCCCTTCTTAAACAAAAGTTGTCTAGTCGCCAATCCGAAATCTCCGATCTTCGCACGGAGACGACTGTCCAAGAGAATGTTCATCTAAATACGATTATCGATCGAAGGAACAAATACCAAATCAGCACAATGTACCGTACCGGCTTGATATCCCTGTGAATCATTCCTTGCTGATGAATATACTGTAGTCCGGACAGGATTTCGCCCAGTAACCTCCATACAACTTTTGGATTGTCTACCTTCAAATCTCTCTCTTGGATCAGTCAAACTACAGTAACCCTAACCAATTCTCCTCTATCAATGACTCCTCTCAACGTTCCCTTCTCACAATATTCCATCTGAATGTAGAGAATTCGAGTGGGCGGAGCTTCCTGGAAGGGATACTGTAGATATTAATACAGGATAGGTATACGGTAGTGGAAGTGAGTTGGCTCTCGACGGGAGTATTAGACTGTGAGATGGAATCGGATTCCTCGTCGATGACCTCTTCTTCATCTCCTGATCCTTCGAAGAGAACGTCGTCCTCAACATTCACTCCTTCTCCCTTTATTCTCATCTCATTTCGTGCGGGCAAGTTGCAATAACAGACAACGAGGACTAACAATAAGTGAATGATGTGTTGCATTCCCTCCTCTCTCTCTATTCACTTACGAAATCGGATGCTCCGTGGTTGATATTAGGAGAGAAGATGGTTCTGACGGGAAGAGAAGAGTCTTCGGAATCGGAAGAATCCGACTCCTTCGTAGCACCTGTCAATATCTTTCCTCACTCATCCCTAGACACGTTCTCTGTCCAACCTACTCCCACCTACAGTGCCCCTTCCACTACCGCAACCTCGCCTACCGTACCCCTTGTCCCCTCCCTCCATATGTACCTCCAAAACTGGTAGTCCATTCACTCATCTCGGCTGCTTTATCCTCTAACTGTCTCAATTTAGAAGGTAACAACGAGTCTCCAACAGACATTCTCGATACTCCTCTCTTCATCGATCTGTATACAGTACTCTCCTTATACCGTAACCCCCACCCTCAAGCAATCAATATTCTCACTTTTCCTTGTTACTGGTAGTCTTCGTTTGTCTTTTCTCATCCACTATTACATCTTCTGTCCAAGCAGCGAAGTATCTGAATAAATGAATACAGTAACCTTTTCACACTGCCTACAGTACCTAACGATATTGGGATGGTTCAACTTGGAGAAGAGCTTGGCCTCTCTCGTTACTCTTCTATTCAACTTCTCCTTGCCCGCATGCAATGCAATCCTCTTCACTGCGTAGTCATTTCCATCCAATTTGTTACGAGCGAGAGTCACCTGGAAAGAGCAATAAAGGGAATACGGGAGAATGACTGGCCAACCTCTCCGAATCCTCCCTTTCCCAGCCATCGAAATACGAGGAATTCCTTGAGAAGACGCGATTGGCGAGGAAGATCGAGAAGAGAAGAGGAGGTACTACTGGTGGGTTGGATGTCTGAAGGGAGAACGGGACATTGCCCAGAGGGGAGGGGAATACATTCCTCCAGGGGAAAGGACATCGACAAACAAGTGAAAGAATAGTACCTTGAATGAGAAAGGGATCGTCGAGTAATTCATCCGCCACTTTCGCCTCTTGACAACGTCGAATAAACTGAGAAAGATTGGAGATTCGAGAGGAATCGGAGGAGGAATCGGGGGAGATGGACGAGAGCTGAAAGGGAACTAGAGAGGCTACGATCCGTCGAACCGTACTCCCCCTACACCGGTCACTCTTCATACACGTACGATCACAACCTACATCTATGGTACAGGCCTTTGCTTTGGCCCAGCTGGTACCGTAGTTAGTTTTGATATGCAAATGGCTTGGAATTCAAATTTTTGCATGCGTCGCGTACGCGTCGCGGTTCACCACTCGCAATGCATGTTAAATGTTTTAAGTCTGCTGATCTAAACGGTCGTGTCATAGTACACCTCCCAGTAACCGAGTCCCCTCTCACCTTGTCCACGGTAGTCCCCAATGCAAAGAGATCCCTCTTCTTCGTCGGCTTCTCATACTTGTCACTTTCTTTGTTACTCACGCATTCACGAAATGCATCGGCCACTTGTTGGATCAGACGACTAAATTATATGCATATTGAAGTGATGTTATCATGAACTGCTAATATGTCAAGAGATAGTAACTCCAGAAAATGAAAGAAGAAAACTGACAGTGATACGTAGTCGGAGGTCCGAAATGATCCCGAGGGAGATATCCATATGGAACGAGGGGAAACCGAAGCATGCACCTGGGATAAGGAGGGTCAATATACGAAGGAGGGAAGTGAACAGAAGACGAGGGATCACTTACTATATTCTGGTCGTGCAGCCAACGAAGAGCACACAGTACATACATGGACAAGCGAGAGAGCAGGGACAACTGGAAGGGGTACTGTAGTCCATCGCGAACTGAACCACTCACATCTTGTCTGGACGAAGAATTGATCGACTCAACACAGCGATCGGTCTTCGCTATTCGTTGTCCTATGAAGACTCTGCAATATACCTATCCTAACCAGTCAAAAAATTGAAAAAGTTATTCATATTTAAAAAAGTCTGATTTCTGACTTGACGTTGACACTAGCCGGAGTGAGACTGATCCGTTGTACATGGAGGAATAGAAGGGGAACGAGAGACACGTCGATATCTTCCATCTCCGTTAACTACAGTATCCCACTTAGAGTACCCCTCTACCCCTCCTTCCCACCTGTGCCACTTCCCTCTCCAATATCTCCAATCTGTCTACAATCTGATCCACATCCAGATTTTCCTTCTTCGAATGATGAACAAATCGCCATTCGGAGACGAGAATGAACTCATTCTTCAACGAATCAATAAAATAACATTAATTAATTGGTAATATTTTATTAAATAACTATATTCTCTAACAACACTAACAATAAAGAAAGAAGCATACCTCATACAACCCGGTCCATTCCTTGCACAGTGGATGTACCGTATTCCTCCCACTGCTCCCCTCTTCTTCTTCTACAATAACCTTCCTCGTCCCAATCATTCTCGATTTCTTTCCAGCTTGCGTATCTGCTTCACTCTGTGTTCTCCTGTAAACCATCAATCTCCTCAGCCTACCGTGCCCTCCAATACCGCATTCGTACTACAATATTCTCCTTTCCCGTCCTATCGTAACCCTCCCATCTACCGTACCTTCTTCCCTCCTCCATCTCCTCTTTCTGTCTTCTCCTCTCCTTTTCCCTCCTCTCAGTCTCCACTTCAATCTCAGCCTTTTCCCTTGCTTCACTATCCAATCGTTGTCTCTGTAATCCATCCACCCTCAATAACTCTCTCCCTTTACTCCTCTCCCCTTCCCTCCCAAACCCTCTCTCGCTAACCTTCAATTCGTTTTCTTCGTTAGCCTTCTTCTGTAACATTCCATCATGAAATGATCCAATAGGAGGTACATTCTTCTCATAAAGAAAGTCACGAACGACTGAACAGAGATCACAGACCATCGGCTGAAATAAAAGATTCTCAAATACTTTCTTAATTAAAAAAGAACATTGACAAGATTAAAAAACCTCCAAAACCACTTACACTTCCTTTCAGTTCGTTGGCCTTAACTGTTAATATTTTGATAAGCTTCGTTGAATCCTCACTGGATATTCCCTTCACATTCTTCAGTAGCATTTGGGGAATTCTGAATGGAAGGCTACTCTCTTCATAATAAGTCAACTAACTCCTTGGGATACATCTTCGTGCAGACCACATGAAGATCGATGGAAACGAATGATTTAGCCTGGAAGAACAAACTGGATTATTGATTAACCACTACCAAATCCCCTAGCTATACTGCATTTCCTTGTGAAGTCGCATAAATCTATCTATCTATCTACACTACCCTTCTCACCTGTCCACACCTGCTCTCAGTCTCCACAGGAGTGAGATGGATGTAAACATCGAGGGGCTTCCACACCTCAACAGATACCGTATACTGTACACATTCCTAGCATACCTTCCATACGTTAGTAGCAAAAGTGGCGGCATCCCCGAATACACTCTGTATCACAAGCTTCTCGTCGTCTTGTTCATTCCGAAGGGAGGCCAATTCAGCCTCCATCCCATGTATCAGCCACCTCACAACACTCATAACCTCATCTAATCGTCACATAGACATAAAAGGGTTTACAAGCCCTTTAAAGTTGTTCATGATACCGAGTGAACAAATGAATTTCCATTGTTTAGTCTTGATTCTACGAGATTCGGCAGCACTAAGAACAACATACCTATGCAGAATTACAGTGCGAGATCATTAAAGCCATTAGGGGAACAGAAAACAGAGAAAGAAGCTAACAATAAAACAACTGAATATACAACGCAGGGAAAACCGAGAAGTATCGATTAGCGAGTGTAGATCTCCCTAATGGGTTAGGGAGGAGAGTAAACTTAACAAGACAAGGAATATATAGACTAGAGTGTAGTGTATGAGTCTATGTCTTGTGCTTCTTCCTGGAAGGTTCGCCCTCTTCACTGTCTATCATTGCCTTCACGGGGGGTTGTAGTCGGTGACCCTGCATTTCACACCATCCACACGGGAGCAGCTCGTTTGACCTGAAACAACACATTATTATTATTATTAGTATTATTGGCCAAAATGATCTATCCACTTATCAACTGTGCACAGCAGAAAGCAGGAATCTGGAAAATTGCCAACCAATGTACTGTGCACAGCAGGATCTACATTATTAAATTACGATGCTTAGTTTTCGTCAATAATATATTCATTTAGAAAGACTGTAATAGTTACCGGAAGTCATAGAGTTGGTCGAACTCCTCTCCCCATCCATCGAAGCTTATCAATAAGAGTCGTCCCTTGATCTCCTTAACCTTGGCTGGACAGATCACCTTCTCATTCTGATCAATTGCCTCCATTCGTTGTCCCACCTTAATATAAACAATGCATATCACATCAACGAAGAAGTAGAAGCAAGACAATCAAATAATCAATGCGATCAGCTAACCAGGAAGGGAACACTGCAGTTGACAGAATCATGGAAGAAATGCTTAGGAGCAGGCTTAAATCCAGTTCTCTTCAGGAACGGTTCCCACAGAAACTCCGAATTATCGTCTAAACTGGGCAAATTGAAGATTAGAACAACAATTACAAACTGAACAATACAAAAGTGGGCAATATCTGAGTTGTGATTACCCCTAACCCGTAAAGAGTAACCAACCGGGCGAATCGGGGTCCTTCAATCGAATTCCATGCTCTTTAGCGTATCCAACAGGGAACAGCATGGGAGATGACTGGTGGATGACGAAAGAATCGTCTTGGATATCCCTTCCCTCCGGACCCACTTGCAGATATCCGTGCTATAATGCAATCAATCATATTTAGAGTATCAGAATTATAGAAAAATATTGTGGCAAAGCAATACAAAATATTTATATTGCTACTCTATACCTCTCGATCCTTTTCTATCCCCTCACGCACCTTCATAACCCTCAGAACTCTCGCCGGTTTCAGTATCCGTAGATTCGTGTCTATCCTATCGAAGATCTCCAAAGACATCGACTTCTCCCATTTAGCAGTCTACAAAGATACTGTATCTTTGTAGACTCAATGCCATTCTTACACTCTCCGTTTCCTTCCATTCAACCACTTTCGGAAAGGAGAGATCATGTCTTGAGTACTGTGGAGTAGTCCCCTGTAAGAGGACAATGACAGTAGAGATTAAGGTTTAGAAAGTACCTCTTTCAAAGCCTTGGCAATCTTCTCAGTGTGTTCCTTATACCGCTTATTCGCCCTCAGATTATACCCTTGTTCAGCTCCGAATGCAACATAATAAATGAGATCATCGGACTGATCTCTCCAGTAATTGTCCTTTGAATACTGCAAGTTGATCAATCGATTATTTCAGGAAGTGAAAAATATCATACAATACCATCAACAGGCCATAATACAAATGCTGCTCCTTTTTCAAGCTCGGTTAGAAATAGTAGGAATAGTAGCGTACGGCATCATTGCTGTCTACATCTGGGCGAGACACGTCTAGTAGAATTCTCCGTCCACACGTGCGAGTGATGACAGCGGGGACAACGGAAGTGGACTCATCGTCGTGGACCACTTCCAGACGATCACCCACCTGCAATTCAATATGGAGAAACGGGATAACACGAGATATCATCACACCTTCCGTATTTTCCTATCATTTCAGTTTTTCCAAAAAAAACTTACATTGAACTTGCATGCGTACACGTTCGCCTTCGATTCGTCGTAGAGCACATTCAAAGTGAACCGATTGTTTACCCTTCAAGGCCCGTTAATAATCAGAAAAGGAGCATCCCAACCTGTTGAGAATGTAGTCAGCCCATTCCTGTGATGTCTTCAACTCCTGAATAACGTAGAATGAACACTGAATGACAGCGACCGACTTACGAATATATGAGATGGAGGACACAGGAAGTAGAAACTATCCCTCTTCGATTCACTGAAATGCAGTCGACTGAAAGATCAGGAAACTGAATGAACTGACCACCATCCAACGGGATGCACAATCCCATTAGCAGCATGTACCCAGAATCCTCCATCCGACTTCGGTGCTCCTAACCATCGACAGAGGAAGTAATAACCAACCATCTATAATAATTACCTACATGCTGTTAACACCAACGACAAGGGGACTGCGAAACCTTACATGGACGATTTCAGCAATCCAAACAGCTTTAATAGAGGAATCGATTTGATCAGGCTTGTACTTATCACGGTCTGTCAATTCTACTTCGATCTGCAAAGCTTATTTACAAAGCTCATGGATGCGAGACTCACGAGAGTTCCTTTCGCCACTTTGAGTAAGTCTCCTCTCAGAACAGCTTCATTGAAAGCACTGATGGGGGCGAATGAAGGGAGTACGAGATTCTCGCACGGCTTCGTTAGCAGTGCATTGCTAGTCTCTGAGAGGCAATGAGAATAGAGAAGAAGGGAGTGCTTACTGATTAACTCTTCGTGCCATTTGTGCATTGGCCCATCGTCCCCTCGACTTTCCCCGTCCACGACCTTCGGTTTCACCCCGGGAAAAGTGAAGTGTAATACCTTTGTTTTCATCCCTCCGGACACTGAAAAGATGCCTATTGCTCACCCAAGAACACCTAAAAATTCAATCACAATAACGAAATTCAAATCTACACTACACACACCACGCAAATGGGGAAGAAGGTGAAACGTCGACCAGAAGAGATTACGGTAGCACATCGATATGCTACCGTAATCTGACAGTTTTCAGCATTTTCGAAACTGTTTTCTTATTTTCTAAAATTCTACTACAAATTTTGTGATAGAAGTCGCCTTAGTTAACAAAACAAAAAAATAAATTAATGATTCATTTACCATTTCACATTAAATTAATTTCAGGTAAAATTAAATCAATCGCGGTCCCGGCTAGATTGTTTGGTTACGGTATCTTTTCTAAATTATTATCGACCTGCAAGCGGATGCCGATCGGACAGAGGAAATCTCGAAAAATTGGTGTTTATTGTTGTTTTTCTATCTTCTCATCGTAATTATGTATTTCAGGATGGCTGTGGATCTAAGAACGGAACAGGACATCCGAGATGAGAATTTTCATTGTCAGATAAGCATGTAAGCGTATTTTTACTTTTTTTTGACATAGTGGCAAAGGAGAATAAATTAGCTGTTTTCAGCCTTCTGGTAGGGTTCCTCTTGATGTCTTCTCTTTACCTTCACTCGGTTACATCTGCCCAATCCGTTATCGACGCTATTCAAGCCATCGACAATACTACGAACACTCATAACTTAACAGCCAATTCTACCGAGGTTTGTACATTCTCTCTATCTCTGTCTGATTTTAGCTTTCATTTGATCCGTCTGCAACAATTTAATATGAATATCCCGCTGGTGATCACAAAATCACAGTAGTCCTCTAATACCTTCCCCTTGCTAGAGCTTGTCTTTGTTTCAGACAAAGGTGTATTGTATCGGATACAGGGACGAAGCGAACAATTCGACCGCATCTTGCCCCGTTGGATACACTGAGGTAGATAGGGGACATACCAATTCATGAAAGAGGGTAGGGGATGGTCAAAAAAATATAAAGGGTAAAGGCGCTTTACTTGATTGTTCGCTAGGTTAAGGAGTTAGAGACTTCTTAAAGAGGGATCCGTGATAGAAGGGGAAGCAAAAAAGAACGACGAAATATGCTTGTAAGACGAGGGGTTTCATATGCTGAGAGTAATGGCCAGCCAAACCGCTCAGCTTCTGTAATAACCGTATACAGGCACTAGCTCCGTCGTTCGAGTTCAATACTCCATCGGATCTCCCCGTGTTCACTGTGTAAGTTTCTAGTATGGTGTCCTAAAAATCGCAATCTTCAGGTGCCTGTTGGCGGCAATTTTGAGCGTCAAGGTTTTTGAACTTCTTCTACCGAAGAAAGACGATCCTACGGAGAAAAGCTTGAGAAAGCTGAGTCATGCGAGTTTGGTTAGTCGGGCTTATGGATCGGGGTTACGGTAATTGACGCTGCAGGATGTTGAAGCTGACACGGATATGGAAGGGGATGATAACGACGAGTCGGAGCGGAATGACGAGTAGATACACGTATTCGTCCTCTGTCTATCTCTCTAATCTGATTTGTATGTTGTTGACACTCTTGTTTATACCCATCTTGTATGTTTCACTCTAACCATTAACGCAATAAACGTTGTGATATTGTGGTGTGGATTATGATGGGATGTCGTGTCGTTGAGTATACCTTACGTAAGATGCATACGTGCCCAGTAGCACCTCTGTCCATTCAGATGTCGTCAGTCCTTCCTTCAGTCGTCAGCAAACTTCTCAAAGCAGCAGGTCTTCTAATCGTTCCGTCTTCCGCTTTTCTGCTCTACAAATTGTTGAAGATGAAGTCAGTAGTCGATCCCATTCCTCTGTATGGAACGAAGAGTGAGTCTGTACTCTCTCATCTACTCTCATTATGAGTTAAGGGGCTCATCTCGAGAAATTCATCTTCGTCAAGGCAGAAGATGTGGGGGTTGTGTTGGGAAAGCACATGAGGAATCTGAGGAAGATCGAATTCGAAACTAGGGTCAGTACTTGATTTGTGAGCACTTATCGTATCTCCGAGCGATTGTGCGATTAGAGTTAGCGGGAAGTTTGAATAGCTTGTTAAATACCTTCCTAAGGTTTCAGACCTTTCTTAATCTTATCACGTGCGATCCCAAAGATGCACCCGCGTCAAGAGACAAATTGATGGAGAATTGTGAGTTATTAATTATGATATGGAAGAATGAAAAGGAACCTGTTGATTAATTGTTTATTAAATGATCAGAAGCTAGAGATTAAGAGTTGACCCTTACCCAGACTGAATGAGAGCCACATCAAATGACTCTGTGTCTCTTCATGCCTCTTCTCTGTACACGTGCACTTTTTTCCGCTGCTTGATGTCTTTCTGCTAAGCATAGCGATTTGAAGAAATTCAATGGCAAAATGTGTACTCAGCGCGCGCCTGGTACCTTTGCAATGATGTAGGTCTCAAAACGATATAAAAACTCCGTATTCTGATGCTTTAAAGGGGACGACGATGAGGACGAATCGAGACTAATCGATAACCGTGTACACTTCATTCGAGTTCATGCTCAGACTCATGAACAGGTTAATCGCGTATCTCTCGCATGCTACCGTATCTCTCATCTCGCCTACCGTGATCCCACTGAGTATAAATTAAGATTCGTCTGGTCGAATTGGCCATCGAAGCGGTGATTGAGGACTCGCGAAGAAGGAAGGAATCAGTGGACATTCTCGTCCCCTCGAGTGCCGTAGGATACATCATTGGTCAGGTTATAGCACTCTCTGACTACCGTAGGATTCATAGATAAATAAAAAAATAGGCACGTCGAAAACGACGTGGCGTATTCACTTCTTTCGAAATTTTTCTTCAAAGTGAAGGCACTTTTCACTTGCCAAATATGAGACATAAAAGTGAAAGAAATTTAAAAAAAAGATCAAGACAGAATAGTGTTGCATCGTAACACGTTATAATTTATTGCCAGCTCAATCAGTATGCTTTGTCGAACCGGTCGGCTGAACACACGAGTGAGTTTGAACTTTTAGAATAGCCTCATATCCTTAGAATAATATCCAATTACTCCACCCTCGGAGATTTCATATTATGATGATAAAAGGATAACCGAATCCTTTCCATGTTAAACAAGCCTACCGATTTACTACATGGATAATATCATAGTTATGATCCTATGGGATGGTCTGAATGGCCAAATCCTTTGAAACACGTTGAAGCTGTCCTATACTGACTTACAACATGGATATTATCATTGTCATGAATCTCTGCGATAGTATGGATGACCGAATCTGTCCATGTTAATGGTTATGCTACCATAGTAAGATGATTCTCCCTCTCTGCTCCCTTCGCGTGCGGTTCGCTCTCTCATTTGTCTCTCCACCAAGAGCCTTCCCGCGAAGTTTCAACCAAGGATAAGAAGGAAGAATCCTCCCCTCTGAAGACTTGGCGTACGAGGGGAGTATGCGCCAATCGAGGATCAAGAGTCTACTCAAGATTCATCGTCACCTTGGACTGAGTGGGTTTATTTGAAGAAGATTTGAAGTTCCTAACCTCTCCTATCTATATCAAATGCCCCTCCTTTGAACCCCAATCCACTGATAGTCCTGATAAAGGTGTAAAACTGTAACAGTAAAAACTGTAGTAAGATGATTCATTTCATAAAACTGCGTGATTATACGGACGACCGAATCCTACCCTTCTGGGGATTGCTATGTGCATAACGCAGTACACGGATGATGATATACTAGTTAACTTTCGTAGTAAGGGGTGAAGAATCCATCTCTGAAAGCTGAAACTACTAGGGGCCAGAATTGTTTATTAATTATTGTTTAAGCACTGGTCTAATATCCTTGTAATTCCTTGCAAGAATTTTGAACCTGGCTTCCTGTTTGCAAAGATATTGATATTTCTTTATTTTATCATACCCTGCATAAATTGCAGAGCTAGAGGGATCTGTTGAATAATCATCCTGAATTATTCCTTACCACAACTATCCTTTGGTGAACCCGATAAGGTGGTTCCACACATTTGTCTTATTGTTAGGCTTCCAAAGCCTTATTGAGACTTGTGTTATCTGGTCTATGTCACCGCAGAAGGTGAACAACGTAATCAAACTGGTTGTTATCTTCAGAGCCACTCTGACTCTGACTACTTTCTAAATCTTCGCTACGAAGCTGAGAAGGGAATCATATTTTTCATGGACATTATGGTAGTTGAGGCCCCGGTGTACTGTAATAACACGAGTGAGTTATGCGAGAATGTTTATCTCGGCTTGGGACGGAGACGGGGATTGACCAACGTATGGGTCACGAAGGGGGACGGGGGGTGAGTGTAGAATGAACGGAGAATGAAATGGAGATAGGGAAGCGAGCCCCTTATATACTGGTGGCTTCATTAGCATTTATCTTCTCTCGCGGTAACCGTGCACACTTCGGCACCGCAGGTTACGACCGGAACGGAATATTCTAAACTGCGTTTACCGTTCAATTCGAAGATGTCTGAGATTGAATGTACATTAGGAAAATTGTTGCAATATAGAACTACTCAACGCAAGAAACGAATAGTCGGAAAAACAAGAAAAAGAATAGAAAACGGGCAAAAACGAAGCCTAGAATATTCTGTTCCGATCGTAATTACAATGCCGACTTACGGTGCTTAGTTCATAGTCGTGGAAACGTGCACGGACGTTGAGTTTTATTCAATAATAGTTCCAACGTTGCCAGAGCAGCCTCCACTTTCGGTCGCAATGCATGCGGCACTGGCCTGGTTCTGCAGAAACCTGGCCTGCTTGAACTTCAGTTTCCTGGCGAAACAGGTCAGCATTCCTCGTCAGGATTTTTGCCAGTTCCGTTTGAACCTGGCTGCTGATTTGTTCAGAACTGAGTTCTGCGACTTGCAGTGTACTCTGGTAATAGGGACCCATGTCCATGTCTAGAGCCTTGATGAGATCCCTACCACAGATGGGTAGTTTCATCGGATTGCTCTTACTGATGACATGGATCCGGAACTGAACCGGGTGTGTACCTCCAATCTTAACTTCCACCTTGGCAACACCTTGGAACGGAATCTTTGCACCATTATAGGGGCATGCAGAGTAGCCGACCGTATCCAGTTTCGGGCTACCCAGTTCCTTACAGGTTTGATAGTCAATGATTGACATTGCCGCACCCGTGTCGATCTCGAATTGGATCGAACGATTGTTCATGAGTATGGGTATCATGATGGGTGGCTCACTGGGCTGTGGGGCCGCATTGTGGAGTTCAGTGTGGAAGAGATCAATGTTCTCCTGCCAGTCCACTGAGTTGACATGTCTTCGCTTTTGGAAGCAGTCAGCCTCTTTGTGTCCCGACTTCTTGCAGAAATGGCATATGATACCTCCGTTTCCTTTGGGAAACGTCTTATTCTGCTGCTGTGGATGCTGAGTCCACGGTGCCTGTGTCTTGGGATGCGGGCGATTTCCCATTTTGGGATAACCCAACTTGTTCAGTTCATGAAGAGAGCTCGCGACTGACGTGACATGCTGTTGAGCAACGTCAAACGCCTGTGCGGATGTGAGGAGCTTCGTCGATGAGTCAGATTCGTTCTCTAGTAGTCTCATTCGGATAGAATCATTCTTGATTCATCTGAGGACAGCCATGCTGATCATGAATCCTCAAAATCCTTGACTTCAGTGAACTTACAGTTTCTAGCGGCTTGTGATATAGCCGCATAGTATTCTGCTAGGCTTTGGCCTTCAGACTGACTCATGTGAAGCAGACGGTACCTTTCGGCCATCACCAACACCTTGGGGGTGTAGTGTGCCTCTAGGAGAGCTATCAGAGTATCGTATGCCTCCGATTCTGGTGG
>LS936246.1:336018-349294 GCA_900490955.1 Micoletzkya japonica | reverse complement strand
CGCTCGTATGGCGATGAAATTCTCGAACATCTTTCGCCAGTAACGCCATGATTTGCCTGGCACGTATACTCCGGGACTTCTGCCCAGGTATACATTATCGGGGTTTATGCCCGAAAACACCCCAGAAACCGTATTGGTCTCAGCCATTGACAGTATTCCAATGGAAGGTACGATTACTGTATGATACAGTAAGTCTGGTCGCCAGTTGAGGCCCCGGTGTACTGTAAGAACACGAGTGAGTTATGCGAGAATGTGAATGCACAATTGATACCCTAACAACTTCCATTGAAGTTGACAATGTGCGCATTCCACCCTGTGGTCAGCCACGATAACGCCCGATAGTTGACATTCTGAGAGGGGGGAGGAAGTTTCACCCAGGTTAAAGCAACCTGTAAGTGTAAGACGAGCCAACCTCGCTTTTTAGACTGGTTGAAAACTAGTATAACTACACGGTACCCGGCGGCCCACGAAGCGTGCCGCGGTCGCTCTGCTTAAACATACAGTAAATTTATCGGTAGATATAGTTACATATCAACGGCAGACGAAAAAAACTAACAGGTATATGAGTAGTGAAAGAACGAAATTCATATGAATGTGCAATGATAACCGTAAAGAAAAAGGGTGCCAGTATTGTTATGTAGCAAACTCGTAATGAAAAATGACACGTAACAAAGAAGATATGAATGACACGTAACAGAAAAAAGGATAAGAAAAGGTATATCTACATATCAACGGAACGCGGAGGCCCGTGTAGAGGATAAAAATAATTATCCGGATTGAAGTATCGCACAAGTAATAATATAAGTAGATAATGCACAAATAACAATCCAAATATAATAAATACAAACAGGGTGTGATTCCAAATATAATAAATACAAACAGGGTGTGATAATAAAAAATATTTGTCGAAGGCTGCAAAATCATAACTATTACAAAAGTTAATTTAATAAAGTAACCTGAAATTGGAAATCATAAAGCAGTGTGGCAAAAGCGGACCGCGCCGAATGCGCCGTGCTTTTTTGAAAAAATCGATTAATTACTGTAGCCATGGAAAAAAACGAAGTAATTTTTTAAAAATTTATTTCCATATCTGTGCTCTCAGATGTGACATTTTTATCTCACACTAACCCGAGTCAAGCATAAAATTAGCCTACTCTCGGTACATCATCACACTCGGAGAATGTGGAACACACGCTCACTCTCCCTCTAAGTTTAACTCTCAAGCTAAACGCTCCTGAACTATTTTGCATCAAATTTTGCAGTAAGTGATAGTCACCATGCCCATCTATTCTATGAACGTTTGATCCGAGTGTCAAGCACGAAAGGACGCGGTATTGTGCCGCTCGTTGTTTTCCAACTATGTCTGAGTAGGGGGATTGACCATGTGGAATCTCCTCATTCTTTCATCCTCTTCCTCACTCTCTTGGTCTTATAATTCCTTATTACCGAATGATTGAGCTACGTTCACCTACTATATACATACAGAATCTGTGAAGTTGAAGCGGTATTCTTCTTATTTGGATGGTACGGTGGGGTCAGGAAATGTTCGACATGGTGAAAGGTGCAGAATTCTTTGAATTCAGCAGAGGTAAACTGTGGTCCGTTATCGCTCACAATCTGTTCCGGGAAGCCATGGGTACTGAAAACCCCCTTCAGCTTCCGAATAGTGAGAGATGCCGTGATGTTGGCCATCTTGATGACCTCCGGCCACGTGGACTTGCCGTCCTCCAAGACCATCCACATGCTGTTCTGTACAGGACCACAGAAGTCAATATGGATCCTCTGCCAAGGATCTCTCAGGGACCTCCCATGGATGCAACGGTGTCTTGGTCAGTTTGTGCCCCAAGACAGCACAGACCTGACATGAGTCAGCCATTTTATCGATCAGTGCATCCATGCCTGGGAACCAGGCACGCATTCGGGCCAGTGCCTTCATGCGAGCCTTCCCGTAATGGTTGGAGTGTAACGCCTTGAGGAACGCCGTCCTCAACAGGCTAGGAAGGATCATCCGTCCGTTCCAATACAGTGCTCCATCCTCCAGACTCAACTCTTCAGCTCGTCGAGCGTACTCTCTGAGGTCTGGATTTTTCTCATGATGTTCGAATCCCTTCGACATCTTCTCTGTCACCTTGACGAGTACAGAGTCCTTTGAGGTACCCAGAACCAACTGTTCTCGAGAGAAGGGGGACCAGGTCAAATGTTCGTTAGCCCATCTCTGTACCTCATCCTCAGCGCGAACCAGGTACGTGGACGGCAATTCGTCACGCCTGGGAAGTCGCGAGAGGCCGTCTGCATTACCGAACTCTTCGGTACGACGGTACTCGATGTCAAAAGTGTACATCATCAGCCGAATGCCCCATCGGCTCAACCACTTGGCTGCAATCACCGGGGTCTCATGCTTGGGACCGTAGATATGCACCAGAGGTTGATGATCGGTCAGAAGCGTGAACTTCCGACCATAGAGGAACTGAGAGAATTTCTCCACACCATACACAATGCCCAAGCCTTCCTTCTCAATCTGGGCATAGTTCCTCTCAGCCTTCGTCAGGGAACGTGATGCATAAGCAATGACCTTCTCAAGACCATTCTCGTACCGATGGTAGATTACAGGTCCCAAGCCGTACTCGGACGCGTCCGTCGCGAGAACTACCGGTACCTTCGGGTCATAGTGCGCCAGCACATCGACGTCAGTCAGCCGTCTTCGAATAGATTCGAAGGCTTTCTGTTGCTCACTTCCCCAGACGAACTCAGCGTCCTTCTTCCGGAGTGTGTTCAACGGAGAAGCCAGCGTCGCAATGAATTTACCGTAGTAATTCACGATTCCCAGGAACGACTCAACCTGCTTCAAATTCTCGGGAGGTGGCATTTCGAGCATGGCTCGGATCTTTTCTTGGGAGGGCCGAATGCCCTCCTTGTCCACCACATGTCCCAAGAATTCCATCCGTTCAACGAGAAATTCGCATTTATCACGGCTGAGCCGGAACCCTGCTTGTTCCACGCGACTCAGGACGGATCTCAACCTTTTGAGATGCTCCTCGTCCGTTTCAGCCGTTATCGTGATATCATCCAGATAACACAACACACCCGGAATGCCTGCCAGCGTCTGTTCCATGATCTCCTGAAAGATCGCAGGCGCAGACGCCACACCAAATGGCAGCCTCTGGTACTGGAACAGGCCTTTCTCAGTATTCAGTACGAGGTACTTCTTAGACTCTTCCTCTAGCTCTACTTGAGTGTAAGCATCCTTGAGGTCAATCTTTGAGAACTTCTGCCCACCATTCAGCTGATGAAACATATCATCCGGCTTAGGCAATGGATACTGCGCAATATCCAGGATCGGGTTCACCGTCACCTTGAAGTCTCCACAGAGTCTCACTTTGCCATTTGGCTTCGGGACTACCACCAGCGGTGTAGCCCAATCGGCATGGTCAACCTGCTTGAGGCTCCCCTGTTCGACCATCCGATCAAGGGTCGCATTGACCACTTCCTTCAGTGCATAGGGCACGGGTCTCGCACGAAAAAATCGCGCCTGGGAGTTCTCCACCTTGAACTTGAGAGCGGCCTTCATGGTCACGCACCTCCCCAGGCTCTTGCTGAACACCTCAGCATGATCACGCAGGATCAGGTCAACTTCACGAGCCAAGACCATCTTGTCGTTAGTTGCAACCTGGTGCACCAATCCTGACTTGTAGACCGGACCCATGTCCATTCCGAATGCCTCAATGGCATCCCTGCCCCACAACGCGGGAGCATCAGAACCGAGAACATGCATATTCAACGCTTTCTTCTTATCACACCACTCGACTGAGACTGTCATTACTCCTTCGAATGCAAGGGCCGTGCCGGCATACGACCTTGCTTCAAGAGAAGTCCTTTCCAGTCGAGGGCACCCGAGTCCTTTCCAGGTACTCAAACCGATGATCGTTATGGACGATCCGGTATCCAACTCAAAGGGTACTCCAATCCCGAGCACCTTAGCGTGAATCATGCACTTACAAGGAGTGGTTGTAACCATGCGGAGAAATTTTGATATGAGAAACATTGCTTCTAGGGAAGTTTCACGTGCTGATTCCAAATCTTCAATCAGAAAACTCCGGAGTAAGCGATTTTTCGAGATAATTGAGTTCAAAGTTTACACGTGAGTTGATATGCGACGAACATGAAGAGGGTAGACTGATTTATCGGAGACAGGAAGGAAGAATGAGGGAATCGTCCGCTTTATATACCCGCGGCGGATGTGACTTCTTCAAGGATGGAATGTCGATATCTTCATTATCCAGGGGACGCGAACGATTACATTAATCCTACTATCCAATAATGGAATTAACTCCCCTTCTAGAGTCTTGTCAATGGTTACCTCTCAACTCCTCCCCAAGTGGGTAACCCAGCCACTTCACGTGTATAACTACCGTATAGCCATCCAGCCCTTTATTCCATACTAGTTACGGTAGAGCGGAGTGGGGGACGGGCGGTCTGCTTGGCTTCTCTCACATGCCCTCTTCGGGGGGTGCTCCAGTACGACCCCCCTCGGTAAGCAGCAAGAGTGCGTGCAAGATTTGACGTAGGATGGCGACTATTTCTGGATTGAGAACCAGCTGCGGGGGCGCGGGGCCTCGGGGACGTCTGCACCTGCATATCCGCCCCCTTCGATATGCCCATCATTACTGTATTTTCCGCAACCCCCGGGAAACGTTCTATCTCGCCTTAGTTAGTCCGTGCTACCGTAGTCTAGACTGACTGTCTTTCTTTTACACAATGACTACAGTACTCACACGGAACATTGGCGTCCTCCGCCATGAGGTGTAGACATAATTGCAGAGCGGACGAACGGGAGGACACGGCGGGGGTTCAGCCAGTAACTGAGTACCTCTCGTCTCCACGCTCGCCTTATATACCCCTCGAGGGGGACGCAAATGTGCCCGTTTACTCGATTAACCTAGACTCTCTAATCAGACTTTCTAGTCTGTTTCATTCCATCATTCCTCCTCACCACTGACGGTGGTTTCTTCCTTGAGTGGGAAAATTGGAGTTCGAGGTTGGTCTGATTATGCTTACATCTCCCCTTTGGGAAGTTCAGTCATAATCGTCACCCCATGCCTCTACATCTCCTTCTTCCCTTGCTCTCTCAGAGCTCCTCTTCATATCTTCTGGGAGGTCTCCTCTCCCTGCTGGACCTCCGAACCACGTGCCTGGTCTCATCTTTCTTGTACTTCCGGGGGGCGTTCGTATCCACGACACGCCTCGAAAGTCTGGGAGGGCTTTTCGGGGGTTTATTCCCTGTGAAACCCATTCAGCCTCTTCTCCAATTCCTCCCAGGTCATCTTTCTCTTTTTGAGTTGATTAGCATGACATTGCCGCTGTCCATGCCCATAGTGAACTTCATATCTATTCTCACCCAGAACGGACAGTATGATTCCATGCAACCAAGCATCTCCACCTTTCATAGGATTCTGGACCAACACCTGGTCTCCGACTACGAAACTTCTGTTCGTTGATATCTTGTCGTGCTGACGTTTCATACTGTCTCGGTACCTCTGAGATACGGTAGGATTGACATGCTCCTGAGTCAGAATAGGGGTAGCATCCATGCCCAACCTTACTTGTCTTCCCATCAGCATGAATGCCGGAGATACTCCTGTTGCAGGGTGCGGCGTCGCACGGTACTGTAGGAGCATCTCTTCTACTACCTCAGCGGGGGGCTGTCCAGCCCTTACGCCCTTCTCCAACGTTTTCTTAAACGTTTGCACGAATCTCTCTGCTTCTCCATTACTGTTAGGATGATACGGTGGAGTAAGCAGATGCTCGATATTCTTCTCTTTGCAGAATTTCCCGAATTCTGCAGAAGTCAACTGTGGTCCATTGTCACTCACAATCTGCTCGGGATATCCGTGAATGCAGAATACCCCCCTTAGTTTCCGGATAGTCATACTTGCCGTGATATTAGGCATTTTGGCTACTTCCGCCCACTTTGTCTTGGCGTCTACCATGACCATCCACATGCTGTTCTCCACTGGACCACAGAAATCGATATGTACCCTTTGCCATGGTTTCTCTGGTACTTCCCACGGGTGTAGAGGTGTTTTAGCCAACCTATGACCCAGCACCTCACACACC
The DNA here is from genome assembly GCA_900490955.1 of Micoletzkya japonica. Classification (NCBI taxonomy): domain Eukaryota; kingdom Metazoa; phylum Nematoda; class Chromadorea; order Rhabditida; family Diplogasteridae; genus Micoletzkya; species Micoletzkya japonica. The sequence goes on along the minus strand of LS936246.1, from coordinate 343,180 downwards.
TCGCATGCCTCTGCCATGGCATCAATGTGCTTATCCATACCAGGAAACCATACCCTGAGTCTCGCTAGTGACTTCATTCTTGCCTTTCCATAGTGATTGGCATGCATCGCCTTCAGAATAATCATTCGCAGCTTGCTCGGCACAATCACCCTACCATTCCAGTACAGTATACCATCCTCATAGCTCAGCCCTTCCGCTCGCCGAGCGTACTCGCGGAGCTCCGTTTCCTTCTCCTTTCTAGGAAAACCCTTTTGCATTCTCCGGAGGACCTCGATGAGTACTGAATCTTTCGCAGTTTTGAGAATCAGCTCATCCCTTGCGAATGGGGTCCATGTCAAGTGTTCCTTCGCCCACTTCTGAACCTCATCCTCCTGCCGAACCAGATCCACGGATGGCAACTCATCCTTCCGAGGCAAACGCGACAACCCGTCCGCGTTACCGAACTCCTCGATCTTCCGATACCCGATCTCGAAAGCGTACATCATCAACCTGATGCCCCATCGATGTAGCCTCTTTACAGCGATTACTGGCATTTCATTCTTTGGTCCATAGATCCGAACCAACGGTTGATGATCTGTTAGAAGTGTGAACTTCCTACCATAGAGGAACTGAGAGAACTTCTCTACTCCATACACAATGCCCAATGCCTCCTTCTCAATTTGAGCATAGTTCCTCTCCGCCTTGGTCAATGAACGTGACGCATAGACCTTCTCCTGGCCACTTTCATACCGATGGTAGATCACCGCTCCCAACCCGTAGTCTGAAGCATCTGTTGCTAGCACTACCGGGACCTCCGGATCATAGTGGGCTAACACATCTACCTCGGTCAATCTCTTTCGAATGGCTTCAAAAGCCTTCTGTTGATCGTCTCCCCAGACGAACTCCACTTCCTTTTGTCTGAGTGTAGTAATTCACCATTCCCAAGAACGACTCCACTTGCTTCACGTTCTCCGGGGGTGGCATTTCCAACATCGCCTTGATCTTGTCCGGCGAAGGACGGATTCCCTCCTTATCCACCACGTGCCCCAAGAACTCCATTCGCTCCACGAGAAATGCACATTTCTCTCGGCTGAGACGGAACCCTGCTTGTTCCATACGACTCAATACCATTCTCAATCTCCTGAGATGCTCGGTATCATTCTCAGCCGTTACCGTGATATCATCCAGATAGCACAACACACCCGGAATACCAGCCAGCGTCTGTTCCATGATCTTCTGGAAAATCGCTGGTGCTGACGCCACTCCAAATGGCAACCTCTGGTACTGGAACAGACCCTTCTCGGTATTCAGTACCAGATATTTTTTTGACTCTTCCTCTAGCTCTACTTGCGTGTAGGCATCCTTGAGGTCAATCTTGGAGAATTTCTGCCCTCCGTTCAACTGATGGAACATGTCATCAGGCTTCGGAAGCGGATACTGCGCAATATCCAACAGAGGTTTCACTGTTACCTTGAAATCTCCACAGAGTCTCACCTTCCCATCAGGCTTCGGTACTACCACCAACGGGGTAGCCCACTCCAAATGGTCGATCTGCTTCAAGCTTCCTTGCTCGACCATCCTCTCGAGAGTCTCATTTACTCTCTTCTTCATGGCATACGGTACCGTTCTCGCACGAAAAAATCGCGCTTGGGGTTCAGGTTCCTTGAACTTGAGTGAAGCCTTCGCAGACTTACACCTCCCCAACTTCTTGCTGAACACTTCAGCATGATCCCGCAGGACTAGGTCGACCTCTCTAGCCAATTCGGCTTTGCTCTTGGTCCGGACCTGGTGCACCATTCCTGCCTTGTAGAACGGGCCCATATCCATGTCAAATGCCTCAATGGCATCCCTTCCCCACAGGGAAGGCGCATTGGAACTCGGAACGTGAATCCTCAGCATTTCTCTCTTATCACGCCACTCGACTGCAGTCCACAATACTCCCTCGAAAGTCAAAGCCGTGCCGGCATACGACCTTGCTTCGACAGAAGCCCCACTCAGTCGAGGACTACCAATGCTCTTCCATGTACTGAGGCCGATAATGGTCATCGCAGAACCAGTATCAAGTTCGAATGGAACTTTCTCCCCCAGTACCCTTGCTGAGAGTACACATTTCGCCGGAGGTTTCCGGGTGACCATGTTCACTTCGTAATCATACTCGGGCTCGGCCTCCCCGAGACCCACTCTGTGCGTTTTCGGTCCTTTCCGTTGTTTCGGACAATCTCTCATAAAGTGATTAGGGTCACCACACTTGAAGCAACGACGCTCGTTCTTACCCTGCGAGGGCTTCCCCCGCTGGGCGTCGTGCTTCCCTCCCTTGTTCTGATCCTTCCAACTGACATGTTTTGACTTGCCATGATGGCTCCGCCGAGACTTGTCCCGTCGATCAAAACCCGGTCGGGAATACTGTTTCCCTCCCCGGTTCTGAGTCGACACATGAGTCTTGTCCACTTCGTGGACCCCGGACCAAATATGGCGTACTTCCTGTACACCCCGTCCGACACGTTCATATTCTTCTGCCTTTGCGAGCAGCTCTGCTGACTTCTTCTCAGAATCCTCCAATAACCTTTTACGGGTTTCATCGGATCGGATTCCGCTCAAGAAGGCCATACTCACTAACAGATCCCTAGGATCCGTTACACTTGCCAGCTCGCACATCTTGGCTGCGTTCTGCAGCTCTGCATAGAACTCGGACACCGATTGACCCGGCTTCTGCTGTAGACTTAAGAGCTTGAATCTCTCCGACAGTAGCAACACCGTCGGGGAGAACGTCTTGCTCATCACCGTTTTCAAACTGTCATAAGTCTCGTCCTCAAGAGTCTTGCCAGGCAACACTCCCTCTAAGACCGCATAATTCGTCGGGCCAATCACTCCCAAGAGAATCAACTTTTTCTCTTCCTCGTCCACCACTTTCTTTAGTCGCATACAATTCTCCACCATCTTCAGCCAGATTCTGAAGTCACTACCGGGAACAAAAGCTCCCGGATAACCATACCCTTGGTTATTCCCTTCAGACCTCTGTCCGGAACTTCCCGGCGTTGGTGCCATGGGTACCACCCCCACCGCATCCACACTGTGCACCTCCCACTTCAGGTGCTCCGTATCATCCCGGACAGTCATGGTGTCCTCCACGACGACCCTCCTGGTCGTCTCAGATCTGTGGGACCCATCACCCCCAGCTTCCACCAATCGTTGACAGCTAATTACACGGCCATGCCGCCCGCTGTTACAACCGGTTTAGCCAGAGATGGGGATCCCTATGACCTCTTCTACGGGTTTAGGGAGACAGCCCACACCCCCATGTCCCGTCAATCCTTGGCAGCTCTTTACACGGCCATGCTGTTAGAATTGGTAAGGACAGGGAGGTGGGCAGCTGCTGCTTCGGGCCCATCCCGGGCGGCTCTCTCAAAACATACTGTGGACACCGCGGTCCCTTGACTTCTCCTCCCAGCCGAAGATATAGAGTTCGATCGTCTGGTCGCCAGTTGATATGCGACGAACATGAAGAGGGTAGACTGATTTATCGGAGACAGGAAGGAAGAATGAGGGAATCGTCCGCTTTATATACCCGCGGCGGACGTGAATTCTTCAAGGATGGAATGTCGATATCTTCATTATCCAGGGGACGCGAACGATTACATTAATCCTACTATCCAATAATGGGATTAACTCCCCTTCTAGAGTCTTGTCAATGGTTACCTCTCAACTACGTGTTTCTCCCTTTGCGCGCCTTCCGGCACTTCGTCGAGCTGCTGCAGCTTGCTAAGCGTAATTGTTAGTGTAGTGGATAGGCTCTATTAATATGAAACTTTTTTCGTGGGTTCGATTCCCCCATCATTATTTTCACTTTTGCTTTTTGGCAATGGCGAGAAAACGTATCTTTGCCTTGTTTATGATACTTGGTCTTTCGTTTCTCTCCTAGGAGAGAAAATAACAAAAAGAAAAAAGTTATTTTTTCAGATTGTAATCAATGTGTACTGCTATGTCCTACAACAGCAACTTTTAATGGTTTCACGTTTTCCAACAGCTTTCGCAAAATAGCAAAAGTGAAAATAATAATGGGGGAATCGAACCCACGAAAAAGTTTCATAGTGATAGCGTCTATCCACTACACTACCAGGTCACGCTTCGGAAGCTGCAGCAGCTCGACCAAGAGCCGGAAGGCGCGCAAAGGGAGAAACACGTGTAAACTTTGAACTCAATTATCTCGAAAAATCGCTTACTCCGGAGTTTTCTGATTGAAGATTTGGAATCAGCACGTGAAACCACCCTAGAAGCAATGTTTACAGTTTACAGTTTACAGTTTTACACCGTTTATCTGGGCTAACAGTGGAGGGGTATCCAAAGGAGGGAGTTTTGATAGATAGGAGAAGACTGGGTCTTCAAATCTTCGTCAAGCACTCACTCAGCCCGTGGTGTCCATGATCTTGAGTATCCTCGCAATCCTGGTTTGGCGCTAGTTCCCCCGTGCGCCAAGTCTTCATGGGGAACGATTCGTCTTCTTGTCCGAGATTGAAAGGGGTGGTCGGCTCTCTTCGTTCTCTCTCGATCAAGCGCACCCCTTTCAAGCAATGTTTGTCATATCAAAATTTCTCCGCATGGTTACAACTACGCAAGGGGGCCGTCTCATGACCGTATGCACTTCATACTTTTCGGGCTCAGGCGTTTCCTGGGAAACCCTGTTCGCTCTCGGTCCGTTCTTATACGGACAACTCGAGGCCCCGTGCTTGTCACTGTTGCATTTGAAGCAACGACGGTCGTGATTCGAGGTTTGCCCTCCTCGATGACCGCCCATTCCGGCACCCTGTTTCTCAGGTCCCTTCCAGTGGGAGTTGCTCGACTTGATCTTAGGGGTTTGTCGAGGCTTATGCCACCCACCATGCCCATTCTGAGGTTTCCCTCCTTTATGGACATTGGGAGCCTTGTTCACCGCGTGAACAAGCTGGCCCCCACCACGGCGTACCTCCGGCACGCCGCGCCCGATGCGTTCGTACGCCTCAGCCCTGGCCAACAATTCCGCCGACGTCTTTTCGGAATCTTCCATGAGCCTTTTACGGGTCTCATCGGATTGAATTCCGCTCAGGAACGCCATACCAACCAGTAGCAGCTCGGCATAGAACTCGGACACTGATTGACCCGGTTTCAGTAAGAGTACTGTAGGCGCGAAAGTCTTAGTCATAACCTTCTTCAATTCATCATAGGTCTCGTCTTCGAGAGTCTTCCCAGGCAAGACTCCTTCTAAGACCGCATAGTTCATTGGGCCAATCACACCCAGGAGCGTCAGACGTTTCTCAACATCGTCAGTCACCTTCTTCAGCCTCATACAATTCTCGACCATCTTTAACCAGATGCGAAAGTCGGAACCAGGCACGAACGCGGCGGGGTAGTTGTAACCGTAGTTACCCCGTCGGTTCTCGGGATGGGGCCACTCGTTGGCGCCCCCATTTCCACGGCATGCACACTGTGCACGCCCATCAGTCCCCTCGGGACTGATTCACCACCGTACTCGCTCCGAGATACGGTATAGGGGTAGTGTAGCGCCGCACACCCTCCGCGGGTGTCGGATACAGACCTCCTGGTTCCACTTGCACAGGAGCTGGTCTCAGATACGGTATCAGCGCCTCTAGTCAGTCCCACAAACCACAGCATCGAGCACGAGCGGGCCACTGGGGAACCGGGGCTGATAGGAAGAGCTGTGGTTACGGTAGAGTGGGAGGACGAGGGTGAAGCACCGTATCGAGAAGTGGCCGAAGACGGCGACAGCACATTCGTTCTCATGGTCGCCAGTTGTGTTGTTAGCACAAGGGGACGATGAGAGAGAGCGTTTATCTTCTGGGTAGGGAATGGAATGGGGGGCGGGGTCTTCTTATATACTGCCCACGACCGCGACGCACACGCTTCGCGTCCGAGAATGCTTCGTTGAATATGCCCGTGACGGATCCTTGCCCCGAGACGACTACGAATGATACGAGAGGACTGATACTCTGATCACTCATCCTAACTCTATTTTATCAAAATACTACCAAAGAGATCTTCTAATAGCTTTCGTTAGAGACTCTGGGTACTGATCTATAATCTATCCATCTCGTATCTAATATTGCTATACAATAGAGCAGGGGAAAAATACTGTATTTGATTATATTTTTCGGGATAAGACCCCTCCCGCGCGCACAACGTCTTTTACTATAAAATGACCCATACCGCACCGCAAAATTACCCCCACCGCTGTTCTAAATTCTCCATTTACATGCCCACCCTACCGCAGCCGGAAAATTACCCCTACCGCACAGTAAATTTCAAATATGAGTATTTATCCCCTGCAATAGAGTGATCGAAAGTTCCTGAATTTTCAGTCGTGGGAGTAGTTGGAGCTGTCAGAGGTGTGACAAAATGGATTATAACATCAGCTTTTGAAGCAGTAGCGACTAACATTTCTTTCGAAATAATGAGTTATTGAATGATCTCCGATACATGAACATCTGTCATATACTGGCTGTTCTTTATCGTACCATACCCAAACACAACAGTCTATCTTTCGTACCTTGAATGAGCACAAAGACACCGGAATCCGGCTTGTGTGGTCCTTCCCTTTTCGCTATGTAAGATTCGCTAAGAAGTTATCTTGAATATTAAGTTATTCTAAATTATTTCATCATCATTCTTGTCTGAGTCTCTCGTCGTGGGCGGTTGCCCCCTTTCGTCTCTCTCCCGAAGATCGACAAGGATCCTTCCCCCCCCCCAACGTCCATGGGATGGCCGATGACGCGAGGATGGAAGAGATGGAGAAGGCCTTGGAAGAAGTGAAGGTGGACGTGATGGCGGTGCAGGAAGTGAGGAGGAAGGAGGAGGCGACGATTCAACTTCAATTCAGGTCGAATCTTCTATCATTCTCGCACTGATAGTCGCAGTGCCGGCGTAGGATTCTTCCTTGATAGTTCTTTGGCCAGGTCTGTGGTCAGATTCGTGTCGATTAGTCCCCGCATATGATTTCTTGACCTGCAGTTTGGCCGCGTCCTTTTCCGCCTTTTCTCTGTCTATGCGCCCGCTTCATCCCGTCCTCAATCTGAGTTTGATGATTTCATGAGAGAGCTTGAGAATGCTTACACGGATACTGTACCACAGGCACGCTCTTTCCACAAAATCTCCAAAATCATTCTTGGTGATCTCAATAGCAGAGTCGGGCGTT
>LS936246.1:284615-331308 GCA_900490955.1 Micoletzkya japonica | reverse complement strand
CAACCGCTTTGCGGGAGAAGTCGACAGGAGAATTCGAGCCGCTAATTTCGCCTTTTCTAAGTATCGCACGATCTTCACCAATCGACAAGTACCTATGCCCATCAAAAAGCGCCTTTTCGAAGGCGCGGTCCTCCCTGCTCTCACGTACGGCTCTGAAACTTGGGTACTCACCGGGAGACTGGAGAACAAAATTGCTGTGACTCAGAGGAAGTGGCAGCGCTCAATGCTCGGGGTAAGTTTGCTTGACAGGAGGACGAATGAGTGGGTGAATAGACATGCTAATGTAAGGGACGCGGTTCGATGCTGTAGAGAGAGGAAGTGGTTGTGGGCTGGTCGCATCGCGGGTCTTGATTATCGGAGGTGGTCGAGGGCTGTTTTGGAATGGCATCCGCGTGGGCCTAAGCGAAGGCAAGGTCGGCCAGTTATGAGATGGAGAGATGACTTGGAGAAGGCGATCGGACCCGAATTCTTGAGGAAGGCGCAAGACAAGGCAGAATGGAAGACACTCATGGCGCTTCAGATCCAGTGACCCCCAACACCTGGTCCCTGCCCTGCTGATCTTGATAAAGAGCGTAAAACTAAGAAAAAACTAAAATTATTTCAAGGCTTTGGGAAGTCGTTCTAATAGTCAAACACAGTTTTGATTAGTGTACGAAAAGTATTGAAAAATACTTGGAATTCTGTACAGGATAATGAAGAGGTAACCATAAACGAGCTACTATCATGTATGTACTCTGCTAACGTAATTTGTGCTTGTACACCTTACCCGTCCAGTGCTAAGAAAAAGTATCTTTACTTCGAATTGCAGCAGCTTGGACAAATGAAGAAGTGCTATTCTTGCACATTTTTCATCACTCAATGGGTAAATCCTCAAATCCTCAATGGTAAACTTCATACTAATCTTTGTTGAGAGGAGACTCGCGATGAAGATCCTGCTGAAGAAGGCCATGAGAGAGCATCCCCCAACGGTGCAGGACATCCCCCAACGGTGCAGGATATCATTTTGAAGAAAGCATACTGATTGAGCTGGCAATAAATTATAATGTAATATAATGCTAGACAAACCTTGTTTGTTGAAGTATAATATGTATTATGATTAATTGCGGGATCAATCAAGATCCCACCCTAATCCCTACCCAAGTTTCATTCTAAGCAAGCGGTTTCATGGTAAGGTGGAATTCTCAATAGTGACTGAGCAGCGCTATCACCTAGAGATCCATTGCATCAAGCAATATCTTCGGTAGAGTTGCGCAGACTGGTCATTCTGGGCAGTATTTTGGCGACGAGACGCGTCGCGGTTAAGAATGATACGTGAAACATAAGCACTGTACTGACCGGTCTGCACAACTCTAATCTTCGGTTAGCCGCTGTTTTAGCAGCTCGTTAGCTTATTTCCGGTCACCATTGCAAGTGTGCTATCACGTCCTTCGGCCAAGCACCATGCTTGCAAGCTAACACTACGTTTTATCGAATTTCGTAAGATAGTCCTCATAATCATGATGAGGCGAATTACAGCTTATTAGTTGCAGAACGCACTATTATGATCTTATGGTTAGGATAGCAATCCTTGAACTCGGAAATCACTCCATCTGACTGAGGTCACGATAATCCAACGTTGGAATACTTCGTTACATTGCTAATTTAAGTCACCAATGTCAAAACGATTTACCTTCGACCACGTTTTATGAAGGGATAATCAACGCTTTTTTTTCATTTTTTTGCTAGAATGTGCGCTTAATGGATGAGCAAACATATTAGAGTCTGAAATTTTGCAAAAAAATGAATTTCGAATAAATCTGTACGTGATCTGTACGTATCTGTGCTGTATTCGAAGTGTGCAAATGCAAATAATCTTGACGTAATCATCATTTGATAAAGCGATATGATTTGTTAATTAGGTTTGGTAGAATAAGAGGAAAAGTGTACGTATGATTAATATCTCATTAAAACGCTTTTAGGCTGTGAAAAAATATAAAAAATGAAGGCTCTTTTTTGAATTTTTTTTGCCGAAAACGTAGGCACTTCGGAAGCCGTCGACGTGACTATTTTATCTATGGTGGGATTGCTTGTTTGAGGCAAGAATGGACGTCACATTCGGAAGTTGAACAGTGAATGCAGAGTATTCACGCAGGTCTCCCAGGTCAGCATACTTTTAGTCGTCTTTTTCTGTAGGAGATTGGTTTGTAGGAGGAAGGAGAGTTCAAGACAATTCGAATCAGTGGAACGATTGAGGGAATTAAGGCAGCTCAGGTTTGAAGAGGAAGGCGAAAGGGATACTGTAGGTCAAAGGTGTAAACGGTTTGAAGAGAAGAGCTAAAGGGATACTGTAGGTTAAATGTGTAAATGGCTTGAAGAGACGAACTAAAAGGATACTGTAGGATAAAGGTATAAATCAAGAAAGGTTTGTTGTACTGTTTGGATACATTGAATTTGTTGTATCTTCCTTATGCACTACGTTCTGCTCCATAGAATAGATGCGTATGCAAATTAAGAGAATGGAGGTGAGAGAGCATGAAAATAAGAGTGACGCAGACACGGTCGCGGAACGTAGTGCCTTAACTTATGCGTTGTTGTAGATTCGTATTATGTCGATGGTTGACTCGCAAGGGAAGAAGAATGAAGAGTGGATTGAACCGACTGTGTGTGAGGTAAGGGTTGCGGGTTGCCGGAGACGTTCTCGGTCTTAAGCGTATCATTGATAATCGTTTGTAGGAGCTTGAAATGATGACGAAGCTCAAGAGTGACCTCGAGGACGACCCTTCATCGTATTAATCTTTATTTATCATATTAATCATTATTTAATCTCTTCACACTATAACCATTTTAAGGCTAATGGTTATTTCTTAAAAAGAAAATGTTTCCAAATAAGCCAAGAATTACGTCCCCACTGAGCTAAAAGTTGCAGTTGGGTCTCTTGGCATTGTTCATTCATAGCGAAAAGGACAAGTTTGTTGTTTGGTGATGAATACACTTTGTTGTTGTTATGAACAGCTCTTGTTATGCTAGGGAATACTCCCTTTCGTCTTGTTTAGACACTTATCTTTCGCCGATGAACGATCGAGAGAGGAGAAAGGAAATAATATTGGTTTGAGGAGGGGAGGGGGGACAGGAGGAGGAGAGAGAAGAAGAGGGGGGAGAGAGCCTAGTACCATAGATCAAGAGTGTTTTTGTGTTTTCGTGCCTGTTGCAAAGGCTCACAAACAATGATGATACACTCCTTCCACTGCTTTTTCTTCCCCTTATAGCAACTCGTACCCTTTATTCCACTCCCGTATACTGCAAGTACCTCCTCTTCAATTAATCTGTTTATCTTCTAAATAGTTAGTGAATCGAAGACAGAACAGTGTGAACACGCGCATTGAAGAGTGCATTGCAGTGAAAAAGAGGAGAAGAGACACCTAATGGAGACTCCCGCCACGAAGAGAGCCGAAAAAGGAAGATTACGGTAGGATTGGGCGGAAAACCGTAGAGAGGTCCAGAGGGACGAGGGACTGTCCTTCTGGGTATGGGATCCGAATGCACAACCGGGAAGTGGAGGGGAGAAGTCACTAGGATACGGTAGGTATGCTAGGAGTACTGTAGATTGGGATACGGTGGGAAGTCTAGGAGGGGAAAGGCCACTAAAAGAACTACCGGGTGAGACAAGGACACACGAAAAGGTACGTGAAGAAGGCATCTATGGGGGGAGGGTACGGTAGGTTCCTAGAGGTACGGTAGGTAAGTTGAAAGAAGACACTCGAGTATACGGTAATCGATGCTAGAAAACGGCACCTCTCAATCCATATCTATCGTATTCTATTAAATAAATCAGCACATAGGAAACGAAACGAGAAGAAGAAGAAAACAAGCAAAATGTACTCGGTTTCTAGACAAAGAAAATAGAACAAAATTGATGCCTATACTCTTCAGATGGGATAGGTAATGAGGAGAGTAGAAAGGAATAATAATAATAGTAATCGGTTCATAAGAAGAGACGAATCATTGGAAGGAGCGAGAAACACGAGATCAATCGACGACTTATACTAACATGCCAATAGGTTACGGTAGATGATCACTATGACGTCGACGAATACCAACTGACTAATTGACGGTTACGGTTACGGGATACGGTAGGACTAGAGAAGGAACGGAGCCGAATGTTGGGCTGAAGCGAGTTTGGAGAGGGTGAGGAGGGGTTCGAGAAGAGAAGCAGATGAGGGGGGAGAGGAATCGGAGAGCGAAGAGGTGTTGAATTGGAGCAGACCCGATACTGTAATGGAAGGGAATGATGGGGGGTCAGACGGGTCAGATTGATGATCGGGAACAGAAGAGAAGTGATAGGGCATTCTGAGAAGAATGAGGGGTGACGAAGGGGGGAGATAAGAGGGAGAGAGAGTACATCAAAGCACATAAATGAAAGGAAGAGACATACCTTGTTGGTACATGAGACTGGTCAGGATCTGTTGAGCGTAGAGATTGACGTGTTCTTGTGTGAGAACTGACTCTGTCGGGGGAGGGATCGGGTACGTCGCTGTCGGCTTGGGAAGACACATCTCAAGGAGCTCGATTTGCGGGCAATCAAGCGAGTTGTACAACCATCCCATGGTCTACCGTATGCTAGCCCATCTACAGTATCCCCCGACCCACCTCGTTGGAAGGAGAAGCACTGTTGCTTGAGTGGGGACTGCCCCCGGGACTCTCCTCGACCCTTCCCATTGCCATCCCCATGGATCCCCCCGATCCCTTGCCCAATCCTCCTCTTCCTCCCTTCGTTCCATTCCTATTTCTCCTTCTCAACGTCTGCTTATCACTCAATTCGGGAACGACTGTCCAGTAGTGGCCTGCAACTGCTCATTCATTCATTCCTTCCCATCCCCCCTACTCCCCCCTCCCAACCCCCCTACTCCCCCTTCCCAACCCCCCTACTCCCCCCTCTCACTCCATTCACACACTCGCTCGTTGCTCATGCTGTGTTCCCTAAAGTCCCTAAGGGAAGGAAAAGGACGAGAAGAGAAGAGCGAAACATTCAAGGAAACGAGAGAGAAGAGGGAAAGACTGCCAAAACATGCAAGGGAGAGGGAGGGGAGAGAAGCCAAAGGTGAAAGAGGGAGGGAAATAGGGTTAGGACGGGGGAGAGAGAGTTACGAGGGAAGAGGGAAGAGGGAAGGAACGAGGCTGATTGGCTAGACGCGAAACAACGTTGACGTTGCAGACCCCTCTTATGGGACGATACAAGGTTCGAGTGGATGGAAAAGGAAGAAGAAGAGGGAAAGAGGAAGGGAGAAGACCTACTTGAGAGATACTAGGGGAGAAGTCATTAGCAGACCTACCTCACACTTATTACTACCACTCCATCCTAGCTACAGTAATCCCATATCACATCCGTAATCTACCGTACCTTTCAACAACAATTTCCTCATCTACCGTAACCCGCTCTCATCTACCGTACTACTCACCAACAACTCCCGAAGCGTTCGTCTGTTTGAGGGGAAGTTTGACGAAGCAATCATGCAGGGATAGATTGTGTCGAATGGAGTTCTGCCATCCCCATTGATCGGGGCGAAGCCGATAGTAGGGGTGGAGCATGCGAATCACCTGCAATATACCGTATACTCACAATCTACCGTAATCCTATCGCAAACTGACTCGATGAGTCCCCTTTGAATAGAGTGATGTGTGTATGTGTTTCCCCCCATCTCCATGTTCATTTTCATTTCCCCTTCCCTCCCTTTCCCCTCGTTCCCTTCTATTCCTTCTTCCATGTTTCTCTCTCTTTTTCTCGCCCGAATACGGCTTAATGAGTGAAGATGATAGAGTGTTGTGAAGGAGAGACCCAGGAGGGGAGAGGGAGGAGAGGGGGAACTGAGGGAGAGAGAGTCTATGGAACGAGGAAGAAGGCTGACCACAGTGCGAGTTTGATGTTGCAGAAGGAAAAGGGAAGGAGAGGGAACACAAAACAGAATAAGGGAGGGAGGGAGACTGGCTTCACTCTTCTACCGTATCCCTCTCTCTCTGTACCGTACCCTACCGTACTCCTGTTCCTACCATATACCCTCTCCCTACCGTATCCCTCTTCTTGTTCTCTTGTACCCCAAATGTCCCCTTCTCTGCTCTCGTCACATCTCTCACGAGGCGCCTTCAAGACGACAGATAAGCCCATTGCTTATCGTGAAAACACAAAAGCACCGTCTTATTCAACCACTCGTAGACTAAGCAATAGAGAAGAGAAGGGAATGCGGGAAAGACACGTAGACCATACAATAAAAGAAAGAGGACGGGGATAGACGAAGCATAGACTCTTAACTGCTCTCCGCTTATTCCCTCTCTCAGTTCCGTGCCATAACCCTCCTCTATAACTTCTTTCCCTTCCTTCGCGTCCAAATTGAACATGCAAATCATTGGACACCCACACGTTAACCAAACGTTGCAAAGCAAGCTCATACACAAATGATTAGTCATTGTGAGTTAGAAGGGAGGAGGGGGAATAGGAGAGGCAATAAGGGGATGACTCATGGGACTGCACGCATTCATAGACCATGCGAGTATCCATCGAATACCTGGTATATCTCGTTGAGCTTGAGTCTCTTCTCGGGACTACTCTCGATGGCCTCGATGATGAGATCCTTGTAGGAGAGAGACGGTCGTTCCAGGTTAGACGACTCCAACTGAAAAGCGTCCCTTCTCGTCTTCCCCGCTTCGGTTATGTTTCACTTCCCCCAAATAGCTATGATTACACGACGTAAGCAGAGAGTAGTCATCACCTATGTTTTCCCTTCTTTCTCTTCTCTCTTTCCTCTCTCAATTACTCATCCCTCGAACCCTCTAATCACACAAATCACAACGAAAGCAAACGACAAAACAAGCAAGGTGAAATGAGACTCGCTATGGGAAAGAGATGAAAGAATGCAGCACCTTCATTGCACCCCTTCAATTCCTTCTCTCCCGTTTACCTCTTAACTCTCTCTCTCTTCCTCCTTATATCCCCCTTACCTTAGGTGGAGACGTCGATGTCCCCTCACTACAGTGAGTGGTAGATGGACTCGCAGCTACAGTACTCTCGCTTGTGGGGGGTAGATCGGGGGAGCGAGAAGGTGATTGAATGAGGGGAGCGGAGTGAGGTGGAGAAGGAGATGGAAGGGGTTGGGAGGAGGACGACAGGGCTATCGAGGCTTGAAGCTTATCCAGAGAGGATTGGGGGAGATGGAGCAGGGAAGAGGCGAGGTCCATCTGAAGAGAGGGTACTGTAGGGAGTATTGTAGGGGTACGGTAGAGGGTACGGTAGGCACTGTACCCAGAGTGTGCGCGACTCTCGAAACTGTACCACTCTATCAACAATAACACGCGCACATAGTAGTATTTACAGAGCAAGGAAGAGAGGTAAAAGGGAGGGAGAGGGAGAAAATAGAAGAGGAAAGAGGAGGTATAAGGAGGGAGAGAAGAGGGAAGTAAGAGGAAGAAGGAAGGGAAAAGGGGAAGGAAGTGAGAGAGAAGAAGGAACGAGTGAAGAAAACAAGTGAAATGGAGCACGCTGGCTGATTAGTAGGACAGACTGCAAGAGGGATACTCCCTCCCCCCCTCTCTCTCCTATCTCCCTCTCTTCTCCCCTTTAAAGCACCCTTGTGTTTTGAACTAACGATCAATACGTGATCATGCACCTATCTCCCCTTTCCTTGTACACAATCCGCTCTCTGCTCATCTCCTCTCCCTCCTATCTTCTTCTCTCTTCCCTCTATTATTCACAAACCGCTGTCTCTTCGGCACAATAAACACGGAAACATTACACGTGATGCAATAAACAGAGGAATGAGTTTATAGGAAATATAACAGAAGAGATAAAGAGGGATTCGGGAGGGAGAGAGGTAAATGGGAATAAAGGAGAGAGGTAAAGAGAGAGAGAGAGAGGGAAGGAGGAAGGGAGATGGGGAGAGAGAATAGGAGAAAGTGGGATGATAGCAGGAAGGCAAGAGAAGCAAGCGAAGAGGCAAGAATGAGAAAGACCACACCAAAGGTCAGCTAGACATACACGTAGTCCGTACAAACTATCTCTCTCTGTTTCCCTCCCTCTGACCCCCTTCCGACAGAAGCAAAAGATGTTTCCTCTGAACCTGAAAGAGCGACGGCAGAGAAAGAAGGGAAAGGTGAGTGATAAATTCGATTGAAGAAGACGAGTCTAGAAAGGGGGAGGAGGAGAGACAATTGACAATAAGCATATAGGGAAGGGACTGGGGAGAGGGAGAGTTAGCAGGGAGGGACACAGGGGAGACAGCGGGCGGAGAATGCACTTGGAGAGACAGCGTGTGCAAGAGTCCAGGGGTCCAACTAACTCCACCTTCTTCCCCTTACTACATCTCTACTCTACTACATCCATGGCAGACCACCACCCTATTCATATATTTCTTCTAATTGATCGTCGATCACAATATACGACCTAGCTGCATCCCTTACTTCACCGTACTCATCTACCCTACCTTCCCTATCCCCTATTTCCCCCCTATTCAGTCTGCATTCCCCCCATTTCTCTCGTCGTTCCCCTTCCATAGGAGGAAGTTACATGTCGACTACACACTCAACAGACACACATACACACATCAATAATCGGATTTGAACGACGAACCAAAAGAGAAGAGAACGAAGGGAATGAATGAATGTTGCAGTAACAACATGTTATGCTGCTATGCTCGGATGGACAAAATGAGAGGGGGAGAGGGAGAGTGACTATGTCCTATAAAAAGGGACACGACAAGAACTAGCTAGCTGTTGTGTCCAGTGGAAAGGGAATTGCACTGTTGATGAAATAGGAAAGGAAAGGGGAGAGAGAAGAGGTGATCGGAAGGGAGATATAGAGGGAAGGGGAACGAGAGAAGAAGCAGAGATTGAAGGGACACGGAGGCATACCACATACAGTCCACACTCAATCACTCACCTTATTCATTCTCTCTTTAGCTCACAATACACGAATACAACGGGTGTGCAAATGATAGAAAGCAAGAAATGACGAGAGGAAGTGGAGAGAGGGACTGAGAAGGGAGAGGGACCTAGAAGGGAGAGGGGAGGAGCGAACGTGTCTAGAGAAGCAGTCGAGAGAGAAAGATATCTACAGCAGCAAGTGTTGTGAAGGAAGGCAACGAGAGAGAAACTCACACGATGTTCAGTGTACGTAAAGGGAGGGAAAGACATGTTATGAAGGGGAATTAGGGGAGGGAAAGGGAGAGGGAGCAATAGTGAGAGACAACTTAGGGAGAGGCACAAGAAAGCAGGAAGTGCAGCTGAAACTGAGTGAGAGAAGAGTGCGAAGCGAGACAGTGACTTAGAGAGTATTTAGGGTACAAGGGATGCCGCACCTGCGAGGGAAATAGGGACAGGTGGGAAGCGAAGGTTGGATTGCAATCCCATGGGGTGGAGATGGGGGAGTAGGTATAGGGTAGTAGGGTAGTCGGTAGGGGAGAAAGGAGGAAGGGGGATAGAGTCGAGAGGGAGAGAGACAGAGATAGAAGCGAGACAAGGGAGACCAGTCGAAGGAGGAAGCAGAAAAGTCAGAAGCGACTTCAATGAAAAGACCAAGTGCGTGTGCAGAGAGTGGAAGAGGGAGTAAGAGAGAGAGGGAGGGAAGAGGCAAAGAAACTCGTTCCCTCTCTCGTCGTCTGCGTCTCCCCCTTCCTCCCCTCCCTCATTACACGTAATTGTGTGCTTGCAAACAGCGAGAGAGTGACCAAAGAAGTCTCGAACAAGTTACGAAGGACTGTGTGCACTTTGAGAGGGAAGGAGGAGGATGATCAGATAGAGTCATCCCCTTCAAACTACCCCCTACCTCTCTATCCCCTTCTCTGCAGAAAGACCCCTCCCCTCCCTTCATAGACTTAATCTCGTATGTATGCTGTCCTTGAAGAGATTAGCGCCAATATTAATATTTCTCCCCTTTGCAGCGAAGGAAGCGTGAGAGAAATAGAGAAGAGAGTGAAGAGAAACGAGAGAAGGGAAGGAGGGAGAGAACGGAGGGAAAGAAGAAGACGAGGGAAAAAGGAGACGACGGCCAGGATATCCGTCCAGATTAACGTGCAAGGTCTGCGGTCCCCCAATCAGCCTACCGTACTCCTATTCTCTGGTAGATACCGTAATACTCCCCATCTACTGTAGTCCTCTCCGTCTACCGTAACCCTCTCCGTCTACCGTAATCTCTCGCAAGTGAATAACGACCCGAAACGAGTCTCCGGTGTCTCGCAGAGATCGCCTTGTTGATACATGGGAAAGGGGACGAGATTGCGCTTGGTCGGTGTTTGAGAGATCAAAACATAAACAGAAAGACACAGCAATTTCGACGATGGAAGGATAAATAGAAAGACTGGAATTGCAGTCAAGACGGTAACAGGTTGAGATGCATTACTTGTCCTATGACAGACTCCATCTCTTGACAAAGGCAAGGCATTCAATGTCCGACTAATCCACTTCCACGACAAAGCATCACAGCTACCGTAGTGCTCACCTAGACATCAACCCCTCCTCCTTACAATATCCTTATGACAAGATACTCATCGCTGTCCTGCACATACCACACTTCCCTTCTCATTACCGTATCCCTTCCCTTCTAGTCTCAAAACTCTACACACGACGAGTGTTTACTTCATCGTTTCTTCTTCTCCCCTTTTCCCCTGTTTCTCCCATTGATTTTGGACAGCGGCCCTCACGAAAACAAAGTGCAGCGAACTCGAGAGAAAGAACGGATGAGAAACGTCTGGGGATCGAGGATGAAGACAGAGAATAGGGATACGGGATACGGTAGTCAAGGGGGGAAACACGGAGGGGGACAGAGGGTAGGAGACTGTGAGGACGGAAGGAGGAGACTGAGCTGAACAAGCAACCGTACACTAGGTATATACTCATCAACAATGACAGAGGGAAGTGCGTGTGTGTTGCGCCATGTGTTGACTGTAGAGAAGGCGGAAGGGAGTGGAGGTGGCCAGGGGGAGAGTAGAGGGGAGGGGGAAGGGAGAGATTGGGAGAGGGGAGCGGAGCGTGGAATGAGTCGCCCTCTCTCAGGAGGAAGCACACACAATGCCAACAGGCTGCCCACGGAGAAACGTCGCGCAAGCAGCTTATTTGTTTTGCCTCGGGCTTTCTCTGCCCACCCTCTCTCTCCCGCTCTCTTCACTCCCTCGTTAGTCTTCCCTCTCTGTCCCTCTCCCCTCTCTCTTCCCTCTACCAAGTCTTCCGGGATGAAGAAACTTGCGTGTTCACCCTGCATTCAAAGATGAAGGATAGACATTCATAGTGGGGGTTGCATACTACTCAACCTACGGATGTACTCCTATTCATCAAATCGGTCATTTAATCAAAATTGACAAAGTCAAGTTGACGATGTCAAGAACAGATCTCAGTATGTATTTTAGTTTAGTAGAACTTGATCTTATCAACTTGAACAAGTCAAGTTATTCTCCATTGACGATATCAACCAGAGAATGTTATGGTCTCGCAGAGAAGTTGATTCCGTCAACTTGGATTTTGGTCAATTTTCATTTATTTTTTGTTTTCTTCTTGTACCTTTATTGCTTTGTGCAATCTGTATCGCAGCTATATTGAGTTTATTTTAAGCGGGAAATGCCGAGAAAGCGGAAGATAGAAGAAAAGCTGGTACGTTTCAATTATCTTTGAATGCTTTATGAAACTTTGCAGTCCTTGTAAATGAAGTAATCGGAGGACATCGACAGTTTGTAATCGTCTGCGAACCTTTGGATAACTTTTGTGCAACTTGTAATATACTTGATGGTTTCAAGTCTTCGATAGTTGTTACTATACTTGATGGTGTCTTTGTTGACGGGGTCAAGTTAGTTGGGAAGATGACGGCGAATATCTAGATTATTGTATAGATGACAAGCCGTCGCTAATGAACAAGCCAATACGATCGTAACATGATTACATTTCTTACTTACCCAAGATTTTAATGTCAATCATAAGAGCAATGGTCATATTCTGTTTGTTATGGTTTAGAGCTTTTCCCTATTACATCTCTATAGGTAGAGTTCGACGAATGATTGATAAGCGTATCACCGAAGTGCAAGAACGATCCGAGACAGGGAAGGATTGTGAAGATAGACAAAAAAGGCACAGACAATGAATGCATTTTGGCGACACGCTCATCGGTCATTCGTCGAACTATAGCTTTGACTTCTTCATGCTCTTAAGTAATCATTCAGTGTATACCCCACATCATTCATTGTAAACGTGTCCATCAGCTGGTCTTTATCCACATTTCTGCTTACAAGAAGTCATTCCTATCGACATGTTACCTTTCGATTTCATTATCGATATTGTCTTCCTGGAAATCGTGATTACAATTTTTGGGCTACCGGAATAAAGCGTGACACCTCAAACTACCTCACGTACCACCGATATCACGTTATTCGAACGTCTACATTTGTCTACTAGAAAAAATTGGAGTTGTGAACTTGATATTGGAAAGTAAGTGTGAATTGACATCGTCAACTTGACCTTGTCAATTTTGATGAATTGACATAGTCAACTTGACTTTGTCAATTTTGATAAAATGATCGATTTGATGAAATGGAGGTTCCCCCAACCTACACTACACTTACCCCCATCATTCATCCCCTCCACTATTCTCCCTCCTCTAATATACACCTTGCCTCCCATCGCACTTAGCAGATTCCCCTCTGTCGTTCTATTCGAGTCTTCAACCACGAATGAGATCAATTACGGGACTTCTGCAGACGGAAAAGAAGGAACGACGTAAGAGGAGAGAGGAGGATGAGAGGGGAGTGAAAGGAGAGAAGGTGAGAGTAGAGGAGGACGAGAGGGAGGGATGAGGAGCGAGGGAGATGATATGGGATAGCGGATAGGGGATAGAGGAAGGGAAGAGGAACGACGACGAGTGTAGTGCTTCGTATGAGGTATGTTATAGAGACGGACACTTGAGAGATAGAATGAGAGAGTAGGCATAGTGTACAGACTAATTGAGTGCACGCACTCCACGCAGTCCCTCCGCACACCTCCCCTCTCTTCTCATCTACCCCCTCCTCTATTCATTCCCCGTTTCTACTTTCCCTCTGTCTCTGTTTTGGTTCACGACACAGAAGAGAACGCGGGAATAATTCATAAGGACGGCAACCTTTGGAACTCGAGACTCGCTTATACTCACTTCCTTTACTTGATGATGAAGAGAGACATGTATAAATACACGAGGGAGAGAAGTGTGGAATGAGGGTATGGAGAAGGGAGAGGGAGAGGGAAAGAGAGGGACAGAGAAGAGTCTGATGATCGTTGAGCAATAGGAAAGAGAGAGAAACAACGAAGACAGGCTACACTCCCATGCACTCGTTGCCTTCGCTCTCTTCCTCTTCATTCACTACATATCCCTCTCCCTCTCCTCTCTCCCATCAACGCTTCAACAAATACAGTGATAGCGAGAGAGAAAGGTCAGATCACAAGAGCACTACATACGTCATAACGAGTGATCGGGTACGGTAAGCAGAGAGAGAGAGAGAGTAATGAGAGAAGTAAGAGAGAGGGAGAGGAGGGGACGTGCACCCGATACATACTGTAATAACTATAAACCCACACGAGGGTGAGAGCATTGGAAGAAAAGTTATTCATAGTCTGTTATTTGCAATGCAAAAGCAGAAAGAAGACCCAAAATTGAGAGGGAAGAGAAAGCGAAGAAAAGAAGAAGAAGAAGAAGATGATAAAGAGGGGAATGGCGTCTGCTTAGGAGGAAGTTCGGAGGGGAGACGACCAGAGGGAAGGAGAAGGGGAGAGGGAGAGAGGAGCGAGGGAAGACAGAGACAGAGAGAAAGGCTACACGGACAACGGTGTCGAGTGACAACGACTGCACCTCATACGCAATTGAGCATTGCGAGAGAAGCAGAGAAAGAAATAAACGAGTGAATGAGAGAAAAAGCAGAAGAAAGGAAGGGATACAAGACAAGAAAAGAACTCGTTGAATGAGGAAATGATGCATGATACGGCTGATAAACAACAATACATTGTTTCCATGAATGAACAACAACACAATCAGAGAAGCGACAAAGACCAGAGAGATACCCATTATTACCGTCTTTGTTACTGGGACTCTGCACGACAGCGCCAGTTATACACTTGTAGTGTTCGATCTCTTCATGACTCTCTTCTTCTCTCTCAGGGAGTAGTGAATAGCTAGAAAGCACTGCTTCAACTACAAGAGACGAACGTAAAGAGAGAACAAACAAAAAGAAGGACGACGACACATGAGGGAAGAAGACATTGACACTCGCACGTACTACACAGCATTACGGTAGGTACTCTTACATGATACAAGGGTATCATCCTCTCGAGATGTTATAATACTGTAATTGAGTTGGTTCAAACGGTGGTTTACGGAAGACTTCTCCGCATAGAAGAATTTAAGATCATAGCTACCGTCTCCCAAGCCATAAACTGAGATAAGGTAAGGTCATCGGGGGAGTACGGTAAGATGACTCTCACTAGCAGGGAGTGGAGTACGGTAGTTGAGTACTCTCACTCGCTCGCGTGTCTCCTCTTCCCTTCTCTGACGCGCGACAACGGAAATGTTGCTTGCTTTTCTTCCCCTCCTTACTAGAGAGATAAAAAGAAAGCACTCAAAACAGAGCAACGAGTGCGAAGGGACGAGGGACCTGGGAGAGAGAAGAGAGAGGGAGGGAAAGAGGGAGAGTGAGAGAGGGAGGGTGGTCAGACAAAACAGAGATATAAGACACGTACGATAGGGTCAGAGAGAGACGACCGACGATAGAGAGGAAACTCCGCTCTCGTGTCATGTTTGTATATGTTGTAAGGGGGAGAGAGGAAGGGACAGAGGCAGAGGGAATGAGAGAATGGGGAGAAAAGAGGGAAGCAGGAGCACCTTTCAACGCATGCATAAACATTGGACTGATGATGGCGACACAATGAACGAGGATGTTGAAGGGGGAAGAATGAGGAGGTGAACGAGTGAAGAAGAGGGGTGAAGATAGGATTGAGGGGGGGAGTAAGAGAGGGCAAGGGACTACTGGAAATGAACATCTCTTGCTATCTACTATCATATGAATACGTCAATCTTTTGGAGGAAAAGATAAGATTGCATTTCACACTCGGAACTAAGCATGGAATGTATTTCAGTGCTTGATAAGACATGTGAAGGGCAAACACGAATGTAGGACAGAGATGGTTAGATGTACGGAGAGTAACCAATACCTGGCCAGAACGGAGGCGAGGAGAGTATAAATTAATATACGGGGCAATGCTCCTTCAGCAAGAGGGCTCGGCTGGCCTGCTAAATACGCATTATTATCATCATCATTCACAACGCGCATCGATCATTTAGCACAAGCACACCCCTCCTACCGTACCCAGACTTCTTATAACGAGATAAAAAGGGTAGGAGGAACGGAAAAAAGAAGGGTGAAGCGAGAGAGACAGGTTTGGGATGAAAAAGGGGAACGGGATAGAGAATGAAGAGAAGAAGAAGGGAAGAGATAGCGGAAAGCATCGGATGATCATCTGCAGCTGAACAACTAGGGGGACGGGCCAGAGACGACCCGGAGAGGGGACGGGAAGGGGGAGTACGGTAGTGGAGGAGGGAGATGACTGTACCCATGGAACGACTCATCGAGTCACACTCTCACCAAGAACAACTCCCTCAGGGCGATAGGTACTACCGAGTGATGCAATACATTCCTCTCCCTCCCCTCCTCATCTCATCCCCCCTTCTCTTCCTCTCTCCACTTCTCCCTCTCAGTTGACCTGCCCTCTAGATGTTTTGAGAAGCGGCAACAACTGTTTGAGAGTGTGCGACGAAGAAGAGTGCAGAGAGTGTACTGTGGTCGCGGAAGTCGCATTACTCCCTTCGTTCCTTCTTCCATCCACCACTCCCCCTTATCTCTCCCTACCTTCAAAATACCCCCCCCCATAGTTGCTCTACATCGAACAAACACGGATGACTCGTTAACAGCAGATAAAAGGGGAGAAGGGAGGGAGGTAGAAAGGGGATGGTTAGAGAGACTAGAGGGGGCATACCACTATGAGGGACGGGATAGTTCACGTAGACTCTGAGCGTGCTCTTCCATCACCGAACCGGCTACAACACAAAAGGACACGAACGGATATACGAGAGGAGGAGAGGGAGGGAGGGAACAGAGACAGAATGGGGATAGGGAGGGCAGGGAGAAGTTGCGATTATCTACGAGAGAACTGCGTAGTGTGAAGAGAGAAGGAAGTGAACGAATGAACGATTGAGGACAACGAGGGAGGGGACAACAAGGAGAGAAGGGGGATAAGGTAGCAAAATGTACTCACAGCAGTGTAAATGTTAAGCGAACGAGATGTCGAAAATTAACCCTGATTTCGGTAGGAATTGTCGCATGGAAAACATTTACCCATACATTTTGGCTCATTCGCTTAACATTTAGAACACTGTGGTAGGAGAGGGGAGGCGAGGACCTTAGCGATAAAAGGGAGACGTTAAGGACTTAGGGAATAAGGGTAGTGATAGCAAGGGAAGGGATAAGTGAAAGTGCACGTAGAGTGTACGCACGAGGGAGCGAGTAAGGCTGACGATGCTCCCTCTGATCTCCCCCTTCCCCTTCCCTCTCTATGCGACCGCCCTTTCGAATCGGTGTACTACAAAAACGAGAGATTGAGCGACACACAAGGGAGATGTGAGAGAAATACCTCGAGAGAGGTACAGGGAGGGGGGAGGGGAGTCTTATTCCCCTACTCCCTCTCCCCCTCATCGTCGCACTCTCTCACTGCTTTGCTCTTCCCCTTGTGCTCGAACAAACGCTAAGATACACGAACTTAGATGGACGAAAGCAAAGAAATTGTGGACTTTGAGCCGTCGAAGAAATGAGGACGACGAATGAAGAAGAAGAGGGAAGGACGGAGATTGAGAGGGGACGGGGACGAGGGAACGATGAATGATCAGAGGGGTCCACCTCTTGCAAGAGATAAGGGGTCTCTCAAGTAGACTGGCACACCGTAGTAGTCTACAGTACCCCTCCCTCCTCAATTGTTGTCGTTCTCTTTCCACTTGTTTAGATCGTCAAAGTTCCCTCCTTTTCTCCCGTCGACATCGCTCATGCGTCGAGCATAGTGCTTCCGTGTTCCTTGCCCCCTTTACCCTCTCCCTCGTAACTCTCTTTACCCCCTCCCTCTCTACCCTCATAACTCCCTCTCTCTCTCGTTTCCCTCGTTTCCCTCAAGAGTCGACTGAATAAGGTAGTCGGTGAGAAGAACGAGAATGTAGTATATGTGTGTATGTGTGTGTCATTCCATATTCGTCCCTCCTCCTCTTCTTCTTCTTTCCCTTCTCTTCTCATATTACGGTAGTCCTCCCTCCTTCCCTTCACAATGACGTCACAACATGCCAGTCTCCCCCATCTTTGATCATCCGCATACACGCCCACAACACACAACACCAAGTCCCAACTACAGTCTAGTTTGGACTATGACGTCACTCTGATCCTTAGTCTACTTCGCTTAGTAGGTTCAATGGACTACTGCCGGATCTTCCCTCTCCCTCTCTCGTCCTCTCTCCCTTCTCGTTTTTATCGAAAGAAGGGGAGGAGTAGAACAAGCAGAGAAGTGAAGGAGAAAGGGAAGGGAAAGGAAGGGAATGAAGATGGAATGGATCGATAGGGGAGAAGGGAGGGACACGCTTTGCGCTTTATTGACGGGGGAGGGACTGTGTACGAGGGAACTGTAGAGAGAGCGGGGCAAGGAGAGGGAGAGAGGAGACAGAGAGACTCTCTTTGTCTACTACGTCAATGGACGACGTGCACTATAGCAGTCGTGATCACGATGTACAATGGAATGAGAAATGAGAAGATTAAGGAAGGAGTGCTCACGAGAGACTGACAATACAAAACACTGCAGAGAGGGAAAGAGGATGATCGAAGCAATGAAATAGAGGGGAAAGAGGAGGAAATGAAGGGAACTGCATATAAACTACATGCAGATTCCCGTATTACTCACTCCTTTCTACTTCCTTTTTTCATTCCCTCCCCACACCTACAGTCTAACCATCATCAACGGGATCAATTGAAATACGAACTAACAATGAGTACATCCACACCACATTCATGCTTTCCTTTCCCTTGTCTATTCATAGAATCCCTCTCTCTTCGCAACGGTTCTACTCCCTCTTTATCCCCTTATCTCTATAACTAGGCCGGCCTAACGGCCGGCTCAGTTGACTGGTTCATTTGTTGTGCTGCTAATTTTAATATTGATATTTTTGATATTCAAAATATTGATTTTTTTAAATTTGAAAAGTATAATGTATTTTTACAAAAAAATCTGAAATTATTTCATAAGATAAATTAAGATCTCAGAAGTATGAAGAAGAAAAGTTGTTATGTAAAAATGAACTGAAAATTAAGGGGATTCAAATTGTTGTAAATGTCAAAATATTTATTTTTTTAAATATTGAAACTTATAAAACAGTAGACCTCCAAGTTCCGTTGTCTGCTATCAAATAATGGAACCGCAACTTGTACTCGTTAGTCGAATATTATCAAATTATCAAAGTCGCGTAAATTCACCGAATAACTGATATCTGCATATCAGTCATTCAATCGTTCAAAATACCCAACCCTCCCAATAATTGATGTCTGCATCTCAGGCATAGATCAAATAGTACGTCGGATCCAACGTAACCAAGGCACTTTTTGCCGTAAAAATTTGGAGAATCAAGGCACTTTGGCCGCCAAGTCCACCAGCTTATGTGAAAATTTGCTGGATTTTAAGCTTTCCAGTGCGAATCAAGACACTTTTACCCCTCTCCTAATGAAAAAATCAAGACACTTTAAAATTCAACGTCGTTACTATTTGATCTATGATCTCAGGCAGTCGTTGAATTTTAAAAAAATTTCAAAAATAAAAAACGGAAAATTGAAATTTCGTCTTTTAATTAACTAAACAAATTATGAGAACACGTGAAAGTGAACGACACACAACTCAATCAAGTATATTTTCATGCTTAGGGGAGAGTCAGTAAGGTAAAGGAGGGTTACGGTAGTAGGAGAAGAGATGGTTACGGTAGTAAGGGAAGGAAGGGTTACGGTAGTAAATTTTATCGGTATTTCTGTAAAAAAAAACTTCATCTCAGTCTTTCAGCTGACCTATGAACTGAATACCGCACCTCAGCCTTTCGATTGACCTATGAACTGAATATTATTGAAGGAAAGCGAACGTTGAGAGAGCTGCGCAGTTCTTTCCGCTAACCACCGTGAAACTTCAGCCGGAGCCGGGCTTTAGACTAAGCTGGCACTTTGCCAAGAGAGTTTCACTGCATTTAGCGGAGGGCGCTGCAAAGATTTCTCAACGTTACTTTTCCTCCAATAATACTTCATCTCAGTCTTTCAGTTGACCTATCAACTGAATACCGCATGTCGGCCTTTCGATTGACCTATAAACTGAATACTTCATCTCAGTCTTTCAGTTGATATATCAACTGAATACCGCTTCTCAGCCTTTCGATTTACCTATGAATTGAATGCTTCATCTCAGTCGTTCAGTTGACCTATCAACTGAATACCACATCTCAGCCTTTCGCTTTACCTATTAACTGAATACTTCATCTCAATCTTTAGTTCAGTCAAAAACTGAATACTGCAGTCTTTCTATTTACCCATCAACTGAATACTGCATCTCAGTAATTCAATTCAGCCAAAAAACTGAACAAAGCATCTCATTCTCTCAATTCACCCATCAACTGAATACTGCATCTCAGTTTCTCAATTCAACGATTAACTGAATACTGCATCTCAGTTTTTCAATTCAACCATCAATTGAATTCTGCATCTCAGTAATTCAATTCAACCAAAAACTGAATACTGCATCTCAGTCGTTCAGTTGACCTATCAACTGAATACCGCATCTCAGCCTTTCGATTGACCTATGAACGGAATACTTCATCTCAGTCTTTCAGTTGACCTATCAACTGAATCCCGCATCTCAGTCTCTCAATTACGATAGTAAGAGAAGGTAGGGTTACTGTAGTAAGAGAATGGAGGTTTCCTCCTTCAACCGTCACCTGAATACTGCATCTCAGTCATTCAATTCAGCCAAAAAAACTGAATACTGCATCTCCGTCTTTCAATTCACCCATCTACTGAATATCGCATCTCAGTTTTTCAATTGACCTATCAACTGAATGACGCATCTCAGTCCTTCAATTGATCTATTACCTGAATACTGCTTCTCAGCCTTTCAATTCACCCATTTACTGAATACTACATCTTAATCTTTCAATTCAGCCACAACCTGAATACTGCTTCTCAGTCTTTCAATTGACACATAAATTGAATTCTGCATCTCAGTTTTTCAATTCACCGATCTGCATCTCAGTCTTTCAGTTCACCCACCAACTGAATACTGCATCTCAATCTTTCAGTTCAGCCAAAAACTGAATACAACTCACTCATCGACCACGTGAATTCCCATCGATGAGACCATCGTGTGGAGGAAAATCTATAGATAACGCTCTTGATTACGTGTGCGTATAGCGACGACGCTATTCTGCCAGAAAGAGTACGATCGATAATCAGTAAGAACCTACGTGACGCTATCCTGTTGCTGCGAGAACTTATTGTTAGTCTGTTATTGCGAGGGCAGCCCGCGAGTACACAGTATGGCTGACGCGCAATGGACGAATGAGAGGGGAGGCGAGAGAGCGAGCGAGGGAGAGAGAGCGCATGTAGGTCAGCGTGCGGCGGGCGAGAGAGTATGAGAAAGCGAGAGAGCGTGCTAGGTCACGCACGCTAGCCTGGGTGTGGGACGCGTTGCGTGCCGCGTCGAGGTCGCCCCGATAATCCGCAGACCTGACACGAGGATTGCTGAGTGGAGATAAATTGAATACTGCATCTCAGTCTTTCAATTGACCCTACAATTGATCAAGAGAAGGGAGGGTTACGGTAGTAAAAGAAGGGAGGGTTATGGTAGTAAGAGAAGGGAGGGTTACGGTAGTAAAAGAAGGGAGGGTTACGGTAGTAAAAGAAGGGAGGGTTATGGTAGTAAGAGAATGGAGGGTTACAGTAGTAAGAGAAGGGAGGGTTACGGTAGTAAGAGAAGGGAGGGTTACGGTAGTAAAAGAAGGGAGGGTTATGGTAGTAAGAGAATGGAGGGTTACAGTAGTAAGAAAAGGGAGGGTTACGGTAGTAAGAGAAGGAAGGGTTTATCCATCAACTGAGTACTGCATTTCAGTCATTAAAATTCATCCATCAACTGAATACTGCATTTCAGTCATTCAAATTCATTCATCAACTTAATACTGCATCTCAGTGTTTCAATTCAACCATCAACTGAATTCTGCATCTCAGTAATTCAACTCAGCCGAAAACTGAATACTGCATCTCTATCCTTCAATTGAACCATTAACTGATGGTTCTATTACGTAGTGTAGAGGTAGATCAGTATACGAATGCTTCGTGCTGGTCACGTGAACACCCAACACAATCACGTGAATTTCCATCTTTAGGGAAGAGTGACTAAGGCAAAGGAGGGTTACGGTAGTAAGAGAAGGGAGGGTTGCGGTAGTAAGAGAAGGGAGAGTTACGGTAGTAAGAGAAGGGAGGGTTGCGGTAGTAAGAGAAGGGAGAGTTACGGTAGTAAGAGAAGGGAGGGTTACGGTAGGGAAGCGAAGAGAGGGTTACGGTAGGGAAGCGAAGAGAGGGTTACGGTAGGGAAGCGAATAGAGGGTTATGGTAGTAAGGGAAGGGAGAGCTATGATAGTAAAGGAACGGAAGGTTACGGTAGTGGAAAGGATTACGGTAGTAAGGGATGGACATTACGGTAGCCATAACCTAAATACTGCATCTCAGTCTTTCAATTGATTATGTCTATTATAAAAATGCCAGCACAAAATGATTGCACTTAACACGGTTGAGTAGGACGCTAAAACACTTTTCGCTAATACTTGTTGGGTCTCTACCGAACTTAATTGAGTTAAATAAATTATTAATAATTATTAGTTCAATTGATTAATTAATTAATAAGTTCAATAAGAACTTGATTGAGTTCAAGTACACTGCATCTCAGTCTTTCAATTCAGCCATCAACTGAATACTGCATCTCAGTCTTTCAGTTGACCCAGCAACTGAATACTTCATCTCAGCCTTTCAATTCACCCATTTACTGAATACTGCTTCTCAGTCTTTCAATTCAGGCATCACCTGAATACTGCATATCAGTCTTTCAGTTGACCTATCAACTGAATACTGCATCTCAGTTTTCAATTCACCGATCAACTGAATACTGCATCTCAGTCTTTCAGTTCACCCATCAACTGAATACTGCATCTCAGTTTTTCAATTCACCGATCAACTGAATACTGCATCTCAGTCATTCAGTTGATCTATCAACTGAATACTGCCTCTCAGTCTTTCAGTTGACCTGTTAACCGAATACTGCCTCTCAGTCTTTCAATTCAGGCATAAACTGAATACTGCATCTCAGTCTTTCGATTCACCCATCAACTGAATACTGCATCTCAGTTTTTCAGTTCAGCCAAAACTGAACACTGCATCTCAGTTTTTCAGTTCAGCCAAAACTGAATACTGCATCTCAGTCCTTCATTTGACCCATCAACTAATGGTTCTATTACGTAGTGTGTGCAGTATTCAGTTGATAGGTGAACTTTAGTAAAAACTGAATACCGCATCTCAGTTTTCAGTTGCTGGGTCAAAACTGAATACTGCATCTCAGTCTTTCGATTCACCCATCAACTGAATGCTGCATCTCAGCCTTTCAATTGACCCATCAACTGAATGCTGCATCTCAGCCTTTCCATTGACCCATCAACTGAATGCAGCATCTCAGCCTTTCCATTGACCTATCAACTGAATGCTGCATCTCAGTATTTCAATTCAGGCATAAACTGAATAGTGCATCTCAGTCTTTCAATTCAGCCATCAACTGAATACTGCATCTCAGTCTTTCAACTTACCCATCTACTTAATACTGCATCTCAGTTTTTCGGTTCAGTAAAAACTGAATACTGCATCTCGTCTTTCAGTTGGCCTTTCAACTGAATACTGCATCTCAGTTTTCTAGTTCAGCCAAAACTGAACAGTATTTCCGTTGACCGATGAACTGAACACTGCATCTCAGTCTTTCAATTCAGGCATCAACTGAATACTGCATCTCAGTCTTTCAGTTGACCCAGCAACTGAATACTTCATCTCAGTCCTTCAGTTGACCCACCAACTGAATACTGCATCTCAGTTTTTCAGCTCACCCATCTATTGAATATCGCATCTCA
Organism: Micoletzkya japonica; assembly: GCA_900490955.1. NCBI lineage: Eukaryota > Metazoa > Nematoda > Chromadorea > Rhabditida > Diplogasteridae > Micoletzkya > Micoletzkya japonica. Next base: position 308,066 of record LS936246.1, on the reverse strand, counting down.
GTTTTTCAATTGACCCAGCAACTGAATACTGCATGTCAGTCGTTCAATTGACCTATCAACTGAATGCTGCATCTCAGTTTTTCAGTTCAGCCAAAACTGAATGCTGCATCTCAGTTTTTCAATTCAGGCATCAACTGAATACTGCATCTCAGTTTTTCAGTTGATCTATCAACTGAATACTGCATCTCAGTTTTTTTCGGTTCAGCAAAAACTGAATACTGCATCTCAGTCTTTCAGTTGACCTGTCAACCGAATACTGCCTCTCAGTCTTTCAGTTGACCTGTTAACCGAATACTGCCTCTCAGTCTTTCAATTCAGGCATCAACTGAATACTGCATCTCAGTCTTTCGATTCACCCATCAACCGAATACTGCATCTCAGTTTTTCAGTTCAGCCAAAACTGAATACTGCATCTCAGTCCTTTATTTGACCCATCAACTAATGGTTCTATTACGTAGTGTAGAGGTAGATCAGTATGCAAATGCTTCGTGCTAGTCACGTGAAGACCCAACTCAATCACGTGAATTTCCGTCTTTGTGGAAGAGTGAGTAAGGTAAAGGAGGTTTACGGTAGTAAGAGAAAGGAGGGTTACTGTAGAAAGAGAAGGGAGGGTTACGGTAGTAAGAGAAGGGAGGGTTACGGTAGTAAGAGAAGGGAGGGTTACGGTAGTAAGAGAAGGGAGGGTTACGGTAGTAAGTTTTCCCAATTTTTCAGTTCACCTATCAACTGAAAGACCTAGATGCAGTATTCAGTTGATAGGTGAACTGAAAGACTGAGATGCAGTGTTCAATTGGTCAAATGGTCAAATGTAAGACTGAGATGCAGTATTCAGTTTTGACCCAGCAACTGATCTCAGTCTTTCGATTCACCCATCAACTGAATGCCGCTTCTCAATCTTTCAGCCAAAAACTGAATACAACTCACTCATCGATCACGTGAATTCCGCTAGCCTGGGTATGGGACGCGTTGCGTGCCGCGTCGAGTTCGCCCCAATAATCCGCATGACCTGACGCGAGGATTGCGGGACGAGTGGAGATAAATTGAATACTGCATCTCAGTCTTTCAATTGACGATACAACTGATGGCTCTATTACATAGTGTAGAGGTAGATCAGTATACGAATGCTTCGTACTGATCACGTGAGCGACACACAACTCAATCACGTGAATTTCCATGTTTAAGGGAGAGTGAGTAAGATAAAGGAGGATCACGGTATTAAAGGAGCCGGCCCACGAGTACGGTACGATATCTCAGTCTTTCAGTTCACCTATCAACTGAATACTGCATCTCAGTTTTCAGTTGCTGGGTCAAAACTGAATACTGCATCTCAGCCTTACATTTTACCCAGCAATTGAACACTGCATCTCAGTCTTTCAGTTCACCTATCAACTGAATACTGCATCTAAGTCTTTCAGTTCACCTATTAACTGAATACTGCATCTCAGTTTTCAGTTGCTGGGTCAAAACTTCACCTATTAATTGAATACTGCATCTCAGCTTTTCGGTTTAGTAAAAACTGAATACTGCATCACAGTCTTTCAGTTCGCCAAAATATTGAATACAGCATCTCAGTCTTTCAGTTCACCTATCAACTGAATACTGCATCTCAGTTTTCAGTTGCTGGGTCAAAACTGAATACTGCATCTCAGTTTTTCGGTTTAGTAAAAACTGAATACCGCATCTCAGTCTTTCAGTTCGCCAAAAAATTGAATACAACATCTCAGTATTTCAGTTCACCTATGAACTGAATACTGCATCTCAGTTTTCAGTTTCTGGGTCAAAACTGAATACTGCATCTCAGCCTTACATTTTACCCAACAATTGAACACTGCATCTCAGTCTTTCAGTTCACCTATCAACTGAATACTGCATCTAAGTCTTTCAGTTCACCAATTAACTGAATACTGCATCTCAGTCTTTCAGTTCACCCACCAACTGAATACTGCATCTCAGTCTTTCAGTTCACCCACCAACTGAATACTGCATCTCAGTCTTTCAGTTCAGCCAAAAGCTGAATACTGCATCTCAGTCTTTCAGTTCACCCACCAACTGAATACTGCATCTCAGTCTTTCAGTTCAGCCAAAAGCTGAATACAACTCACTCATCGATCACGTGAATTCCCGTCGATGAGACCATCGTGTAGAGGAAAATCGATAGATAAGGCTCTTGATCACGTGTGCGTATAGCGACGACGCTATTCTGCCAGAAAGAGTACGATCGATAATCAGTAAGAACCTACGTGACGCTATCCTGTTGCTACGAGAACTCAGTCTGTTATTGCGAGGGCAGCCAGCGAGTACACAGTATGGCATACGCGCACTGGACGAATGAGAGGGGAGGCGAGAGAAAGAGCGTCCCTAGAGAGTGCAGACAGTGATAGGACGAGAGAGCATGCGGAGGAGAGAGAGGACACGCTAGGTCAGAGTGGGACAGGCGAGAGAGTGAGCGAGGGAGAGAGAGCGCAGGTAGATCAGAGTGCGGCGGGCGAGAGAATATGGGAAAGCGAGAGAGTGCGATACGTCACGCACGCTTGCATGAGAGAGGGGACGCGTTGCGTGCCGCGTCGCGGCTGCCTCGATCACCCCGAGGCGACGATTGCGGAGCCAGATGGAGATGAAATGAGATAATTCTGCCAGAATCGTGATCAGCACAGTTCAACGCATAAGTAGAGTACAAAATGCGTGAAGTTTGAGAAAAATTTGGAGGGTCGAAATTTCGCACCCTGAGTTTTCAGCGAAATTGAAATTTAGTTATGCAGAGTAGACATATTCTAGCCATCTTGCACCTGGAGAAGCGATATATAGCAGAAAGAAGTAGGGAAAACGCTTGGGTGCGAAGCCTGATCGAATTTAAAAAAGCGCGCTTTTCGCAGTCCGAATCTGAAACTGAAGCTGGAACTGGACACGTTGTAACGGGGAAACAGTCGTTATAGGGCAAGTAGATGATGTAGAATTCGATTCTGGCATCGGAAGAGCCATAGAGTTCCTTGCTAGTACCAAAAATTGAAAGGTTTGCCGAAGTGCCGAGGAGTCGAAAGTTCGCACCCCGAATTTTAAGCAAAATTGAAATTTAGTTATGCAGAGTAGACATATCCTAGCCTTCTTGGACCTGGAGAAGCGATATATAGCAGAAAGAAGTAGCGAAAACGCTTGGGTGCGGAGCCTGATCGAATTTAAAATTTCGAATTTCAATTTGAAACTGAAGCTTGAAGTGGACACCTAGCAACGGGGGATCAGTCGTTCTAGGGTAAGTCGATGATGCAGAATCCGAATATGCGATCGCCGAAAGCCTAGCGTTTCATGCTGAAATCGTAATTTGCCCCGAGGGCACTTTTTTGAAATTCAAGGTAGCGATTCTTAGCTGATTAGTGCGCTGGGTGACCAGGCCCCTACAGAGGCCATGTGCAAAGTTTCGTACGAATACAGTCGGATGAAATTTTTTAAATCGAGTTTAAGTGCCGAAAAAGTTTGACGTCACCGTCGTCGGGCATCTGAAGGAGTTTTGATGCGTACCCGGTACGGAAAGATTCGCCTGGTGCTCCTCTATCTTTTGGTGAAAACCGCACGACGATTCGTTAACTTTGACGGAAGTTACATGGAAAAAAGCGAAAATTTTGGTCGCAACTTTGACGCCTCGGGGCTAATTCGGCTTTGAGAAATCGCCGAGGTCATCTTGGTGGCTATACGTACTTTTGGGCGTAGAATACGAAAATGATAACTAAAAGATGAAAAATTTTGAAATTTGAACTGAAAATCGACTTTGAAATTTCAAACAGGCTTTTCATGTTTACGACTTCGAAAAAGTTGAAAAAAAGGTTTTTGAAAATCGAATAATAATGAAAAAAGTTATGACTTTCCAAAAAAAACCCTTATCACTTTCTATAGTATAGAGGACCCTCTCCCTCCCCCTTTCATCCCCCTCACTTCGTCACCGTCGATCGTCTCATCTCCATTACCATAAGACGACTTGTTTCCTGGATACTCCCCTCTTCCCTTCCCTCTTCATTCTCTTCTCACCTCTACGCAACAATCGAGAGCGATACTCAGCCATACGGACAACCAGTGAACACACGTCAACGAACGCCTGAGGGAATGAACACTTTGAGGGGGGAGTAAGAGAGGGAGAGTGTTAAGAGAAGCAGAGTGTTAAGAGATAGGGAGAGAGTAACCTAGAAAGGTCTCACCTTTGCTGTAGAACAGCCACGCTAAAGTGATCACAAGTACAGAAGTTTGATTCGGGAAGAATGTAGCGAGAGGGAGTAGAGGGGATGGAGATCTGAAAGGGTGAAGGGGATACTGTATACCGCACGGAAGAGTAGCTATTTAAATGCTGAATTTAGATTACTTACTAATCCCTAAAATATGAAAGAATACAAAGAGTACTGACTTGAGCGACTAAGGAAGCACGTCGACCGTTACAAGGGCGAGTGGGAATCTGCAAGGGAATCATACCGTACCCATGCACCAACCACACAAAGAGAACCATCGCAGTACTTACAGTAAACTGTGGGTTTGCAAGGGAGTACGGTTCTTCTTTCTGAAAGTCGCGTGGGAGTCGAATAACAAAGTAATGGCTAAAGCTGATCAAACCTTGACTTGTGACTCTTCAAGTTGTTGTAGAAGTTTGGACAGACGATCACTGTCCTCCTCGCTATCCTCTCTCTTCACAGTCCTATTCTTATCATCGTCATCATATCATTAAATATCAAGTCATCATATCATCATAACAACTAAGTCAACTTCATGACAGATCCTTATTCACTAACTTGACTATCGTAATCCCGTTCTTAGTATTCTTCTCTCCATACAATCGAACTCTCTTCCTCTCGTAATTATGCAGTGCTTCAGTCACCTAAAACATCTACAGTAACTCTTCTCCTTTCTGACTATTACCATTTCTCGTCCGACAATTCCCGAGAGTACGGTAAGTGCACCGAATAGATCTTTGTTGTTCTTTCGTTGAGCTATCCGAGCATGCAGCTGAATTAACCATACATCGCCTCCTCTTTTTTAGGGACCGCAGCGTCCGAGATGGCGTTCCCTAACTCTTAAGGCGTGAGCATCTCTGTGAGCAAGGGCGGACACGGGTGCAAAAGTGTTTTGATCTCCACGTAAAAATTCTCCCTAGACCAATTTCTCACGTAGAATCCGAAAATCGATATTAGAATATTCAAAAAAATTTGCATAAAGAGTTATGATTATTAAACATTATAACTTTGAATGCTCATAACTACCGACATTTCTCAGATATTCAAAAGATCAAAACAGAATTTTGAAGGTTCAAAATTTTTAACTTTTTTGCCTTACATTTTTCAAACGTTTAATTTGCATTTAAAAAAAACTATGTTTTCTAATTTCGTTGTTTTTGTGAAATTTGAGCCATTAAAATTTTCGCAAAAGTTTTACCACCACTGCCACCTAACATTTTTCAAACGCTTAATTTGCATATTTAGGCGGAGAGTTATAAACTTTCTTAACGGATTATGAAAGAACATGAAAAATTGATCTAGAAAATGTTTTGAGAAGTTAATAAGTTCACACCCATCTGGAGTTATATGGCTGCAAGTAAACGGAGATAAGCCATCGGGGCACTGAGAGAGCCGACCTCCCCTCAAGTTCGGCGGAACACATACGTGGGCTCCGATCCGAAGTATGGGTGGTAGGCCAAAGTTTCTTCGGAATTTTGCCTTGGTAGTCCTATATTTTCAATAAACTTTCAATTTGTAGGCCTGATTTCGCACACTGGTAGGCCCGTTTTTAAAAATATTGCGGGGAAGGCTGCCCACGTATGGCGGAACATAGCGGCACAACATCTTTCAATTCTGATGAAAACACGATTCCTGGGGTAATTTGTTGAAAATATATACCAATTTTGGAAATTCAAACAATTTGCAGAACTTTTTAAATTTTAAAAAATCGATATTTTCTAATTTCGTTTTTTTTTGCACCCGTGTCCGCCCTTGCTCACATGGTACAGAGAACCTTTCTTAAGCGCTAGAATAGGTGGACCGGGTCACGAAAAGCATAAGAAAAGCTAGTAAATCCTAAGAAAGGCGAAGAAAATGAGTGAACAGGGGAGAGAGTGAATGTTAACTGAAACGGGGCAGAAAACGCAGTGGTGGTGGCGCCAAGTCAGATTCGTAATAGAAAACTACGGTAGCTGCTTTGCGAATTGCTCGAAAAGTAGTGATTTATGGGTAATTCTGGGGTTTATAATTCTGCTTTTGGTGGGTTCTAGAGGTTGAATAGTATGAAAAATGCCAAAATTAGAAGCCCCGATTCGCTCCATCGTAGTAAAATATCGCTTTTTGTGTTTGCAGTGAGCACAACTCTTAAGTATAGTACGCTTTTAACGCGTTTTCAAGCTTTTCCGATGGTTTGATGTATTTAGCATGCAACGACAACAAAACCGATTCAAAATTAAGTAATAAGCGCGTGAAATAATTTTCCAAATAGGGGATGCCTTGGGGCTTCTTAATTTTCCAAATAGGGGATGCCTTGGGACTACGGTAGCTCCAGTTCAACATTCGTCAACGGAAACGCGGAACGATTTATTCAGGGCTGCGGTCCCTACTCTTTTTTTCTTGTAAGCGCACGAACAGAGAACACTCAGCGATCGTAAGTCTCTCTGTTGCTACTCTCATTAAATAAGCCAATATGGGCTAGTTCGAGTCATGTTCCCACCTCATCCAGAACAAGTCTGAACAGTACCGGAACCGACAACTCCCGGCCCTTTCTTTTCTCTTCTTTATTCGAATCCTCTCTTTCCTCTTTCATCCTCAAATCTCGCTAATTACGTGATTCATATTCATTTCGATACTGTTTCGGAGTCAATCAACCCTTCGAAAACAACGTATCTATAAAGTATCTTTATTATATATCGCTAAAAAGTATCCAAGTGTGTGAATTGACAGAATTAGCAAGGCACATGCTTACAAACTTAGAGGGAGGGAGAGAGTAAAAGGGGAGGGAGGAGCACCTGTGAAAGAAAATGAAGGAAAGAGGGAGGGAGAGATTTGATAGTAAATAAGTTATGCACGATTGAAGAAGAAGTACACCGATTGAGTGAATAGTGCACATATTCATAAAGCGTAGAGGGGAAGGACCAGAATCAAGTGGAGAGATGGGATTGAGAAGGGGGGATAGAGGGGGGAAAGGTGTTCAGATGATATCCGAGACCGTAGTCACGAGCTTTCCTCCGTTGTACACAGTCTTGAACTGTTCCGGAACCGGGAATTCCGCCTGAATATACAACATATTCTCACGTATGTCGGTGTATTCACTCTAAAACTCCTCGTCTGCTCCTTAATCAAAGAAGCTTATCATCATAAAAAAGCACGCTACGAATCTAATGTCTTATGTTCCACGACATGATCACATTTATCGTGCTCTTATCACACGGATTATTATACCCCCGTCGAATCCCTAGTTGCCATGTGCGAAAGTCTTCATATCTCATTAGGATAATCCGATGATATTAACGAGTGAGAGTTCGCTTTGAGAGATACGTAAGAGGGGGGTGACTCACGAATTCTCCATTGGCCTGAGGGACAAGCACGTTCATTTCACTGCTCTTCGACGTAACAATCTCTGCATTGCGAGAAGCCTCCGAGAGGTATACCTGAACTTGCTTATTAGACTGACTACAAAAGGGAATTGTTACTCTGCTAATGGCTAGGAGATAGTAGACAATGAGACAGGAAGTAGAGAGAAGCATGCATGGACGGGGACAAAGGAATGAGGGAATAAGATAAAAACTAACCTGACAGCCATCGGTCTTCTGAATGGAGACTGTAGGCATCTCCCCAAGGGTCTGCAAGGGAATAAATACTCTCATTTTGAGTCACTAGTACACATAGATCAAATAGTAACGTCGTTGAATTTTAAAGTGCCTTGATTCTTTCATGCAGAAAGGAATAAAAATGCCTTGATTCGATATGAATTTTGCGGCCAAAGTGCCTTGATTCTCCAAATTTTCACGGCAAAAAGTGCCGTGGTGTTATGTCCGTGGGGTGGACGCACGAGGGGTGAGAGTAGGGAGGTACGGTAGAGGGATTAACACAACAAGGATCCCAGCAGGGATAGGATGAAGTGCGGAGGACAGGGAGAGGAAACCACTCACGGTTTATTCAGAGACAGGAATGAGGGGGAACGAGTGAGGGGAGAGAGGGGAGAGACGAGGTGTTGGGATTATCAAAAATAGGTATAATGCAATCAGCCTATATACAACACTTGGTTACGTCGGATCCGACGTACTATCATACGTGGGCACTGGCCCGAAGTATGGGTGGTAGGCTCAAATTTCTTTCGGATTTTTACATTGGTAGGCCTATATTTCCTAGAAAATTTCAATTGCTAGGCTTGGTTTCGTCTACAGGTAGGCCCGTTTTTCAAAATATCGCGGGGAAGGTGGCCCATGTATGCGTACTATTTGATCTATGCTACTACAACATCAACCAAACCACGAAAGGAATAAGTCGGTGAGACTACAAAGTACAGATGAAGATATCACCTGAATCTTGACACTCTGGCAGTTGATAGTCTCGCACTGGGCGACGACAGCATCCAATACGATATCCGTCTTCTTGCACCCATCCAAGGTCACGCTGTTCACTTTGCCCTTTACCTGCAATAGACCTCCTTGATACAAAAATACTTATCCGACCTATTATAATCTTAAGCGGCTACGTTTGATCGTAATAAAATATAATAGGTAAAGATGCATTGATACTAGACAACAAGACAATCTATAAAATAATTCGCCTAAAGACACAGCTTTTCTGGAAAAATGTACCCCCGTAACCCCTTGCCGTAAACTTCTTCTCCGATATCTCGTTACCTGGATAACACATCCCTCGCATTTGTACACGTACACAGTCTGTTTCTTATCCGATGCCTCGATGATGATCTCTCGGTTGTTCTTGTGGAATTCCTGCAAACACAGCAAGTATTTACAACTTGGAGAATAATTTTCAACAGTTCAGATTATCCTTTTCCTAACGGACTAACTGTAGTTTTCCACCATTTGAACGTGGTGTGAAAATGAAATCAAACAGAAAAAGTAGAAGGCTAGCCGACTTTCCACTTCTCCTACAGTACTCCCTATCTACCGTACCGCTCCCCCCGCCCTCACCACAGTCCATTGCTTTCCATTCTCGAAGGCAGTCTTCGGTGGTTTCGCTACAGCAGCTGCCGCAGGTTTCGCAGCTCCTCCCCCAGTTCTCGATCCCACTTGGCCTACCGTACCCTGAACGGAGAATAAGTTACTGTAATTTAAACGGCCATTTCACAAATAAAACGCCCTTACCATTAGTCCCCCAGTTAATATTCAATGAAGATTGGTGAATGCGGAAAATGATTTGGATGTGTTATTTGCAAGAGAAGGTGAGAGGAAGACGATGATTAAGGTAGACATTCTCCGTTGCTCATAACAGGAATAGTTAGGAAGGGAAAGGACAGACGGACCTCGTTCCTTAACGAAGGATTCTTGTGAGTCTGCATGTCCGAAGTGACCTTCTTCAGTCTCGTTGTTATGTTCTCTCCCTGGTTCAACTCAGCGAACAACGCATCTCTTCCCGATTTGTCGCCGCTCGACGAAGAAGAAGAAGCGAGATCTGCAAGGGAGAAACATTGGGGAAGACTACGGTAGTCGACTATTCAAAAGAGAATACGTTAATCAAAAGCATAAGAAAGAAGAGTATCAGAATGTCTTACCAACAGGAGGAGGGGGAGGGGGCGGAGGGGGTCCCCCGGGGGGAGGGGGAGGGGGGCCTCCTGCCTTGGGAGCTGCAACAGCCCCTCCCGCACCAGCTGGAGCCACTGCTCCCTGCAATCACACTGTCTCAATTAGTTATGTCATAGTGATCTTCATTCCATTCATTTCCCTTTCCCGAGTGAATATCATAAGAAGTATGCAAGGTGAAGTGTCGTACCGGGGCGGAATTCCAGACGAGACCCGTGGTGTGAGTCTGGCGAACAAAGGTGTGAAGGGCAGTCAACAACTCTTTCCACGTATTCACCCACTCAGAGTGCTCCTGCAAGTCATAAATTCAACAAGCAATAATCAACTGAAGCTAAACCGATAAAAAATTAGACACAAAAAACCAACCTTGTTGTCCTTGAGTACTCGATTAACATAGAACATGGAAGAATCGATCATTTCCTTGATGTACGGAGCGGGAGTTGGCTTCTGAAAAAAATGAAAGGTGAATAATAGAAACAGTAAAGCTGTTCTAAAATAACCTAATTTATTTCCGTTCTATCAATAATGGTATTATAGATGGGCATGGTTGCAGGTACTGTGGTTGGGTGGCTTACTGCCCAATTTTTCCAAGTATTGGGCAGCCTGCTGCAGAAAAGAAGCTTGGCTAAAACTCTCGATCTTTATGTATGGGAGGGTCACTACCAGCAAACCGTGACAATCTACGAATGGAATAGAGCAAAGGCAGATAGACCACCCACTTACCACCGTAACCCATCCAACAGACGGAATTCCCTCAGCGACAGCCGATACATGGTTGAAGAAGGGCGTATTCCTCTTCGACTCCCGCCACGATGACAACTTATCGATCTGTAACACATTAATACCGTAATCTCACTATCACGCACTTTGATGATACACATTGGTAGCAAGCATGTTTCGACTACATAGCTCTTTTCGCTAACCGCAAATTTTGGATTAAACAGCTTTCTAAAGCTAGCTTCATTCTGTAGTCAAGCAACAATAGCTAAAGAATTGCACAATTGAAGAAGAATGGAAGAATTAAAGAACTGAAGAATTGTAAAAAACTAAAGAGTTCCTTAAAGGGACTATGACACGAAAATTTGTTTTTCTGATATGTAGTGGAGCTTGCCTATCTAATTGTAAGCACTTTCGCCAATAGAACAGAACATGTGCTTTGAAATTCCATATTAAGAAGTTATTAAAAAATTTTAGAATTCATTTTGACCTGAGAATATATACAGGTAGATTCCAAGGTAAACCATGCATAACTCGTTTCTCTACCCTATCAGGGAACATGTTAATTGCTCATTTCATAGAACAAACAGTTCTGAACAAATTATCTTATGAAAGGTAAGTGCAAATCACAATAAAAGGAGTTATTGAAACTCCCGCTACAGCGTGTATGTCCTTGTTAAACAGTTGCTCCCCAGCGGGAGTTGTAATACCTTTTCTACTCATCGAGATCTATAACCTGACTTAGTAATGTGTCTATCATTTCATAGTCCCTTTAACCGTTCGTTCTCTAGAACAACCAGATGGAGTGATCGTCAACTGACCGAAGCAGAGAGAGGTTGCAGTAGTTTCTGCAGATCAGCCCCCGAGGCCTCGACCCTTCCAGCCGCAGTCCACAGGAACGAACGGAGACTCGCGAAGATCGCACGCGCGTCTTCCGTCTACGAAGAACAACCCTTCCCTCCCCTCTCCTCCTCCCCCCTCACTAGTCCATCCACCCTTTCCTCTTCTTTACCCTCTCTTCTTCTCAGATTCCATTTCATCCCGTAACCCTACCCTCTTCCCTAGCCCTTTCCCACGTTGTCCCATCCTAACACCCCCTCAACCGTTCCCTACAGCACCCTCTCTCCTCTACAGTACTCACGGCCTTCTCGACATCTCCTCCAATGGTCTTGCCGAGAGTGGACCACTTGGACAGAAGTCCCTCGAGCGCATCGTCGAAAGCTCTTACGTGGTTAGGGGCATCGCCAGAAGGGACAGAGGGAGCGGGACTACCACGACCTGAAGGGAGCACCGATAGGGGGGCATAGATAAAATACGAATACATCGGTACGTCGGAAACGACGTAATCAAGGCACTTTTGCTTCAAATTCTATCAATTTAGGTCAAATTATGCATGATTTTGGTAATTTTTAGTGTAAATATTTTCTACAACGCCACTATTTTATGCATGATAGGGGAATAGGTTGAAGAGATGAAGGGTGCAACAGACGGGGTAAACACCCCCCCCCCCCATCTAAAACCCTCCCCCCCTTCCCCTCACCCCCTCCTATCAATCATGTTTTTCTCAACCACAGTTGTTCGAGTCCGGAAGCCATAGATTGCAAAAGAATGGCATTTATACGGGCAAAAAGTGAGAAGGGAGAAGAGAAAGAGGAGGCGAGTGAATGCATAGTTACACTATGCACTTGCTGACCAGGCATAACAGCCATCCCACACAGCTACTCTTGAAATAACTGATATTTCTGAGCAGCAACTAATTCCCTTCAACGTGTTCTGACATCGTGTTCCGAAGCGTGGAAACTACAACAAACCAGAAAACAGTAACCATAACTATACCATGTACCAGAGTAATTTTTCACCAGTAACCATTACAATTAGTCCAGGCCCGATAACCGAAAGATCAAGTGAAAAGAAGGAAACTCGATCAAAGAATAGGACGACTCACTGCTTCCTTCCCTACTCAGCACGACGACATCATCATCTTCATTGAATGCGACTCTCCGTCCACTTGGTCTCTTCGTCGGACTCTCACTTCTCAGTCTCAGAATCCCTCTCGGTTCCATCCTCGTCCCTCCCTCTTCTCTTCCTTCCCATTCCCCACTTCTCCAATTCCTTCCCTCTTCTCCCAGTCTTCTATTCCATCGTTCCAGATTGCTCCCATTGTTGTTGTATCCATTCCACTCTTCTTCCCTTCTATCTTCATCTCCCCGTATCCTTCCAACTCTCTCATCTTCCCTCTTCACCTCTCCATTCCTCCTTCCATTCATCTCTTCCTTCTTCCTTCCAACTTCTTCTTTCAACTTCCTCCATCTCTCCTCCAATCCACTGAATAACTTGGCAGCGGGACTCTCTGGTCTACTCACGAAGGGTCTCTGTTCTTCTCTTCTCTTCTCATCGTGAGAATACGAAGGGAACGACATGGACATGACGTCTTCCTTGGGTGCGAATCCATTCACTTTCACCGCCTCCTTCACCTTCGATCCAACAGGTCCGAATAGTTGTCCCACGGGACTTCTTCTGTGTGGAGACTGTGCACGAAGTTCCCTTTCCCTCGCGAGAAGAGGAATAGCCGATAGGAGTTGTTCATGGAAGACTGCAGGGACTCCTTCGAGTCTTCGGGTGGGGGTTACACTCCCTCCACGACGATCATTCTCTGTTCTCTCTAACAATCGAGGTTTATGGAAGGTGGAAGGGGGAGGTGGAGGTGGTGGTGGAGGAGAGAATGATGCAGGGGAGTATGAAGAGGGGGAGAAGGAGGGAGGGGAGTAACGGGAAGGAGGAGACAGTTCCCTTCCTGCTCTTGATACGGCCCTTTCGAGAGTAGCGTATCGTGGAGGGGGTGATGTAGTGTGAATCATCGGATTCTCTTCTCTTCTCATTCCATTACCCACTCCTCTCGGTAGAGTAGACGACATGTACTGTTGATTGTTCCCGTTCACTTCATCGTATCCACTTCGTCCACTACCGTACCCATTCACAGCACTACCGTATCCGTCCCCTCCACTACCGTGTCCATTCTCGTTCCTTCCTTCATTCCATCCATTGGGCCTCGTCTCCCTCCATTCATTCTCATTGATCGGTGATGTTCTCTGTACAGGAATAGTCAGTACCCGTCCTTGATCCAACTGTACTTGTATGGGAACTTCCCTTCCCCCCACGTGAGTCAATCTCGTCAACGAATTCGTCCACGCGGGTTCTCCCCCGTTCCTCTTCCATTCTCCATCCGATTGGTCAGTCATCAACAAGGTCGTTCCTCCCCCATTCCTCAGTTTCCCCTCTGAATGAGTCTTGTGAAGTGTCGCTGGCTGGCGACTCCATTGAGGTTCATTCGAGTGAAACGACGGCTGCCATCTTTCGATTTCTTCCTTCTGCTGACGAAGTTTCTCAAGGAACGTGTCGGGAGTGTCCCTTCGAGGGAGGGACGAAGAGGGAGAGGGAAGGTTGTCGTAGGTAGGAGAGAAGAGGTTGCGGGACGAGGGAGGGGAGAAGTTGCGAGGGGAAGAGGAGACGGGAGAGAAGGGTGAAGGGGCCACACTCCCCCCTCTACTACGGGAGGACGACGGCCATTCCACGGGCGAATCCGTGCCGTAGACATTCGTGAGACTACCGAATCGACGGAATCCACTTGAGGGAGGGGCTACGGGACGAAATCCAGCTGGGTATCGAGTGAAGGGACGAGGAAACGAAAAGGAATCCATTGGAAGAGAAGAGAAACGAGGGATCACAGCATGGATAGACGAGAGTACCCGTACTGAAATTGGACTAATCGAGAGGAGAAGAGGAGGGATGGGAACACGGATGAAATACGTTTCATAAGATAAGAGGGACAAGGAAAGAGAAGAGGGACAACGATAGGAAAGTGGAGGGAAGGAGGCGAAGAGGAGGAAGGGAAGAGGAGAAGAAGATGAAGCAACTGTTGAGAGTCTTTGAGGGACACTCTCAGTCACTGATACTCATACCCTTCGGGTGAAAGACAACTTATGAGTCAATGGGATGGGTAAGGACAAGGGAGGGATGGGGATGAAGGGGGGACTGTAGAAGGAGTGGGGAGGATAATGGAGATGAAGAAGAGGATGGTGTGGAGGGGAGATGAAAACAAGGGAGAGATGGACAGGAAGGATCAGTCGATCGGAAGAGGAAGGGCACTGAGAAGAGAATCCAGGATTTGAAAGGAGGGAGGAGGTGGAGAGGAGAAGAGGGGGCGGAATGAATTACTCAGAAGAAGGAGAGACACTAACCAACTAGGGATATTCACTCTCGACAAACACTCTCTTCTCCAGATCAATCGACGTTTACTTGAGTAGACTATTCAGGGAGAAGGAAAGATTGTGACTGAGCTCTGTCGAAATGAAAAAAAAGAAAAGACGTATGATTAACCATCGAATCCCTCGCTATTGCAATAAACGACGAAGTAGAAGAGGCAATCGATGAATTCATTGAGACAACGTCTAGAACCACAGTGAATGGCGAACTCGCAAGCAGGAGGTGTGAAAGACTTTAACAATCTCGACCACTGATGAGGAGTCAGTGTAAAGGGACACTAAACCTCCGAAGAAACTCAACTTCGCCAATTAGAAACATGCAAATGCTGCTATTGACGTCAGTAGAACCATAAACCTAGAACATATTCCAGTGCTGATGCAGAGACTTGATTAATGTCTACCTCACGCCACGAAGGGATCGTTCTGTGAAAGTAACGTCGAGAACTTCACCCTGATTAACTGAAGTAGACCAGTCACCTTTGGGTAGCTCTGAAGCTTAACAGAGACCGACGGAAATATAAATGAAACACATGGAAAGGTCTGCAGCATACGTGCTCTAGCTCCCTGACCATATTTTGAGAGATAGGCTCACCATGTACAAAATCTTATATGGCTAAGCCTATGGATTGAAAATTTCTAACGCCTTTTAAGGTAAAATTCTAAAAATATTAGGGCATGCCACCCTAATTTCTGTTCAGGACCACGTTTGATCTGTAGGCAGATCACCAAGCTCGGCATATAAAAGCCGTCATGCTATGTTTGATGGTCTCCAAATAACAAGGCATGAGTGGGCACGTTTAGATTGCCGTGGTTACGCAGAAAGCTGCACAATTTTCTTAACCGTGTTTTTGTCGCTGCAGAAGAGTAAATGGAGCCTTTCTATGAATGGGCTGACTTCTGAACAAAGTGACCTGAAGACTCTGCCCATGTACATTATTAAGCTTCATCAATCTCCAGTAAAACCACCAATCTTGTGCGAATCCACGCGCTCCTCACAGCACTGACAATGACAATGACCCGACTGACTCACAGTTCTGTTTCGGTCGAAGTTGAATGGAAGCTGTTGAAGTGAAGGTAGGAGCAGGAGGAGGAGTAACCTTCTCCTTTAATGGAGCAGCAGAGGCCAAACGAAGCATTGAGGGAAGACTGTGAGGGACGAGGGAAGAAGAAGCGAAGAGGAATCCGCTTACGCTGTTTGCTATCGAAGAGATGAGAAGACTTGTCCGCGAGAACGAAAAACACGAAAAGAACACTACGTGTTAACGCCCGCCGAGGATTCACACGGATTAACCGATCAACTGTACACTCTAGTACTCATCCCGGATACCAAAGCTCTCACTTTCAATTACTGCATGCGTCACAGAAATAGTAATAATAATAATAATAATAATAATAATAATAATAATAATAATAATAATAATAATAATAATAATAATAATAATAATAATAATAATAATAATAATAGCTCACATTTCTCAAAACAGCAATACTCTCAAGCTAGTAATTTCCAAATATAACGGATTGGAGCGAGAGTATGGAAGGTTAAAATGGAATAATAATGACAGTTTGATTTTGTGAGGATTGAATTTGAACTTTTTGTGCCACGGAAACACACGTTCCATGTCATTTTCACCTGGATACTCCCCCAAATTTGAGTACGCCCCAAACGCGTACGTGATCATCAAAATGACTAACCAGAAAGTCCGGGAGGCTTGGGAGCGATGTGGGGTTTGACTCCTGCTGCTTCTAGCTTGGCAACCGCAGCTTCCAGACGAGCGACCAGCGAGGGAAGGGATTCGGTCATGATCTGAGAGTAGGAGAAAATGGCAAATCGCGAAGGAAAGAGACAACAACGGCCTAAAACAACAAATACAAAAATTATGACAATTCCGCTTTTTTTCAGTACGAGAGTCCGTCCAGTTGCCACTTTGCACTAACCAGCTTACGGAATTTTCATGCTACCGTAGTTTTGAGAAGAGAAATGGGTGTTTTTCGTAACGGTAAAACGGAGATGTAAATAGAAATTTGAATTTAGGGAGGACGAGTATGAAGAAAGCGTGATGAGTCAGTTAATGGAGAGATTCGAACTGATAACTGACAAGGGGCGAATGTAAGAGAGGAAATGGAAGAAAGAGACTGAGAAGGAGAGAAAGAGAGATCAGTATGAGCGTAGGAGGCAAGACAAGAGAGAAGAGATGACACATTGGGGAGAGGGGAAGAAGAGGGAAAAGGAGAAGGGGAGAGATAAGAGGCATAGGGATAAGGGATAGAGAGAAGCACACACTTTATTAGACCGTCGATCGATACTACGGGTAAACAGCTGTGTAAGACGGGACATCTGGGACTTCTCCTCCGGGTGATCCCTCCTCTCTCTCCCCCTCTTCCCCCTCCCCCGTACATCTCTCTTCATCTCTTCAGACACCTGACCATCCTCCCCCTCTCCTCACAACTTTCACAACATTCTTCTTCTTGTTCATCACCATTACTAATCATCCTTTATACACGTCATTCACAGATGCATTCAATACTTTGACACGATTCAATAATAAGCATTGATAAAGAACGAATGAGAGATGTGACCCGTGGATAACCGGAAGGGGAAGAGGTATACTGTAGGAGGAAGGTACGGTAGGGGATAGGGGAGACAACGGGATGGGGAGTTTGTACAGGGAATACTAGAGGGTTGACTAATCGAGAGGAATACCTATGGTGCTTTCATTGTCGGTTACCTTCACTCTTTTGCGGTGGTCAAAATGGCCTAGGCCGTTTTGACCTAGGCCATTTTGGCCTACTCATTTTACCCCACTCTGTTTCGTGAGGGCAGTCTTTCCTCCATCGCGAGTGGTTTCCCAGATATTATTCTTTGTCGACGTTTGATGAAAATCGGTTATTCTTCGTCAAACTTCCAGAGAGAGAGAGAGAGAGAGAGAGAGAGAGAGCGGTTATTCTTCTTCCAAAGTCAAGGAAAATCGGTGCATTTACGTGATATTGACGAAAAAGTTCCGTCAGTAAACTCATTCCTACTTTGTCTGCACTCTCTTCATACCGCTTCGCTCTCTCGCCGGAAGTAGGAATGAGACGACTGATGGAACATTTTCCTCAACCATATATATGAAAGGAACCCAGCCGCTCTTCTTTGACTTTCGACGAAGAATAACCGCTTTTCATCGAACGTCGACAAAGAATAATATCTGGGAAACCACTCGCGATGGAGGAAAGACTGCCCTCACGAAACAGAGTGGGGTAAAATGAGTAGGCCAAATGGCCTAGGTCAAAACGGCCTAGGCCATTTTGACGACCGCAAAAGAGTGAAGGTAACCGACAATGAAAGCACCATTAGGTATTGGACATGAAGAGAAGGAATGGGAGGTAGGGGAACTACAGATGGCGGGGATTGGAAGAGGAGAGGGAGAGGGGAGGGGACGAGGGGGACGAGGCTCCACGACCCGAATCTCCGTCGTTCTGAAATAGGAGATATTGGAGGGAGGAGAGAGGGAAACAACTGAAGAGACTCAGACAACAGACAGTCTAAACGATAAGAGAAGCAGACTACACGCGAATTCGGACACTCACTTACTCTCTTCTCTCAATCAGGTCGTCTCTAGGAATGAGGACTGTCCAACTCTGCTTATTACCTCCCCTCTCCCTCTCAATTCCCTCCCTCTCTCGCCTCCCTTCTCACCTCAATCGAGCTCGTCTTACTTCCCTCAGGGGATCTACACCGTACAGTGTTCATACACTCGTTCAGATGAGACTGTAGCAGATCGCACATTCGAAGGGAGTCACACAACATTTCATCATACACCTGTAATTACAGTAATACTACTAAATTACTTACAGTAATAAATTAATTACAGTAATCCTACCGCAATTTCTCTAATCATCAGAAAACCATAATTTTAACACAAATCTGTCGTCAGTTAAATTTTTGTATCTCGCTCCAACTATGATCATTACGCATAACACACAACGTTCATATGAGATCGACCGTCACATTACTTTGAATGCCACTACAAATCAATCTTTCCCCAATCAACTACCCTTCCTTTTCATCTTTCACTACTTTCGATATAACCCAACGCTTCGTCGTTTTATGTGAGATATGAGACATAGCCACTGGAATGACTCCGAAGACTCTCTACTATTATAGACTTTATAGTATCCCCTTCACCCCCCTACCCACTCCCCCGCTCTCTCTTTCCCTTTCCCTCCTCACCTCCTTTCCATATAGACAATCCTTCAGACTGTTATCCTCTTGTCTCACGGGTTTACTGTTCTTTGGAATGGATCGGGCGACCTTAAAAGGATATGGGTTATGGTAATTGGAGAAGGCAATCAGCCCATTGCTAGCATGCATATCTCGCTGCTTCTACGATAGATGTACCCATCTAGCGATGCTACAGTAATCTCCAATAATCCTAAAGTATACCTTAGGCTGATCATCTCCAATCGCTTGAAGGGACTCAATGAGGGAATCGGGATCATCGTCAACGGATAACATGGGCTGAAATAGAAGAGAATAAGGAGGGAAAGAGGAGGAGAGGGAAGTGGAGGATAGTAAAGGGGAGGGCAGAAGAAGAAGAATACTACTTCTGCAGACAGATACTCCCTGATTACCCCCGTATAATTACATAAGGAGAGGATATAGAGGGAGGGAAAGGGAGAGAGGAGGACGATGGAGGGAAGGCAAGTTTGAACAGTGCCCACTCAGTCCTTCCTCCCCTCTCCCCATCTTTCCCCTTCTTTCTTTCTCTCCCCCTCTCCCGTTCCCTTCTATTTCCGCTACTTTAGCTAGTTTTCGGTTTCGATTTCTCAGCGGAAATACGAGAAGGGGCAGAATATTTTGGAGAAGTCAAAGGGAACGTCAGAAAAAGGACAGCGAAGGGACCATTCGCACTACCAAAGTAAACACTTTTCTTTCTTCTGCTTTTGCCCGTAAATAGCTCAATCTACTGTTTACCGCGCCGGCACAAAAGATCATTAGGAAAGGCTTGGACCATAACCTTATTGTTAGGGTACGGTATCACAAGACCTTAACGACAAGTATTAAGGCTAAAGTACTTACACTGTAGTCATGTTCGTGTTTGTGTAGTTGTTTCTTAGACGGAGTAGTCTTGCTCTTCGACGGAGATTTTCCCTTCCCCTTCTGCAATTATCTCTTCTTTCCCCTTCCCTTCCTCATCTCCTTTTCTCAATCCCTCCAATATATCACACTCTCATCCCTTCATTCATCTTCCCTCTCAAACAGATAAACCATCTCTACCCAATAAACGAAGCTGTCTGCAGAACAATTGTGATCAGTTCTTGTGATTCTATTCACGTTTTGCATTCCATTGTATGACTCATCTTCTCTAATATTCCCTTTCCCCTTTCAACCAACTTTGTCATTGGAAGAACGATCGGTGCTTTTCTTGGAAGAAGAAGAAGAAGTGAAGAATCGGAAGGGAGAGGAGCGAGACGTCTCTGAAGTTGCCATCTGAAGAGAAGAGAATCGAGGGGGAGGGGAGAGGGGGGAATAAAGCATAGGGTTGCAAGTACCGTGGTTGGGTGACTTACTGCAAAAAATGTTTTCATGTATTGGTTAGCTCACTGCAAAATAATATCTTAGCGAAATTGTGCGATATCTACGTGTGGGAGGGGACCACTGCAGTCAGTTACCGGCAGACCCTGTCCACGTATGGAATAAAGGGAGGGGAAGGGGAGAGTTGATTAATTAGAAGAAGAACGAGAAGAGAACTGGCTCGATATTTGACTTGGTTAAGGTAAGATGAGAAGAGAGAGGACTGTGAAGGGAAGAGGAAAGAATGAAAGGAGGCAAGGAGGGGGAAAGAGTAAAAAGAAGGAGGAGGAGAAGAAGAAGAATAGAGGAAAGGGGGAAGGAAGAGACAGTGCGTCACGTTTGTAACAACGACATATTATGCATGAGAAGGAATGGTGGAATGGAGAGGGAAGAGGAGGGGGTGAAGGTACGGTAGGTGTATGGTAGGGTTATAGATCGAAGTCGAATACGGTAGGTTACGGTAGGGAAGGGAAGGAAGTGTCTCTCTATCTCTCTAGTACTAGACCGGCCTAACGGCCGGCTCAATTGGCTGATTAATTAATTACGACTAATATTGAATTTTGCAATATCTTGATAATTTAAATTGATTCCTTCCATAAATGCTTTAGGATGCCTTTACTTACTAAGAATCATCTCCGGAAAAAAGATAATTGCGCTTACTTAAAATGTGAAGGAAAATCTATGAGTTTATAGATGTCATAAAAATGTTTAGCTGAACAATCGATAAATGAAACTCGATAGTTCATTCACTTGATAGGTCAATGGAAAGGCTGAGATGCTGCATTCAGTTGATAGGTCAACTGAAAGACTGAGATGCAGTATTCAGTTTTTACTGAACCGAAAAACTGAGATGCACTATTCAGGTGATAGGTGAATTGAAAGACTGAGATGCAGTATTCAGTTGATGGGTGAATTGAAAGACTGAGATGCAGTATTCAGTTGATGGGTGAATTGAAAGACTGAGATGCAGCATTCAGTTGATGGTTGAATCGAAAGACTGAGATGCAGTATTCAGTTTTGACCCAGCAACTGAAAACTGAGATGCAGTATTCAGTTGATAGGTGAACTGAAAAACTGATATTCGGTGAATTTCTCAACTGAAATGGAGTTTTATTTATTGGGTTGGTTGAACTACTGAGATAAAGTCATCAGCTGTTGAGTGAATTTATCGACTGACCTGGGTTTTTTCAGTTATTAGATCGATTCAACCATTTAGATGCCCGTTGTTCGGTGAATCTAATAACTGAGATGGGGTTTTCAGTTATTGAATGAATTTAATAGCGGAGATGGCGTTTTCAGTCAATAGTTCAATTCACACAATTTAACAGCTGAGATCGAGTTTTCATTAGGGAGGGGGTCAATTGAACTGCGAAGAACAAGTCATGAGTTGTTGGGTTGATTTAACGACTGAAATTGAGTTTCCTGTTTCGTAAATCCCCTTAGCACTTTCTATAATATAGAGGATACCTCTTTACCTCACTCATGCAATACAAAGAGAGAGGGGACGGAACCAAGCGAAAGCATAAAACTGTCCTTGTTTATTCAATGTTGAGTCAAACACTCGAAAGTTAAGAGAAGGAGAGAGGTAAAAGAGGGAAAAGAGAGAGAAAGGGTTAGAGAACTCAAGGAGAGGTGTGAATGATAGGGATAAAGTGGGATGGAGAAGGGGAAGGGAGGACGGAAAGGGGTGATTGAGGGAGATGAGAAGGTTATTAGGGGGAGAGGTTGAAGGGAAGTGGGGGAGGGTTACGGTAGACGACGAATGGAAATGATAAGAATGAAGAGAAGGGGACGAAGTACGCAGATTGGAATGAAGAAAGAGATGAGAGGAGGGGGCAAGGGGGAAAGAGGGGAGGGAGAGAGGGCAGCCCTTGGGAATACAGGGAAAACATGCTAGGACTGAGAGAAAATGATGGTCCCTGAGGATAAGGGAGGGGGGGAGAGAGGGACGGAGAGAGGGAGGGAATTACGAGGGAAGAGGGAGATGCGGAATAAGCCCAGTGATGAGCATCTCCCTCTTACGATGAGAAATCTTGTGACTCTTTGAAGAGAAGAAGAGAATGAATAGGGACATGCTAGTAGAGGAAGTATCTGAACCGAGACTGAGAAATGGAATGGGTTGAGAGGGAATGGGGAGGGGAAGGGGAGGGCGAGAGAGGTAATGGAGACAGAGAATCGCAGACGGATCGACAGAATCATCAAGAAGAAATACGAAAAACGAGGGAGAAGATGGCAGAAGAGGGAAAGAGAAGAAGAGGAAGAAGAAGATGACCAAAAGGGGAGAGGATACGAAGATGCGAGGGAGAGAGGGAATAGAGAGAGAAGAGAGACAGAGAGAGAGGCGAGAGGGAAGTAAGGAGGGAAAATACTTGAGAATGGCAATGGACAAGCTCAAAGTGTTACGCGTGAATGAATGAGAAGAAGAGGAAGAAGACCATGGGACGAAGGGAGGAATCGGAGACCTAGCTGGTTGTAGTACCTTTCTTTTTCAAAATTTCTTAAGATTGTTGTTTCAAGATAAACTATAATATTTTGCATTGGGTTGACTCACTGTAGCGAGCAACGCAACACTTGCACTACCGTATCTCTACCGTATACTGCATACCTCTCTTACTTAACCCCCCTCTTTCCTCAACTATCTCCCCTATCCAACTCCCCGCTTTCCCACCCCTATCCTTCCATCCCCCCAATCCCCCCAATTTAGTAGAGTACCTACATTCCTAACACATAGTTGATCTTTGATCTTTGAACTCTGACCTTGACCTTTGAACTTTGATATTTGATCTTTGGTCTTTGAACTTTGGTCTTTGGTCTTTGTTCTTTGATCTTTGACCAGCTACCGTCAAAACCGAAAATTTCGGGACAAATGCCGTATAATACGGTATTATACCGTATTTTCTCGTATTTTTGCCATTGCACTGCGGCGATCATCAAAGGACACATGAAATGTTGCGTGCCTGTTGTTTGGACCGAGATCATGAACACTACTACTCCTAATGCATGCAAACGCCTCAACCATTCGGTAGAGAACTATGAAGATACATTGTGGAACCACTGCGGCAAATATTTCATGCTGCTGCTAGTCTACAGAATGGTAATAAGAGAGTAATATCGCATCAGATCTATTCGATTCAGTTTCAACAAGTTCCTCGGTTACGTGCAGCACTGCT